>JAJVSH010000060.1:0-316697 GCA_021460005.1 Tetramorium alpestre | reverse complement strand
TTATATATAAAATTTATAATATTTCTAGCACAAAATATGATTAACTTAACTATACGCATCATTATGTTAATCATAATTATCATTAAAAATTTTATAAAATTGTGGTTGAGTCAAAAATTAACTATATATTTTACTCTCAGGGTATAATTATCCTCTCAATTCCTTCTTTTTACATTCACCGAAATTATTGCCGCGTTAAATTTTCATCGGGCATTCCGCGGATTTGTTCTCGCGTATCGCTTTTCCCAGACGCGACGTTCGCCGAGAGTTATGTTTCAGAGATGTTTCAGAGTTGATCCGTGAATAGCAGCATGCGATGACGTGCCGATCGATCGCTATCTCGCTGCCGAGAGCGCGAAGGCACATTACTTGATTGAAGGGACGTGCTACCCGAAACGGCCCCGGCCGTAATCCGCGCCGTAAAATAGTAATCCCGCCGCATGGCAGGAATAACACGGCGGAAACGTGAAACACCCCCTCGCGGATCACTGAACGCGCGTCGCTTTTTAATTGTCTCTCGCTCCCGCGCGCCGGCTTCGCCAAATTGTTTCGGGCGGAGCGGCGCGGATTCCATCGCCCGGCATCGCAATTTCCTTTTTACGCCGCCCGCGATTAAAACGGGCGCCGATTTTACCATTTCACGCTGTTATCAAATCAAGCCCGATCCGACGCGTGTAAATCTTTCTTCGAGATTTTATATATCTTGTAAGGGAATTTTCGTTGTCTACTTGTGTCACGAGTCAAGTGTACGGATCGATCGACACGCTACAATTTAGCGCACATAACTTTGGCGGTGAATAATAATTGGATCGAAAGTATCACATGTATTTCACATCCATTTTTCTTTCCGTGTACCTCTCGCATTTCGGTCGAGCGACGTAGCATGCCTCGAAATGCATGCAATATGCATCAGTCTCGCGAGCTGCTCTTGCGCATCGACGTTAAGAGTCCTCGACCGACGACGTGCGCGATCGCGTCCCCGTAGGGAAAAAACATCAGCGCGGCAGAAAATTTCCGCGGTTTTGTCCGGCGGTAATCGTTTTCGCGGCTGGTAATCCGCCAATTCGTAATTATTCTCGCACGTCTAGCAGCATCGGGCGGAAATTTTAAAAGCCTCGTAATTTATCGACGACGAGAACGTAAAGCACGCTCGTCCCGATTGCGTTCCATTAAATTTTTTGCTCGACGGGCCTTCACAGCCGGGACAACAAAGGACCCGTGACGTCTAAAGATTTAATATGCATTTGCGAACGTAACGGCGACGAACTCGCGCGAAAATGCGAAGAGCAGCTCGATAGCGAGTCGTAAATTTTATGACTCTGGTTAGTGGAGAGAAAAAAAAGAGTCCTTGTGAAACTGGCAAAGACGCACACAACGCGACACACGGCGTTGTTGTTAATCATCAGACAGATGCGAGAATTATTAATTCAATTACACACACACAGGTAGCTCCTCAGATTTTATTCTCAGGAGGAATATATTTTCAGTCTGCGCCGCGATAGAGAAAAATCGCAGGCGAGCGAAAACTGGCGATTAAATGCTGCAAGAAAAGGTCTTTCAAAGAAGCGTTAAAAGTCAAAGCTCTTATCGTCAACGTTAATGTACTTTGTTTCTAAAATAAGATAGCGGGACGAATGACGCACAAATGACGCGAATATTCGCAGATAGTCTGAATAAAAATCGCAAACATTATTACAATTGTTTCGCGCATAGAGAGAGTGAGAGAGAAAGAGAAAGAGTTAAATAATCTGATAATTCGCATCGGATGATCGGAAAATCATTCAATCGGAAAGTCATTTGATTCAAGCGCAAAACAAAAGCGAAATTGATGATACCTAACAAATGTGCGTTTTTTTTCCCCGCGTAAATTTGCAGGAACAACGAAGCATTGCCTTAATTAAAAGCCCGTAAAAGCCCATAAAGCTTGGCGTGTAATAGCCACGTCGTTATTTACAGTTTATTCTAGTTTCGGACGCGATCTCTAAAAGGCGCGATTTACGAGCGAGATCTTTCCGTCACCATATAAATCCGGCGCATAACTCGTGCCCATCGGCAATTAACATTTCATGGTTCACGCGGGAAGCACCGCGCGCGGAATATTATTTTAAAAGACCGCGCAATCCGCGGATAAATATTAGCAATTTTGCGCCGGGCGCGCGAACGTTCGCGGGCTCATTAACGCGGCTCGCGTCGTTAATCCCTCCCCGATGAAAGAGTGGATTGTTCTCTCTCTCTCTCGCGGCTCCTGCGATTTGCATTTTAAAAATAACGCCGCCGCGGCGTTTTGTCATCGTTATGACACCCGGCGCCGATCTGCATTAGCACCTCATAAAATCTCGCGGAGTAAAACCCGATAATTCACGCGCAATTCGAAATCGCGTAGAATTAGTTAGTTAGTAAAATTTTAAAATCAAACCCACTGGAAGAACAAAAGTACAGGAGAACTTTAAAATAGAAAGAGACTCGGACGATTCCGCGAATTGACGATCGAGCTCGTGTTTCGGTGAGAAAAAAAATCTCAGAATTTACGAATCTCAGGATTCTAAACGCGGATAAAGAAAAAATAGCCGGATCCGAGAAATTACACGGAATCTCCGTGATTTTACAAAAATACAAGAGTCTCGGGGATTGCAGTTTGTCTGTGGTTTAGCGTCTACAAAGGTGCCAACACTAATTTTCTCACGTATGCTAATTATTTTGAGAGAGAAGAAAAAGAGGGTTATTTTCGTCCCTTTTGCAGGAAAGGCTCGATTAGACTCGTTAGTCGGACTCTCTGTAGAGGGAAGCGCGTATAATTGAACGGCACTCGAGCGAAAAAAAAAAATCCCCCGCGCGAATAGCTCGGACGCGATTCACTCGGTATAAGACGTCAGTCAGCTTCGGTTGCACCAACGTCGGCGTGTGTTGAGCTGTCTTCCAGCTGACGGGTTAATGCCGACAGGACGTCACGCGAGGCGAATAAAGCTCCTAGGAGCCCTGACTCCTGTGGAAATTAACGCGTCACGACTTCATTGGGTTTGATAGGATGCGTCTAAACCTCATTGCACCGCCTGTCGAGGCAGGCGCAGCTGGTAATAATGATGCTGCGCGTGAATCGAACCGTACGATGCTCGTAAAGTCACGCAACTTACGTCGCGATTCGGTTGAGCAAGGGTTAACATCTGACTCGGCATTATTCGGCAAACGATCACGAAGGGTACGAGCCATTGATTTTATTTCACTCCCGAAAGAAACGAAATAAGACTGCGGTTTGCATTCGTATCGATTTGCAGTCGCGTGACTGCTCAAAATAAGGCCGAATCCATCTCCGAGGAAACGGAATGACGTGAACATGGAAATATGAAATGCTTTGTTCGTGTTTTGTCTCACGAAAGGATTCCCGACGAGTATTCCGTTCGCGACCGGCTCCGAATAACCCTACGTTCACTTCTCTCGCGGCGCGATTTGTGCAAGAAGCCGTGTTAGTGAAGCTGTAAAAGATAGCGTTGGCGTTGGTTAAGCCTTCCCCGCGAGGGAAAGGATGCGGCTCATTCTGCTGACGGTCTACCACACAGCGGGTAGCTACCTTTCATTGAATCAAGGCAGGTTTCCTGTGGTTCATGTTAAAGAATCTGAACTGTAGCCGCAGCGTTAGATCTTTCCGTACTGTTGGGAAAGAATAGGTGTCGTGAGTATTAAACATATATCGCCACAGCTTGGCTTCGCAGAGTCGCGGATGGTATGCGTTCGCGATAAGAGAGATCTCGCGGCACTCGACCGGCAAGATAAGATTCCAATCAGTATTAATTATCCATAATTAATTTTTAAATGGCGCTAATCAAAAATATAAAATCAATGTATAGAAACTCTTTAAAGAAAATGTACATTATTATATTCGAAATATTGAGAATCGACAGATGCATTTTCATCAATCTCGCAGGTCGAGACCGCTGCAACACGATATCACGATATCGACACCGTCTGCTAAGGGGACACGAGCACGTCGTGACGAACACCTACATATGCATCGAATAAAAAAAAAACGAGGGGACTGGCGTATATGACAGAATAGGGGGAGGACTGGCAGTCCATCGGTTCTGCCTGTAAAATGCAATCTCGCCAAGGTACGCCGGGTTCGAATAAAAACTAGACTCTCGTCATCCATATGTATGTACTGTGATAGTATATTGAAGTGTTAGAAGAAAGTCGAACTTGAAAAAAAAGTCTAACGGGATGCGAAAGACGGGGAGCAAGGAGAAATAATGCCGACAATGCAAAATGAGATCGTGCGGGGCGGTTTCGCGTGAGAGATGAAGTGTTAGTTGTATGTGTTCAGTTGTTCAATCGCGTGATCTTGATTCAGAAATACAGGGAACAAACATTCGCTCAGTGATTAGATAATTATTGTTACTCGGGAGATAATTATTGTTACGCGTGATACTTTCTTCGCGGGAGAAGTTTCAGATCATAATGCACATAAAACGCAAAAATTACAAATAATTCTCCTTTTCTAACCATCTCAATCAAGTGGTAGAAATTGACAGGACACATTTGAGATTGTCATGATAATTAAGAGTACTTGATCTCGTCAAACTGATGCATTTCTTTGCACTCGTTAAAAAAAAAAACATGAAATGATGTGTTATATTTGTCCGAGAATCGAGATTCTTCGAAAGAATAGCATTCCATAAGATGTCTTAAGATTATATTAAAACATTAACATTATGAAAAAGAATACGAGTGCAAAGGGTCAATCGAAATATTAGAAACAAGTTATCAAGTCGTGGAGAAAGAAGTGCTCACTTTTGACAAGAAAGCTACTCACTGCGCTGCAACAGCGCTATGTTCTATTTTTTAAGTCATCTGCGGGAAGAACGGTGAAGGTTGCAGGACCACCAGCGATCGTTACAAGCTTAGCTCGTTCCATGGGTTCCACACGATAGACTAGCCAGATAAATGAGTCGATTAAAATCAATTATAATCTAAATCGTTCGTTTGAATTATGGGACCGAATTTACGACAGAGACTCGACAGAAGAATAGAACAGGGATTTCATAACTCTTTATAATTTCTGTAATTACGAAGGATTTTGGAGTTTGTAATAAAAATTTACGATATCAATCTCTATGAAATGGATCATTATAATGATTCATGCTATAAAAGGAGAAAAAGGATGATTTTTAACATATTTGAACGTAGAATTTACATAATATTGCAATATTTTGCTCGAAAACTAAACTGATTTTAATGTGATAAGATAATACGAATACTGTTTGTTAATTGTACTTTGCAATGCCATATTTGGCAATAAGCGAGCACAACTTAAGCGTATCATTCGCAAAAGCATCTTGAGTACTTTGTCTTGTTAAATAATCAAGATTATAAAAAGTGCCTTTTAACGTTGATCAAGCGCGAGTCTGATCGTTAATCGAATTACAAGCCGTTTAATTAAAGATGAAAATTACTCAATAGATCCGTACCAAATTAAACTACTCTAATCTTCGCTTCTCTGTGTTTCGCTGAAAATTAAAAACAAGCAGATCACCGTTTGATATAGTTGCGTTGTTTATAAACATCTTTCTTTATCTGTATCTTTAAAAAAAGCGGAGATATAAAATAGCTATAGGAGAGTAATAAAAAAAACCAGATGGTAGATAGAGGATTCAAAACATGACGTGAGAAATAGCTGTTATTTGAGGAGAGAAACAGTGTTCTTCAAAGAAAAATAAAATTTTTAAGACAATCATTCTTGTATATATCATTTGTATATATCATACATCTTGTATATATCATTTCATGAATCTTTTACGTATTTTAAAGTTGATTTTAATCAGGTAAGGATTTGAAAAACACTGTATTAGAAACTAGAAAAGGTCATACTTAATCGCACAGGAACAAGTCGGGGTCTCATAATTACCTCTATGTCACTAACTAGAAAAATAATAAATGAATATAGCGGGATGAATGGATGAATGATGAAATGTGCTATAGTAAAGCGCTACGTGAGACTACGAAGCAGATTCGGAAAGGTTAGAAGCATTTCGTCACGTGGTCTCCATAGTCCCCCATACAATTGCTCCCATCTAAACGGAAAATTAATAGTACAATTATCATCGTAGTAGAGACAATGACATCTACGTAATGCGTTTGTGAAACGCCTCATTGCACTGCTAACGCAATTTATGACACCTGCTCAAGATTATTGCGCGCTGACCCGTGAATGGAGCGTCGCACTTGACGCTAAAGTGTAGAACATCAATTATTTCTGCCTTCTAAGACATATACGCCTATTTCCATAATAATATATCCTCATCTGAATGTTTCTTCTATGATTTACATAATTAGAATTTACATATAGCGGTTATTTGCGTTCATAATGGGCGCAAATACATGAATTAATGCTAATTATGTTCTATTGAATAATAATTTAAAACGCCTTTCCATTTCTAAAGGTAATATTTCATATACCTTTCGTTTTATAAGCCTGAGATGTAATAAGTATTATTAATCGTATCGGCGTTGCGATGCCCTTATGTACTTACTCCTATCGATGTTGCGTTGCAGATGTGCAGCTACGCGATGTCTAGCATCATTGAACTCGAGATGCAAGCCAAGTCGCAGCAACGTCGGATTTTGTTCTACCAATTGTGTGATTTCCATCTCAATCTTGTTACCCAATACTTGTGACCTCTGAAAAATAATGCGAATATCTCGATAGATCTCATTGTCGTTATTCTCACACAAAATGTTTGTACACATAATTTTATCTGACAACATACCTGATTCGAACATCGGAATTCCTCGATAGATTTTGTGTTAAGAAGGGACTTGATAAGCCTTACTGTCACAGGCGGGCTTATGAAATTCGTCTCCACGCTGAAGAATAAAAGTATTTTTTATCATAAAGAGAGAAATTATCAATGTGCGAATTTTATGAAAAAAAATACATAATTTTATACATACTTGAGTACTCTGAGTGTCGAATTCTTCTCCACAGCATCGGCCAACCGTTGTGCGGTTTTGTCATTGAGTCCAACGTTGGTTAAACTTAACGACTCGAGATGTGTATTCATTTCCAAACCTTCGAACAATTGTATGAACTTTTCGTCCGAAATATTCTGTAACAAGACACCAGTGTCAGTTTAGCCATGAAAAGCTGTCGTCTTTGCAAAAGTATAATCGACTTACTTTAATATTGTTCCAATTTAAATCAGTTAGGGACGAGACATCGTCCCGCACTTGTTTAATGGTAGCGTCGACGTCTGTGTCATTGGGCGGTTCCATCGGATAAACTTTCGGTTGACTAGCTTTTGTCACTCCGTCCCAGCCGAGTCCGACTGGCTGTCCAGAATTCAGTAGAGACGCGTGATACTGATCTTGATTCATCATAGAATGGAATCCAAGAATAGCTGGAAGGAAGAGGTGGTCCCATTTGTTTATCTTTCTATATATATATATAAAAGAGATACGAGCTTTTAGAAGCGATCGATCTTCTTACCAGCAAGATCAATGATTTCTTCTTGAGTGGCGGCCGAAAGCGCTTGTTCATACTCTTCCCCGAGATCTATCGCGATCTGTTCATCTGCCTCCTTCTCTTTTATGTTCTCTTGTGGCGGAGGTACCCACTGTAACGATTAATATAATATGATGTAATACAACACATATAAATTGGATCACAAATTTATCGTGCAAAATTTAGTTTATTCAGTCAGACTTTGACTTTAACTCTTCTATATTTTTTGTCCTATTTTATTTATCATTTTCTATTTCTATTTCTATTTCAAGTATAACCTTAGATTTCGAGCTTTTTTATCAGGCTGATATTAAACTACGATTTATAGATTTATGTAAAAGTACTTACTTTTTTGCCCCTAATTACACCAGGTACATATGGTTTCAATTCTGGAATATCAGGCGTCTCTAAAGCTTGTTTATTGATATGCTCAATGAGCTTCTTACGATTCAGTGGCCCTGTGGGACTCTTGTTGCATTCATAACTGCAACGTTGCGAAGGCGGCATGAAGCTGTCCTGTGTAAGCATAACGTAGACTCAGTACCTCAAGGAATAAAACTGCCGACGTTTTCTTAAGTAAACAAACTTACATCAGGATCCACTTCTTTGGCCAATATGTTGAGCTCCTCCGGAGTAAGCTCCGCCAGCAGCTTATCCACGTCAATGTCATCATACTCGCTCAGATCCTTGCCGTATAGCTTGGCCGCCGTCGTCATGGTGGTTGTCTTGGTCGACGATGAGGTCTGTAAATCGTCCCATGGTGTCTGATCAACAACCGAGTGCTTCCTCGACATTTCGCAGAATAGACTACGCCCGGTAATTGACGCTACTTGCGCAAAACTACCATCTCGACTAGTCTTACGCAAGAATCAATCGGTTACAATGATTGCTACGCTCAAGACAATACGGTCGCGTGTAGGCCGATCCGGGCCCGTTATCGACTCTCTGTCTCGGACGTCAATTATAGCGGCGCCCGTCGGCCGGCCGGCCGTCCGGATCAATTATTCAAAGGGCGCGTTGACCGTTGGGGCGACGGGCGGGGAGCGCGCGGGTACAAAGGGCCGTCGACACGGAGCCGCGCCCGACTTCCCCTTATCGCGGAGGCGTTTTATCGGACCGCGAGACGCGACGCCGGCCGTTTCGACGCCGCGATCGACTGATCTGATCGCGGCGACGTTTGCGGCGCGTTTAAATTCAGCGAGCGGCTGATGCCCTCTGACCCAGATAATTCGGGATCGATTTTCATTGACAAGTCGCGTGCCAAATCGGCGGTGACGGCGGCGGCGGCCAAGGCGAGATCGCCGCCGCCACCGCCATCGTCTCGGGACTTACTCGATGTCACCGCGGATGGGCGTACCGCGCGCGGCCACCCGGTGGCGGTGTGGACGCAGAAATCGAGAGCTCGCTCCGGACGATCCGCTGGATCCTCGCACCAGACACACAGATCGCACTCCGACGGTACGCGAACGTCGAGCTGACCAGCCCCAGCAGATCGCGGCAGCGCCCTTTAACGCCGATAACGCGATTGCGCGAGCCGCGCCGTTCCTGCGCCCGGCGAAACTTGTCCAGATGCCGGGGTCCTCGTGCGGGACCTCGTGCCAAGTCCCGTTCCCGTTTAGACGGACGTAAACAAGGGTTCGCAGCGGCCTGCGTGACGCAGCGAACGCGATTTTGACTGTATACGTCGTATGGACAAACTGCACTGTTGTGCACGCGACGCTGGAACGGCGTTACGGCGAACGGGATATACCGGGTGTACGTCGGCGTGAGAGCGGGAGATTTGAAGCGATGTGACAGCGCGTCGCGCTGTGGGAATTTAGGAGATTTTCGGAAAGCGTATTGAGTGTTTAGCATTTCGGAGGTGAATAAAAATATTATTTGTATTAATTGTTTCTCTGCTATTTACCATTCATATATAATAACTGCAAGAGCTATGCAATGATTGTTGGTTTTTAACCTTGTTGGCTAAAAATGAAAGTTTGAAATCCCGAACCTAAAATTCTAGCAATTTTCAATATTGCAATCTTGGCACTTTAGGTAATTTTGAAAAAATTCTTAGACTTTTCGTTCAATCTTGTTGCTAATTATGTCCTTTAATGCTTCATAAATTTTTATAAATTTAGATTTTCATTAAAAGATTTCATTAAAAGAAGATTTCATTTTTTGTTGAAATGTCTAAACTTGCAATTTCTAGAATTATATTACAACAGAAATTGTATTAACAATCGAAATTATACACGTTTAAAGACACTTTAAAATAACGTCCTAAAAATTATTTTATAATATATTTTAAGATTTTAGATAACACAAGATATTTTAATTTGTGAATAAGAAGAAAGAAACTTTGAGAATTAAATATGGTAAAAGTAATGCTTGAATTAATATGTATAATAATATGTTTAATTAATTTAATACAAATTACAAATTGTACGTTTCAGTTCTACTTTGAGCCATTTTCAGCGATGCGATGATAGATAAATTAAATAATCTCAATTTCTCCGACGAGTATAAGATGAATATTTAAAAATTAAATATATAAAGATAGTATAATTTTCAAGAGAAAATAACAAAAATATTCTACTGATATTTATAATCTACAAAATATTTGGACTAGAAATAAAAATTGGGACTAAACCAAC
Organism: Tetramorium alpestre; assembly: GCA_021460005.1. Lineage (NCBI taxonomy): Eukaryota > Metazoa > Arthropoda > Insecta > Hymenoptera > Formicidae > Tetramorium > Tetramorium alpestre. The sequence continues at coordinate 306,566 of JAJVSH010000060.1, read as the reverse complement.
AATGAGAAATGAAATCCACTCACCAAATTAAGCCCAGAGAACGTAAGATTGATAAATAGAAGTCTTGGAAAAGACATCGAAAACAAGATATTTTAAAGATGTTGTACTAATATCCTATAATTTCACAACATATTTTCGAAATTTTTATATGTTTTTTAGACCATTTCAAAATAATGTTCTCTGGATACATAATATATAAAGATTATGATAATATAAATACAGTTATATTAAGAAAATTAGTTCGAGTTCTTGAATTTCCTGTTAACTGTAAGTTTCATTTCTTTTCTTTTTTCAGTGAAACACTGGTATCGTTTGATAACTGGATCGCAGTACCACGCCTCGAACGCAACGATACGTCTCTCTTAATTAATTTAATTTAAACCAACCATCAGGCTCCAACGCTATTATCAATATCTATATACAATCTTATCGGTGCATTGCGCACGTCTCTTATTCAAGACGCATCGCTCTTGTTTTTCGCAATTCAACACAAATTCAAGAGCCGGTATAAAAATATCCGCGCACCCGGTGTGCATCCGGTAACGCGCAAAACCATGCAGCACGAGTCATCCGCATATTAATCGAGCCCCGGAGTCCTCGTTTCTCGGCTGACCGTGAAACCGGCGCATGAATCCAACCTGCCAAAACCGGCAATTCCCCTTTTGTCATTCTTTCCGAGGTTTTTCTCATCCGGTCCCCCCCGTTTCTCCCCCTCGGATCACGTAATCCGCATTTGGGAGTCCGGCATTGGCATAATCGATCTGACAACTCGAAGTTGCTCAAGGTCACAGCGAGAGAAAGCTCTCGGGTGAGAGAGGAGGAACAAATATCGGATCAACGTGGAGAGGAAGAGGAGAAGGAACAGGAAGGTCAAAGGGGATCCGCGATACGCGACGCGGATGATCCATCCGGCGGGAGAAGACCGCGGGACCATCTCCGGATCGGCAATCCCGATCGGAGTGTCCGTCGCGCGTTGTAGCGCACGCTGGTAGCAGCGAATAGCCCGCAAAAATAGCTGAGGCCTCCTCGCTGAGGCTGGCACACTCCCAACAGGCTATACTTGGACATACCCGCGCACACGATTATTTATAGTGAGCGCGAGAGCGCGGCCACTGGCCTTCTTACGAACTAACCAGCCGCAGCTACCAGCCGAGGAGACATTCTGCCGCCCGTGACCTAGGCCCGCATTAATAACGGGCTCCACCCTTGCCTTGCGACCACCGAGGAACTTAGCACTTTGCACTCCGCCGCGGCGGCCGTAGCTCTGGCATCAACGCCTTCGCGCTCCTTCTCGCTCTCTCGCCTTGCCCCTCATTGCGATTTCGGTCCCTTCCTCACGGATCATCTTATCTTGGCCTGTCGGCTGACTTTAAGTCTCTCGGCACCTAGTTGCCGAGGTCCTTGGACCCTCGGCAAATCTATGGTCCGTTCATCCCAGACTTCGGATGAGAGATTGAGTCTCGCTTTCGGAGAGCTCGGTAGTGAGGCGATAAACATTTCTCACGTTAATCAGGATAGGATTTAGGATTTTACGTCTATTGATTTCTATGCATTTGACTAAATCCTCACTGAAAAAAATTCTGGTTAAATACGGATGAATCGGAAAATTTTGTAAGATTGATCAAACATTCTACTTATTATAATAGAATTCAATACTTTATAACTTGTAATAATTAGAATATTCGATCAATTTTATAAGATTTTTCCGATTCGTCTGTTTTTAACCAGAATTATTTTTGAAGTGATTCAAAATTCAAACGGCGAAACCTATTTTTAAATCGGTGCAGCGTGAGAATTGTTCACAAGAGCGCGGAAACCAGCGAATTATAAACAACAGCGAGAGAGGGTGTGCGATTTGAATGAGCTGCTAAAAATACATCACCTTTTTCGCGGAACGCCCAACGTGTTTCCTTATTTTCATCTCGCACGACCAGACGACCATCGTGAAAAAAAGTCGGAGATGAAAAAGTCATGTCCCGATGATAGACCACATCTGTCTGAGATATTTTTATCCTGATTTCTAGAGTCATTTTCAATGTTAAGGTGATATTGCGCGCACGAGATATCGACAAGACACATTGAACCGAGAACGGCGGAGGCTGAAAAAAATTACCTCTCAGCTGTCTGCGATGATCTTATTTGATTTCTATTACGTTTCTTTGATTTGCCGTTCATCTAATTTGAAAACTTTCCAGTGGAACCAGAAGCCCGTTACGAGGAAGTAGAACGAAAATGCTGCCGTGACGGTGCGGCGCGATGGAAAACGCAATCGGCTTTTATTTCCCCTTCGACTGACGGGAAAGCGAGGCGATTCGCAAGCGGATCGACCGGCGACGCATCCGAAGTTTAATTTCTAACGGCAGTTGACCGGCCGGCAGATGCGAGAAGAGTCGCGAGATCTGCATCGTCAAACTGTGACGGTAACTTTCGATGCTACCTGCGCCTAGTAGTTGTATTCAGTTGCTAGCTTTGCTTAACGCGTATCGACTCGCTTGAGAAGAACCAGTTCACCTGATCATTAAAAAGATAATGGATCTAACGTTTTCAGATTTTAAAGACTCTTTTACACTTCGATTATGAGTCGCCATTGCTCCTACTCAATATTCGATTAATTTGACTAAAACAATGAGATAAAATTAGCAAACCTTATTGAGTAAGTCTTACTCAATTTATTTAATTTAATTTCTATGATAGTCAAAATTTTACTTTCCTTTTAGTAAAAATTAATTAAATATTCAGAAGGAGCAGTGACGACCTATGGAATAATCTAAAAATGACTCAAATTGAATATAATTTGACACTACGAGTTTAACAGTGTACACTAAAAAAATGTTACAGATAATTAAGTACGTAGTGTTAAAACAAATATTGAGCTTCAGCGTAAAAATTAAAAATCCCGATCAATCTGATTCCGAGCCGCTGACAGGAAAATTCGCTTTATCGCCCCGTCTTAGCTGCAAGCGCCGTTTCCTCCACTCGACTTCATCTAACGCACTCGGAGCGTGTATGAATCAAGCGATCTTTGAGGTTCGTTTGCGGCGTAACGGTCGTTAAACAACGTTTTATGCGGCGTAACGTACCGCCGCAACGGTTTCCACGGCGTTACGCCGCCAGTATTTATGCACGCCTAACAGCTGGCGAACAATGTCGGGAGACATTGTTCAATGACCTGGAGCCGTTTCTCTCGCGCCGTGCGTCCAACCGCCGTCGCGGATCAATATAATCAACATGCGATAATTATCATCGAAGTGATCGCTCCGTTCCGATCGTGTGACTCCTTGATCGGCGAATGCCTCGGATCTCGAGGATCTCCGCGTATAATTACAGCGCGCTCGCGGCGGTAATGACGGTAATAACCGTCGCGGATCTCGTAAGTCAGCTCGCGACAATCGCGACGCAAATTATTACTCGCGGAACAATTTATCTTTTTATAACAATTTATCTATTTATCGCGACTCGCCAGTTTAAAATCCTCGGCGGTCAGAATCATTTTGTTCTCGCGAGTAAGGAGATGCGCGTGTGCCAAGCGCGCGCGTTACACAATTCCGCGATGTCTCGTGCCATCGTAGTCGATCTGCGTTCTCCGACATAGGATTATTTTCTCCGCATGGGATCCGTATACATCCGACGGATTCGATTCAGCTTCTCGATCCGTCGTTCGATTTTCGTCTTTCATTTTCTTCCTTTCTCTCTCTCTCTCTCTCTCTCTCTCTCTCTCTCTCTCTCTCTCTCCTTCTCTGTATGTGTGTACAAACAGATTTCCGCTGGCGTTGCGCCAGGCACTCGAACGGGAATTAGTAAAATCGCTCGGGCTCGGTAAGCACAAGAGGATCCCGCGCTTATGAAAGTGTATTGATATGGGCCTCGCGATCTGGGTTATCGTGTCAACTTTTCAATTAGCCAGCGACAAACCGGCGGACCGGTGAAACTCCAGTCAGTAATTAGATCGACATCACGCGCGTCTACATATATAGATGACTATTAAAGTCAAACTAAACGAGAGTTTAATTGGACATAAATGTGTAACCAAAAATGGGATTAAATTGGAATGAGATTTGGAATTAAATTGGGATTAACTCGAAATTGAATGGGAATTAAGCGGGCTTTCAAATGGATTAAACTATAATTAAATGCGTGCGAATATCAAATGAGCGTTTAGCTCGAAGTGAACCGCGGAACGTAAAGTTCAGATAAAGTTCATGAGCGACGTGTCCTTTCAACGATTCGCCACAACAAGCCTTTCTCCATTTATTTCAGGACTTATTATATTATTCATCGCGGAAATCTATAAAATCGATAATGACATTTGAGAAATCGTTCCATTATTCGCCGTCGACGCGTCCTTAGATTCAACAGAACTGTCAGTTTCCTCTAAATTAATCAGGATTAAGATTATGGTGCATATGTATCCATTTGTAGACTCCAACCACTGTGACGTCTGAAGTACCGCGTGAATATTCATCGACCGACTTCCTGGTGAAAACCCTTCTGCAATAATTATCAACGGCGACGGAGCGTCGCAATTCTTAATGCGATCTGTAACGTCGATACCCCGGCGGATACTGAGGCATCGCTAAATTGAGCGAATCCATCGGCGAGCACGTGCGACGACGGAAACGCTCGTCCGTGGTATCGTAGGTCAGTGATCGCGGGAATCAACTCAAGTTAATTTCGATCTGCAATTATTGCATCGTTTGCTGACACGTAATCATTATCATACGCGACACCTGAACTCCGTGCTAATCACTTTTCTTATCGCTATGCGCAATTCTTACGTAAAAAACTTTGAACTCTAAACAGTCAAAGGTCGAACCGTGTCCTCGAACAAAAACAGACTTTGAAATCGATCAAGTATCGAAGACTTTTTATCCGTGAATTTTTTTTACTCTTATCTTTGCTCTTGAAATTCAAGAGAAGGATGGAAAATCTTTTTCACGTTTCATTTTAAAAGTAGATTCACGAGCACGAACGAATCTGCCTCATAGGTAACTAGATATTTCGAGCATTATGAACGGACGCTTAAATGAACCTCAGCGAAAAGAACCGCGGTTTGCTGGAGGCATGTGTATGGTTAGCGAACGCAGATGTTTAACGGAACAATCGGGGCGGTCGCGATATTGTACGGTTTTCGATTACTAGAATAATGAAGAGTCCCGGCATCGCCGATATGCGCAGCAAGCTGATCAAATATTGACCGGTCGTTAATTAGTGGCGCTCGTTCATTTTCTCCGAAATACCGCATGCAAAATACACGCATTATCCGAATGATCGCTATTTGCCCACCGGCCGGAATGGATCGCGGCGGCATTATCCGAATCGAAGCATGATGCCGCTCAATAGAGCGGTGGAGTTGGCGAAAATATTTCGCGAGCCCGGAAGTGTTCTAACTGAGCGTAATGAAAAGCATAAAAGAATGTACAATTTTTATTAAGTGAGCACGTAGGAGCGAATACAATTTTTATTGAATCGTTTAATCTCTCAATTCGCGATGATGGCAGGTCCTTGAGCAAAGTAGAGCACTCATGTATGTGTAATCGGGCTAATTGTCGCCGCGAGAGCTCGTCGTGCCATAACAACTCGTGACGACTAGTCGGGCGAATCGCAGTAATTACCACAAATAGAAGCGTACTTACGTAACGGAGAGACCGCAGAGGACGAGTGACCTGATGAGATAATCACGCGGCACGGATTCGCAATGGAACCGGCTGTGAAGACTTTTGAATTACGCGATAACGTTCGCGAAGATGGGCCGAGCCGAGCCGAGCCGAGCGGGTAAGGAGCGGCACGTGAGTCGAGACGACAGTCGCCCGGAGCTCTGGAGTGCTACTAAACAACCGAGTTTTATGCTGGAGCCTCGATGAGAGTACCGGAGCGAGTAGAGTGGTATTGTGCGCGAGTAGCGAAGTCTACGAGTCGGTGGCGACTGCGTTCAAAACGACTTTCACTTCGGGCCCCGGGGTCCGTTTTCCTTAGACGGGAGATCTAGTTTTATTTTCAGATTTTTTTCCCTTAAACACGTAGCTCGGTAACAGATTAGTTAATGATATCAGCGGAAATCACTTCCTGTTTATACCTCCGCTCTGACGAAAATATGTAGTTTTTTTTTTACTAGATTATTAAGAATAATTTGGATCTCAAGTCCTTGAGAATCCTTTAACTCAAACACGTCTGAGCTTGAACGCTCAACAAATACTAAATTACGACATGGAGAATGTATTTATGATGATGTACTTATCTTGTAATAAATTAAACTCTTCTGCAGAAGACTATAAAGATATATAATTTATACAAATTATACAAATTATAAGGTGGAATTCTTTTCATTCGGATAAAAGCAACTAATGAGTGACTTTATCAACTGTATTTCTTCGCTTAAACGTGGTGATGCGGCCAAATACTCCATCGTCTGTTGCAAATACAATGAGATATCATCTGACGCTTGATAAATTTATTACCTTGCCCGAACGGCATTTTCATCTGCGTGACGGTCCCTTGTACAAGTAAACAACCCATTGCTGCTTGAGGTCGGCGTGATATCATCTGACGGACTCGCCGGATGACCTCATCGCGCCTGCATATCAACCGTTAGATAGAGATGCAGGCGAGATCGCGGCGCATCTCTATGGAATTTTTCATAAAACTCCCATATGCTTGGTATAATGGCAGGTGCTATTGTCCAATGTGCCGCTATGCGAAATTTCGTGATGTGAGAGGTACAAATAATTTATGTGTAATTTAATATTCCGCAACGCGCAATATCATCGCGGACCTGTGGTATCCGAATTCCCAGACTACACAAATCCTACACAAATGTATGAAAATCGTCATAAAGATGTCGTAAAAAATGTCTAATGGCCGTCTTAATCTCTCAGACATCTTTATACGATATCCTTTAAACTTTTACGTTGTTTGGAAATCAACAGACATTCAAATACCACAATACACAATATTACATTAAACATAATCATTGATCGCTTCAAAAGAATTTTTTTTATAGTCATAAGACATTCGAATTTATCTTTTTTATTTTTAATCATTTTATTATAACTATACAGAACGGTCTGTTACTTCAGGAATCATTTTCAGAAAATATAATAGTTTCAGCTACAACTTTACTAGGAAGCAGGATTATTTTTAGCGGATTATTTACGGAATAATATTTGTGCAATGAAATTTCACAGTATTAAGAAAAATAAAAATATAAATATTAAAAGTGCAAGAATAAACATCCTTTATTTTAGAAACGATCGCAATAAAAGTCCTATCCATCTTTCGCGAAAGCCAACGAGCCTTTGTCTTCCGAGAGTAAATCTCAAAATAACGAGAAGAGAACGCGACATGAGATACAATCAGAAATGAATTTTCCTCGGGTCCTCGAGCTTGGAGCTTCGCGGAAACATTGTTTCTCGCTGCGCATCTCGGCTTTTACAAAAATACGAACTGCGAAGAACACCGTTTTCCATTTCGGATCGTCCGTCCGATTCATCGATGTATTTCGAGAGCACGATCGACCTTGATCGACGCTTCCGTGGATACATTTGTTTCATGCGCCTCCGTCGATCAGACACGCGATCAGCGTCGCCAATCTTCGTTTCACAGATTGAGGTACGTGGCACAAACGTTGCCGGATCGTTGACTGATGTGCATTCGACAAATAAATATCTGTCTTTATGAATAAATAGAGATCGGCGGGGGATTGCCGCCGGCGACAAACGGGGAGTTTGAGTTGACTCGCAGTCCCGCCGCGTGATCGATCGGAAACCACCGATGATGAGGAACCGTCGTCGGGGTCGCTGACACGAGCCGACCGCGATACAGCGTATCCCCGGTGCACGTTGTTTCCCCGCGATCTCCGGCTACGATGCGTAAATAATCGTGCGTGTCAATGCGGCCTAAGTTTANCGCACTCTCGTAAAGCCGGCCGGCCGGCCGGCCGGTCTCCGCGTGCACGCGCAAATCGATCACGGTTAGAGGGAGAACGTTTCACGCGCGTATTTCGGGACGGTTTATAGATCCCCGTGCTGTTTGGGAACACTCGCGATTTATGACGCGAGCGTTAAACTGACAGGTACGGCAGAGGTGCGATCTTTCGCCGTGCAAACTTGTTGGCGTCACTGGAGTCGTAAAAGCGGTTCTTGCGTACTCCAGAAATTTATTTGAGCGTCTGCTAATACTCAGAGACTCCTCAAAGAGAATTTAGGTTCCAATCGCTGGCGTTGGCGTTAACATGCTTCAAGTATCGATGCGTCAAGCTCGAGAACAATTAGATACTTTTATCCGACGCCAGTTCCTCGCGTAGTTTCTATCACAAAGACACCATTGTTAGCGCGGACAACGTCTTTGTCCCTTCAAACGATCTCGCGCATTTAAAAGGCCCCCTTAGTCACGATCGGTTGACCACGGCCCACCCGCACACGCGTGGGAAAAGGTCAGCTGGGTACATATTATACACTTGGTACGCGCGCGCGGTATCGACATGCACGTGCACGCCGCATAATGAAAGCCGCCCCCGCGTTATGCATAATCGAGCGATTTACGTATTCGAAGGTGGTTTCGCGGTCGAGAGAGAGAGAGAGAGAGAGAGAGAGAGAGAGAGAAAGAGAGGGACCCGCGACATTTACAGCGGCGACGGCGATCCGACTTCTCTGCGATCGACGTCGCGCTACTGAATTAATTAAAAGGCGATTCATAAACGGCGCGCGGCTTCTCGCCAAGGCCGAGGCGATTTACGCAAGGTGCGATAATAAATACAGTCATAAAAGAAGCATCAGTGCTCGTTGCGGGAGAGAAAAGCGGATGGTTGCGTCGAGCTCCGCTGGCGGATCTAAACTGCCCGAACAGTCGAAATGAAAACAATGGCTCATCTCGCGGCTATCACTTTCATTCCGCCAAGACCACGCGCGCTTTTCCTCTGACCAATTAAGCGCAAACTACTTCGCACGATTAAGTCCAATTGTTCGTCGGAATATTTTTGTAGCACACTTTCCAGAGCGCGGAGAGATTCCTGACCGTCAGATGAAACGCCGCGATACACGCGCCAAGCAAATTGACTTGCGCCATAACGCGTCGCGTACGGATACATCCAAGGTGGAAACTTTCTCTCTCCTTAAGAGTCATCATCTAGCACGAGGCATCCGCGTAATCCCGGCAATTGACGCGTTCCTAGAACGTGATATCGCAAGAGATCAAGGATCTCCATTTTCAGTTGAGCTAATCTGTACAATTTATCCATTCTTGTTAGAATTTCCATAATTGTTATACCGCTATCTTGATTTTAGATGAAATTTTGTAATTAGAAAAATGAAAAATGTATAGTTCTTCTGTTTAGAAAACTCATAAAATCACAGTATTCTCAATGGTTTCTTAAAAGTTTACACAAAGTTTCAAGCTATTTTGGAGAAGCTAAAAGGATTTACATTTTCAGTTGATTAATCTGTACGATTTAACCATTCTTATTAGAATTTCATAATTGTTACATCGCTAACTTGATTTTATCAAGTTTAATCTTGTAATTAGAAAAATATTTTTAGAAGACATAAATTCTTTTTGTTCTTCGTGTTTAGAGAATTCATGGAATTGCAATATTCTCAAAGGTTTCTTAAAAGACAAAAACCTCACACGTTTGAAGCTATTTTAGACAAGTTTAAAGCGAAATGTCACAGAAAGGCGGGGAGGAATTTCGCGAGAACTACTTTGAATAAATCACGCTCGCTCGCGAATGCACAGGTTGAGAGCTTTTCTCGACCAAGTATCGCCATCTGGTTCTCTTCATTTTTCATTGTCGACAGCATCGATATTTTCATTGGCAAATTCGCGAATCGCGGATCCAGAAAAGTAGACCCGTGCGACAAGAAGATTCGTCCGACTGCCGCGTTCCCGTCGAAGTTCAAGGACGTTTAATGGTAACGAGAGTAGCGCGGATCCACGTGTACTTTATTTTTTTCTGTCATGCGAGAGAGAGAGAATAATGACCGCGCGAGCGAGGTCAAAAACCCTGGGAACCCCTCATTTACCGCGGAGCTTTCGGATTCTATTTTCAGCGGTGTACAAAGAGCTTATAATTAGACTGGTCTGCGAGAAAGAAAGCCGGAATACCGGAATACCGTACAAGCTGAGCCTAATTTCGGATCGCGGTATACAAGGAGAGTTTACGATTAGACAGCTTCTCGTAAGAGAAAACGAGGCGATGGCCGATCGTCGCGTATTTTCCGTGAAATTCACGAAAAGAGCGAGGTAAACGACATCGCGAACTGCCAATTGCGCGCCGTATTCTATTGTGAGCGCCGGCTCGACAAACTCGGCTTTACGATTTCCGATTTAGCAGCGAGGTCCAACGCCTCGCGATATCGTCCTGGCAGCCGGGCGCGAGGCGCATTGCGGAATCGAGCTGTACGGGGGACGAGGGAGGACGGCGGATTTGCGCACGGGGATTAATAGATTCGCCGTAAATAATTCGGGAGAGGGGGGGCTGTATGCACGCTCCGTCGTACGTGAACTACTCGAATCCGCTTTTACTGCGGCCTTAGTGTCAGGCTCGTTCTCGTAACTCACGCCGGAGCTGAACCGGAAGGCCGGTCGAGTTGTTCTTGGGACGTAAAATCGTCGAGGGCCGTCGTCGCACTAACGAGCCGCGTGTATGCACGCGCGCATTCCATTGTATCTAAGCACTCGGCTGTTTTACCTGTGCGCTCTCACGCGCGCTTTTCCAAGTCACTTTCATCCGTGAGGCTGTTGCGAAAGATAGCCGTCACAAATTACCCGCCGTTCCGTCAATTATCATTAGCATTGTATTCAAGCGTGTTCCTAATTGTATACATTGTAGGGCTTGAGGCCATTGTGTGCGCCGCGGGGCCGCGCCAACGCCGGAGTGCGACATCGCAATTTGTACCGTGTGCCATAATACTTCACGCTACGCGCGTTAATCTCTCGCGGAGATAATTTATAAGCCGGCCCCGCGTCTTGGCAGCGATTTAAACGGGCGATCAAAAGTTTCTCTCGCCGCGATCGCGCCCCGCTGGCGCGTTCTCCCCGCGAAAACCTCCTCGCGAAAAAGCCTTCGTTCCGCATCTCGCGCTCACGGCCAACAAGTTCGCCGGTCCCGAAAATACGAGCGCGGCGATGTCCAAAACGCCAGACGTAAAGGCCGGCGGAGATAAGTGCGACGTTCTAAAATTCCGGCGGAATCTCAAGAGCGAATCTCGGATTGTCACGGTATTTCGAGAACGTGCGACGTTTCCGAAATATCGCGGAAAATGCGCGGAAAATGCGCTCGCCCGCGATCGGGCGGCGGCTTCGCGTGAGGCCGCGCGCGGCCCGTTTGATCATCGCCAAAGAAACCGAGCCAGGTGTCGATACGCCAAAACGCGAGCACATTGTTGCGCCCAAGGAGAGAGGGCCGAACGGATCGACGCGGTTCGAAGAATTTCGCGAATATTATTACGTCGGGGAAATTTATAGAGCCCACGACGGGTCGTGGGAGGCCAAAGTTTCGCGTATCCAGAACGCCAAATTGCCTTTGACGTGAATATAGCGCTTTATTCGACTTAAACTTGATATTTCGCACGTAATATTTCAGCAAAGTTGGACGGGTCGGGAAAACGGCAGCTGAACGCGACATTTTCAATTATCGATTCAGTTGCCGAATGAACGGCCGCGCCGCTCCCTCCGACTTTGGGACGCGCGAGAGAAACGCGAGAAACACGAAAGTTTCCATCGGCGACGTCAATTCGGGGAAAGACGCGCGGCTATGGATATCAAATCATCGCGAATTGCGTAATAATCTTTTTTTATTGCGATCTTTATTCCGCCATCTGGCGCGCGGCCAGCCGCGCTGCAGCCGCGACACAAAAAGAGACACCGTATTATTTTTATAGATAATGAAAAAAGGTTCCGTTTAAACATGACGAGCAGTCCTTCCGAATCTTGCGCGTGTTACTTTTTATTTATCGTCGCATTAGTCCCCTATTTATATATCGGGCGTATTTTTACGGTGCCCCGACCGGATGCATCTATCGGTTCCGAGATTTCAATGCCAACATACCACGCGCGGCTGTCGGCGCGCACACTGTAACATGTGTCGCATGTCGTTGTCAATGCAAAAGTGGCGCTAACAAGGTCGGAAATTCGGCTGCTTATTTATCTCGCCATTATTATGTCCTGTACATTTCATTCGCTCCACTTATATAATATATTAGCGTAATAAAAACGTTTCGCACACGTTCGAAAAATTATTAAAATATGTAAGCGCTCTTTTCTCAGTTCAACTAAAATATGAAAGTATTTTAATCTTAATATGAATTTAAGAGGCTCTAATTATTTAGAGTTGTTGGGTCAACATTGTGATTAATTTTTTATTTTGCGGACAGAAATTTCGTGACTTCTTTTGAAAACACGCAGACTTCTCCGCGCGTTTACAGAACGGCTGCCAGGACGCGAGACCGCCATTGCTTCGCGGACCCCGATTCACAGACAAACAGCCGGAAAATCGTAAACCACTCCCGGTGAGTAATGCGGCGGCAGTTACTTTGTACACTCGACGCACGTCAAGAAAAAGGACACTTTCTTGGCTTTTCCACCCATTCCCAGTCTAATCTTCTGACGCGAGTCCGTGAGTTATCCGCGTCGCGGAATAGATATAGACATTCTATATCTATCCCTTCATGTGTTTATGATTCGCTTGACAGGCGTGGAGATACGCGATCTGTATGATGTATGAAAGGAGTAGAAATGCGCGACGGATTCTGGCAGGATTGTTAGATTTAAGATTCAGAAATGAATTGCTTTTTGTGTCCAATTGCGACGTGAATAATAACGATATCCAAGAATTTAAGATTTACTTGAATAACTAACAAAGATTCGAGCAAGATTAAAGATTTTAATTCACGAATGTAAAATTTTTCAACACATTCACAGATAAATTAACAAATAGATTTAAAAAATTAAAAGATTTAAAGAATGAGAAAATCATGAAGAAATAAAAATTTAAAAATAAAAAAATATCGGAGAACGTCGGAGGGCAAGATATTAAATCTGTCGAAGTCTGCGATTTCTAACGAGTCCTACCTCTATCCTCCTGGTGGTGGTTGTTGTAGTTTTTCTAGTGGTGGTGGTCCTTTTTATTGAGCTGAGATTGTCATAGGGAGAATCCCAGTCCTGAAAGATCTCCGTAGTCGCCATGGTGTTCTCGTTTTTATACCTCCTTTCGTACAATTTAAATGTCACTCCTATCTAAGTTCTTCACACGGTAGACACTTTTCAAAAAATCCTTTCGATTACTCTTTGTCGCATCAGAAAAGATTCTGCAAGTTCGTATATCATCATAGCTTCCTAATTCTCGGTTGTCACGAAAAATAATATAGTTCAGACTTAATTTCTTCAAATCATTCGAATCATTTAATTTGTATAAAATTTTTTCGATAATCATTGATTTTTTAAAATAATAATCAATGATATTAAAAATAATGTTTCTTAATATTTATTTTTTAAATATCACTAAAAATGTGAATAATATTCTCCAAAACTTTAGATAAAATTATAGATAGACGTTCCATCGATAAAAGAACCAAACAATTTAAAAAAAAAAGAGGAGAACTTGCAATGAGGGTATCTAGTCGAGCCGAAGATCGATCCGAGCCATCTCGCTCTTTCGATATCCGCGCGCCCGCCTCATGAGTGAATGGATGTTGCGAGACTGCAAGAATAATCTTCGACGATATCGGTACTCGGGGGGGATCGCCTTGTACAACACTTGTGGGACAACTGCGAGATATGCGCGATTCGAGATGGACCACGCGCGACTGAAGCCGGGAAACACGTCTCCGCAGTACCGCGAGTGGACCGCACCGCGCCCCATCCGCGGGCCGCTTCCAGAAATACGGAGAAACACGTATAATTAGGCCGCCACCCGCTGCGACGACAACGCGCGGTAAAAAGCGCATAACACAAGATGCCGTGTCGTTACGCCAAGGCGATTCTCCCGCAATCAGTTTATCTTCCCCGCGATTCCTCGGCTCTTAAAAGTTAACACCCTTCGTCGCCCAATGAGACGCTTCGGCATTCGAAAAATTATAATTTCGGATTAATCTATCGTTTTCAGTTTAATTATTAGATCTTAAATTCTTAGCAGGAATTAGTAAAATCCTTGAAGCTATGCGCGATTATATTTAGAAGAATAAAGAAAAATTTGGAGATAATTTTTCCACCACGATTTTTCATGGGATTAATTCCATCGAATTAATTGACAAAAATTCACAGACAACTTTTCAGATGATTTTTCGGCGGATTGATTCTTCAATAAGTTCAGCAAGGACTTTGTGTTGCGCAGAACGACTATGCACCGCAAACTAATTTTAAGATGTTTTACACACGTTCTGTGTTTGCATTACATAGCAACTATTTGCTTTTCTCTACCCTAAAGTCGACAGTAGACTCCACGTGATGGAAATGAAACCACAATGACGACGCAGGTTCGCGTGGAATTGAATATACGGGAGATATCGGAAACTGTCATTAGCTATTTCCCTGTGAAACTAACATCAAGGATATAGAATTGATTGAAATGCATGGAATATATATCGTACTTATACAACTCAGCATCACGAATGCAATATGCGACACACAAAGTTGCAATATGTAATTCCAAGTAATAAATTTTACATTTATATTAATATTTATACTCAATTTACACGATTCAATTGAAAAATTAAAAATGAGAAAAGATTGCAAGATATATGTTATTTTATTCCAATTTATTGAAATAATTGACAATTACAAACCAATTACAACAAACCAATAATAATTGTGATTGAAAATTGAGATATAACTTCTACATATTAACTAGCCAGAAATTAATGCAATTTTATATGGTGAGACATTTGTATTTGTGCGTGATACAGAAAAATCTTTAGAATAATACATAAAAATTTTTAAATAATTAAATTCTTAAAAATCACGCAATTGATTATAAAAAAATTCAGCTATCACATTCACATAATAAAAAAAAAACAAAATTATAATTTCCTAAGAGATAAATCTCAATTGACGTCTACGATCGGTAGAAGTGATAACATGCAGTTTGTTTCAGCAAAATTATTTATAACAGCAATATCTGTTCTCTGTGCTATGGGTAGATGGCGATACCATTTGGAAGCTTTCGCACGAAGCTTGAAAGCTGCTCGTGCGAAAACTCTTCCGGAAGAGCCGTCAGATGGTGCGAAAGCTTGCCAAGCTCGTATCGTTAGCACAAAGAAGACATTGTGCTCGATTTTACCCTCGGTTGTCGGGCTGCCAGAAAGCCCTCGACCTGGGAAAGTTTTCCGGAACTCGAAAATGGGGAAACAGCTGATTACTTAATAAATTAATGCTAATAAGAACAAACTTGTTACAAAATTTAAAAAAAATATTTAAAAAAAGAATCCCATAACAAATAGCAATATTTTTAATTAGATATAAAACTATCCAAAGGATCGAGATTTAAGAAAAATAATAGAAACTTCAGATTTATATACAAGTCTAATGTAATTTGAATTCCCAGTAAAATTGTTGTTGATATACGTATATCTTCATATTTAGTTTTTCTCTTCTATTCTATATTTTGCATGAAAGATACATAATTAAATCGACGAAGGCATCATTTGGATGCCGGTACGTTATGCAAATTTTTCTCGCATTTAGAGATCGTCGCCAGACATGCATAACATGAAAGTTAAATTGATCGGTTCTATTTCGGAAAATAATTTATGCGACGGGGATTAAACGTTTCTCTCTGGTGCCGCGGGGATATCACCTGCGCGATTAAAGAGCTAATTTCGCACGTCGATTGTCCGATGATCGCCCGTGCGAAATTTTCCAGTTTCAATATGCGTATGGCCGGACAACAATCGCGAGCGAAAACAGGCAATTCCGTCTCTGACAGGGTCTCCTTTCTGCGCCGGAAGAATTAAATTATTCTCCGCACTGCTGCCATGCGATGCGAATATAAAACGCACGCAGGGTGATATAAATTTATCCTACGTGGAGCAAGCTTTCACATTTTGTAAAACAATATTTTAAGTAACATGATAACATGTTCTTGATTCTCATACCCTCCGAAGTAACTTCTTTCGAGAGATTTTATCTGAATCTTTCTCAGATAATAAAAATTATATTTGATTAAATCAATTTATATATATTTTGTTAAACATATTACGTAAAGCTTTCGAAACGTTCTATTTGCGAAAATCGTGAGGTGTAATCAAAATTGATCGACGATCCGTACAGAAAGGTACAATTGCCGCGTGAATAGACATTTACATTTCCGCAGAAAGATGAAAACAGACAGAAGTCACCGAAACTACATGCGCTAAGCTATGAAAGCGACGGGTTGCGATTGCATGTGAAGAGTCGCAAATCGAAGGTGCAAAATTAAAGCGGAAAATTACCTATGGGATATTTTCGTTGTGACACGTGCGATTGATCGGCTCATCTGTTAGCGCTAAAAATAAGCGTACGGTCGGAACCATGCTTCCGCGTGGTGAATCTAATAATAGAGGGGAGTTTTCTTTTCGAAATAATATATACGGTTACGAAACGATTAAACATATTCGCAAAAGAATCGTTTCGTCGAAGAGGGCAATGTCTTTTGTCCCTTTTCGAAGCTTGCAGCACCCGACAGAATTCTCGTTAATCGAGTCTAGCTCTTCGGGCAACGGGAAAACGGGAGAACAATCCAGAGAATGCGACACTAATTACAGAATATAATTAATCACTCCGGGATGGACGTCGGACAAATAACAAACGGCTCGAGCATATTGTTTGATACTGTTGATGCGGTTGCAGCTCAGCCAAAGAGATAACGATAAAATGTTATTATCAGCGCAGAATAATACTTTGCTCTCTCATACAAGACAGTTTGCATTGATAATTGCATTATCTTTTGTTTATGATATATAAATCAATTTTCAATTTGCGAAAGTCTGATCATCTATTTAACATCAATTCTAAATTTTTTTAGATTACAAAAAATATGTAGAAAAATAAAATGTATTTATATTATAAATATAAAAATTTATTTTTAAAGATTATGCTTGCCAGAAGCATTAAAATTGTCCAACGAATCGAGAAAGCTTTCTTTTAACAAGATTTCGCTATTAATATCTAATTATTTAGCATATCCCGTATGAAGCGTTTTCGCGTGTCTTGGAGTAATCGAGCGAAACTCATCGTAAGACGGACACTGTTCTGTATCCCGAAATCGAGAGAGGAAACTTTCCATCGACGCGGCTGCTTCGAGTGGCGCGTTATTTTTAAATCCACTCCGCCGTTCCTCCCTTCTGTTGTCGGGCGACCTTACGTCAGCGACAACATGATGAGTCCGAATGTTTTCTCTTCCGTTATAGCGAGGAAAACCGTGTATCAATGGAGTATGCGAACCTTCCTCAATCGGTCTTCGATTTTACTTTATCTGACTGTCTTTCCCATTTTGGAGATATCTTTGTCTATCCCCTTAAACGCATGTGAGATATAAAAGCACTCTTTCGAAAAGTATACCTTATGTCAATTGATCCAATCATTCGCATTCGATTTAGACATCACGTCACCATCCTCTTATCTTTATCCTCAAGCACAAAATATATTCTTTTATTTTAAATATGTCTAATGCATTAAAAATATACAATAATCTTGCATCTTTTGAAATTATATTTTTTTCTGTTAGAACTTATATTTCTTTCATTTCGAAATTTTTGGTGGGAATTAAAATAAACCGCATAAACAATTGTTCAATGAGGCAATGCAGTACTTTTCACATCTATATGCGTGAATCAACGTAATGTCAATAAGTTCTTTTTAAATATTTGATTGATTTGTCCGTAGAATTGACGCAATGAGTTCATTGACCTCCGCAGACAAGAATTATTAATTTGGCAACATATTGATTTTTCTTTTAATTTTCCCGTCTGTGACAGCTCTGTTAAATGAAGTGGTTCATTCCCAAACGAAACACTGAACGATGCAGTTGCAATAATAAAAAATAACAAATCAATTGGCTAATGACTAGCGGCCTCAATTATATCGTCTCAAATTTTCATTATCGGGCATGAATTCAATTTTTTTTTTCGTACAAATTATTTAAGTGCTATCGCATAGTCCATAAAATTATTCTCCACAAGTGAATTTAAGACCAAGTTTTCCGCAGCACTTCAAACTTCAAACTTCATATATTTATTATATTATATTCTTGAATTATTTTAAAAAACGCTATAAATGTCAAAAATTAATTATTATATTAGTGATTGCAGCAAAATCAGAATATTAATACCGGCTCTTTATTTAGACCGAAAAACGCCCGTTTCTTTCGCAATCGCTTCGCAAATCACCGGCGTGACTCGATCGGCTCGATGAACGTTACATCGCGTCCATGGGCATGGCGCAGTTCGGTACTTTAAGGGTAAAGGTTCACGAGCGGTTGAAGCTCGTCCAAAGCTCGCTCGAAATCGCGTCGTTCGACAAAGCCGCTGCGGAGATAATCGCACGGGCGTGAAAACGGGCAGCAAAGGGTCAGCATCGCAGGGTGATCCGTGGACAGGCGAGACGGGCGAGAACTCGATCTATTTCGAGATCGGGACGACCGACGGCGTGCACGACGGCCCATCGACCGACCTGACCGGCCGGTGCCTGTGCCCTCGCTAATTGAAACGCCCGTAAGCATCGACCAGAAAGCGAGACGGAAGTTGGAACGCGCGCTCATTCGTTATATCGCGATACACAACTCAGGAATTGCCTCTCGATGAAACTTGACGCACGATTCCGCGCGATTTGACTCTCGATCGACGACGATCACGAGAGCCGCGCCGAGACGCGCGTCCATCATCATCGATCTGTCCCGCCGCCAAAATATTCGGCAGGTCCATCTCGCCGAAAAGCAGCTTTGTCGACGCGACTGCCAAACGTCTGTTCGCAGGATTGAAAGGAACATATTACCGTCGAGTGGCGATACGCTAATATTATATATAGTCGATGAGGTAAGTACCACGACATCCATATAACTTAATCTTCGTGAATTTCAGAGGCCGATTCATTCAGCTTCAAAGATAAAAAGATAAGCAGAGGATTTAAGAAACTCTGAGAGACTCCAAGAAATATTAATATCCAGGGAATTAAGGTAAAAAAAGGGAGTTTGAACTTTGAAAGTGAAATTTTCAAGATTTCGTTATTGCTGTCATAGTCTTCACGTAAACAACATTTGACTAATTGGTAACCGAAATTGGATTTCTGTGCACGAAATGATGTAATAAGATATGAAGAGCTATCGTGCTTTACACGAAGAGTATTCATGAGAGTTGGACGCGCAAGCATGGCGAGTTAGCTTGATTCTTGGCGTTACGACGTGTCACGTTATGTCGCGGCGTAGCAACTCTGTTCATACACGTATCCGTTTAGTGCGTGCTGCATCGTAACGTTCTTTGCCAAGTGGCGCATTCATTCAGAACTCTCCTCTTTGCGACAGTCGAGTTCAACGAATCCGCCCTTTTCTGCAAATGATCACTACGGAGCCTCTATAAACTCGACAATCTGATATTTGCATTAGTATCCGAATTAAGAGTATTTAATTATCGAGATAAATCTTGGAGAAAAAATTGTAATCACGAAAAATTTGGAAAAGCTTGCGGGAACGATTCGTGATTAACCCTTTAATTGTCGTGCTATTTTTCAAATACATAATATTTAATATATAAATTTATATTATACTGTATTATATTATATATATTATATTATTTTATAATAAAATATATAAAATTTTTAAAATTCAGACATAGAGTAATACAAATTAACGCATGAAGTCTTGAGATATAAAAAAATTAATTATATTGTTCGGAAATATTTATTCAGCCTTTCAAAATTCAAACAGCGGAGTTTGTAATTTATTTTAAAAAAAAATGTTTTACTAAACACCGGACTTGTAAAAAATCCCGCGCAATAATTGAAGGGTTAAAAGTCGGAAAACATTAGAAAATTCGCGCGACCGTCGTCAATGCGCGCGCTTTAAAAATACGACGGCCGTAAGTGTAAAACTAATTTATAATGCTGCATACGTGTGCACAAGGCGCTCGCTCGAGGCACAACTCTGACGTCGATCGCCAAATGTGCCGCGGCCCTACGTCATCGTCTTGGATTATTTATAGGCCGCGGGTTCGCTTTATCTCGACCTGTTGCACCCGGAACTCAGAGTTCGCGGTTCCGATAGCCGCGAGCGACGCCCTCGTCGAGACTTCAAATCGCAACGTCGAAAAGCAGCGGCGCGCGACCGAACGACGACGGCCGTCGTCGCGTCGGCCCGGCGCGGCATGGCGCGTCGACCGAGGGAAATATTTTCGGAAGCACTCAGCGCCAGTTGCAAACGCGAGAGAAAACGAGGTGTCAGCTGCATCGCGCATCGGGCGAACTCGATAAATAGATCCTGGCGGCGTCGCGACGCGCGGGGGAGAACGTTCGCGACTCAACGGCGGCACTTTTAGCACCTTCGATCCAAAACCGATACACGTCCAAGTTCTTCTCTCTTCGGCGTTGCTAGCTCGCTCGTGATAATTCCCGCGGAACGTGAGGGACGACTTGGATCGCGTGATAAAGAACGCGCGCGCGGCAACGCCTCTGCACTTCCTTCCGACGCCGGATGACGCGGATGCCTAGAATTTTATCGGCGTTAATTGCAGACTGTAATGCCGTCACCTCGCAGGGCAAGGTCGGATGACCCAAGGCGAGGAGGAATTTTTGCCGAGTCCCCACCGCGCGTGCCAAGAGTGCTCGAACTCGCGCGCCGCGTTTTCTCACCTCCTTTCATTCTTATCTCTCACGGATAGCGTCAAAATAATCCCGCCGTTTCTCGTAAATGTCATTCTTCCCTTCAACACTTTGATTACTCGTTCTTGAGATATTAATCATCGAGATTATTCATCGTGGCACGAAGAATTAGAAAACGAGTGTCATTTATCACACTGTGAGAAAAATATAGTTACTTTTGGCCTCAACCATAATTTTATATTTCTAATGATAATTATGGTTAACATAAAGATACATATAGTTAAATTAATCATGTTTAATATCATTACAGAACAATTTCGGGATTTGCTTAAAAAAATGTCAATTATTACAGTATTTCGCGTATTTTATTTATATATCCGATCGTTTTCACTACTACTCGAAATCGTAATTTCTCGGTGGCACCTTGCGATTCTTGGCTCCAGCGATTGGCGCAGCTGCACTTGACGCCGCGCGTAAACGACGCCGCGGACGCGGACGCCGTGTTCGTCGCGATGAAACGCCGATATCCTCCGCGCGAAACACGCCCCCGTTTCCATTTACACCTGCAGTCGGAGCGCCTAGTTTGCACTGGCACGATCGCACCAAGGCACGTTTAACAATAGCGATCGTAGGCTCGTAGGCCGTAAGTCGGCCGCGTATTCATAGCGGTGGAGAACAAGCGCGGGGCCGCGTGTAACTGTGAATGCGAATACAACCCGTGAATGGTGTGTTCAACAGGTATCCGTAGTAATCTCCAGCCTAGGCGGGGTCACAATGGGATGCCGGCCCAAGTCGCGTTTTCATTATCGGCAGGCCGATAAACGGGCGAAAATATTACAGCGCGGGCCAGGCCATAAATCGCGTTAAATGCCAATGCAGGCAACTTGTTTCTCTCGGCGTACTTGGCCGCCCGATCAATTCTCGCCCGATATTTCGCATGCGATTGACCCTCTTTCCAGCCCAGCGATTTTCATTGGTATCACGATATATGTTGATATATTTATCAACGCTACGCGATTCATAGAACGTATAAATAATATAAAATTCGTATTATTGCCGTTGTGCGATAAAAGGGATTAATTCTTTCGAGCTTAGTTGTCGCACTGCATTCGCGAAAAGCGTTCGAATAACTTTCAACTGTGAACTCCCATTAATTTCGCGTCAGATGCACTTTCAAAAGAAATGGCGTCGAAGTCTTAGATATATTCTTAGAAGCGCGCAGATATTTTTATTTTTTTTTCCCCGCGGCTTTCCCGTGAGACGCACGGCAGACAGAAAGCTCATTCAGATCGCGTGGAGCTGCACCTCGAAAATAATTCAGCGGCTGCCAGTACTGGTATCGTCGGTCGGATGAGTAACTTAGAATTACGATGATTAATTGAATGTCAGAAACAGGGAGAGTAATTTACGAGACAAATTCGTGGACTAAGAGAACACGTCGCCTAGTTTATATGCAACTCGTTTCCTCTTTCTCTCTCTTTCTCTCTCTCTGACTTTTCTCTCTTTCTACGTTTCTTCTACAATCCTATCTGGCTTTCGTGCTGTCTCTGCTTTTCGTCAGCCGTTCGTGAACAAGATGCAGATTTAGATCGATTTAGCAACGAGCATTCGACGAGTGTTCAAAAATATATCATTTTAACAAATTTAACATACATAAGTTCTTCGTCCTTAATTTTAATGATAAGATTGTTTGACCATTTGAAGATTTTTTCTCTCAAAAAATCCAATTAGAGAATGACTATCATATAAAAGGGCTTTTAATACACCGAAAAAAAGTTCTGGTTAAAAACGGATGAATCAGAAAAATCTTGCAAGATCGATCAAATATTCCGATTATTATAATAGAAATTCTGGTTATTATAATAAAACTCAATACTTTACAACGTATAATAACCAGAATTTCTATTATAATAACCAGAATATTTGATCAATCCTACAAGATTTTTCTGATTCGTTCGTTTTTAATTAGAATTTTTTTAGTGTACAAATAATGTTAATATATAGAAGACTCAAAATATTCGCTTTAAATTATAGTTTTAGATAAATTCATACATTAGTTAACGGAGTTATTAATTCAATATACGTAAATACCAAACAAATTTATGTCGTCACGTAATACACAAGAGAGTACTTAGTTGAAAAGTTGCGCGCGGAAATTTAATCCAGTCTAAACTAATCCGGCAAAAGTGCCTCAAGCTTCGAGTGTTAATTGCTGCGACAAACGTCCCCGAACTTCGACGCCGCGCGCGCGTTGCTTAAATTGATTTCCGTTCCGTTTACGGCCCCCGAATGATTTGCTAACGTTATGTGCGACAGCTGCCACGAAGAAACTCGTCTGCTTATTCGTTCACTTTACGCTCGCTTCAGCGTGCTGCTTAAAACGTCTCTCCGCCTCTATAATGCGTCGTCGGAGCGATTCGCGCCGTCGCTGGTCTCTCGTCGTTAAACGTTAGCGTCAAATAAACATGCGTACATTCAATTAAGTTCGGGTCGCGGTATTCGGGAATCTTAACAGTTCGGTCCCGCGAACGTCCGTTCGCGTTCTCCGTTCCACGTTTCGCCGACGGTATTCGCCGTATTCACCTGTCCGTCATTATATTATGTTTACTCATTCGACGTCGGCCCCCGGAAGCCGCTAAGATTTCATAACGTGAAAACACCCATTGATTTTCTCGTATTTATAAAGCGCGACGCGACTCGGCGCCCCAGCGTCCGCGACTTAAAAGTAGCGCATTGATTTCCAGCCACTTGTTCGATAAATCGTTGCTGCCGCCGCTTCTGCAGGCTTTGCAGGATAGAACGATCGAGGAGTTACGCTACGACGTACATTTAAAATAGCATCGAGGTCGAAATGAGAGACTCCGACGATCGTCCGTTCCGTGAACGATCATCGAAGAGTCGTAGATCACTCGCGAAAAATTATCGTTCGATCGTCCTTGTGACTGAGTCTAAAAATCTGAAGGCCATAGCTTTTCATGTTCAAAACATTTAAACTAAATAAACTTAATAGAGAGAGAACGAGAGAGAGAAAATAATTATTATTATTTTATTAAGATCAAAATCGCGATCAAAAATTAAGATCAACATCGTGACGTTGTACTGAGAGAAAAATATAATTATTTTTGGCCTCAATCACAATTTTATGACATTTCTAACGATAATTATGGTTAACATAATGGTACATATAGTTGAGTTAATCATATTTATCGTTAGAAATATTATAAACTTATTGGTTGAGGCCAAAAGTAGCTATATTTTTTTCTCAGTGTGCGATTGCACTGTTAAAACGAATGTGTGAATATCACACACTTTTCGCGTATTTTAAAAAGTGTGTGATATTCACACATTGAGAGAAAAATATAGTAATAAAAATATAGTAGTAATTTACACATTGAGAGAAAAATATAGTTTACTTTTGGCCTCAACCACAATTTTATAATATTTCTATTGATAATTATGGTTAACATAATGATGCATATAGTTAAGTTAATCATATTTACTGTTAGAAATATCATAAAATTATAGCTGAGTCCTAAAGTAACTATATTTTTCTCTCAGTGCACACTCATAGAGGTCTTAAAACGGGAGCACACATCACACACAAAAAGTGTGTGATATTCACACATTCGCTTTAACAGTGTGTCTCTAAAAAGAAGAAAATATGTTCTCTTTTATGCGCAAGACATTTTCCTACGAATAATTTCTCATTTTTATGATGATATGTGTATGACGACGCGTACGTTTGACATTGTCCATTATTTCCAAACTTGATATCGTGCAAACGGGAGTTTGCAGTTGGCAGAACTCACGATAATTCAAAATTAGCCGGGCGGATTAAATTTCTACGGTCGTGTTGCGACAGGGTGTTCGGAAAGCGAGCGTCTTCATCAAGCGGAGGAAACAGATCGTCGCTTTCACGAAAGCAGATCGCCGGTGAAATTTATGCCGTCACGTGCCGTCCTCGACAAAGTGGACTGCAATTTACTCGCTCCGCTTTAACGAAGCGCCGTTTTCTCATTTAAATGTAGAATCGCGGCGGTAGCAGCTTTGTGATCCGCTAATCGCGTTACAAGCGGAAAACAATCGCGCCGAGTTTACGACGCGATCGTGCTCGTACCCGCGGAATCACTTCCACCTACATCGATTTACTTCACTTAAAAAGCACTTCGCGGTTAATTTTTCGCGATTATCGCTCGTAATACTCTCCCCCCTTTTATTTACTCGGAAAGTCCCGATCCATTTGACACAATCGCATAAATTCACACTTAACGAGTCCTTTCGTTAATTCGGCGGAACACCGTTGAAGTGACATTCAAGCTTAAGCCAAGAATTTTGCAATTCTCATCGGTATGCGGTCAGTTGTCAGTCGCATTTTAACGCTTTGACTCTGCTTTTAAACAATCGTTATAATCGGTATATGTCAGTGTTTCGATGTTTTTATTTATAACCCGGGAGAACAAATTCTCGTACATTCTTTCAGATTAAAATAAATACCCCCGATGCTTCTTTTTTTCCTAATCAATTTTCGCCATTTGAAGTTTATTCTTCCTATACACAGAAAAATATGTACTATCTACGAGTAAATAGATTTGTTCTAAAAATTTGGTAAGTTTATATATTTGCAAATCTATCATAAAGTCATCATAAGCATCACATTTACTTAAAACATACTCTGAAAACATTCTTGTAACGAGTATATCTTAAGTATAACTATATTACTTATTATTATTAAGAAAATATTATTAAGAAAAAATTACTTATTATTATTAAGAAATTCTCTACTGAAGAAAAATATTACTTAAATAAACTAAAATAAAATAAGTAATTACTTTTCTTGTCTGTAGAATATTTTTCTGTGCGTATGCGAAGTGTTTATGTGTCTTAATTAGATAACAATCAAAAATTTTTATCTTCAAAGATACTTCTTATAGTGTAAAACATTTGACGTTCTCACGAGTGAGTCTTCTCTCTTTTGCGAGTCTTCTCTCGCGGGGATTCTCGCAGCGTAAATTTTTAAAATAGATATTTTTTTGCAGCATTGATTTGACGGAGATCGCGCGACACGCGACGAGAACAGGAAGATACAAATCACGAAGGCGAAAAACACAGCTCGTTCATCGGAAGTTCCGTTTCGTAAACGTCGTCAGCCGCTCGTTCACCGGGTTTACGTTGCCGACCGCCGTTTCTGCGCTCGAAGAGAGTTCGTTGCCAGTTCTAAAATCGTCATCCTGACAATGACGTAGGATCGCGGCCGTTTGTCTCACGTGGAGCGACGATCGCGACGATGGATCCTCTCCCTCGTCGCTTCGACGAGCGGAATATACGTTACACCCGGGGGATTATCGCGGGATCGCGCAGAAAATTGACTCTGCGATTTCGCGAGTTTCGCATAATTCGCCTGAGCGTCTGAGCTAAATAACAAGGTAAATAACAAACGATTGTTTATATCGGTGAGTCACGCCGCGGCGCGGCGCGGGAACGATAAATAAACAGCAGGACCACTGTTTGGACAAATCGTATTACGTATGCAGCTTACGCACTTGCCCGACGAATTTTGCGTTGCGGCCGCGAGAATTCTGCAGCCGCGTTGCACTCGCGTTTCTCTTTCTCTCTCTCTCTCTTTCTTTCTCTGTGTGAGTGTATGAATATGAATAATAAACACCGATCGGAATAGTTTACTAACTCGCGACTTCTGTGACAATCTATCAGTATAATCGGACGATACGAATAATAATATCCGAAATATACGACGCGCCGAAATAAATTGCCAGGCACCCGATATATCGCGGAGCACGAGAGAACGTTTAAAATCCTTCCCTCTCTCGTTCTGTCCATAACGTAATCTACCTAGTCTATCGAGAAAAATAATTTTTCTCAATTCGTCGAGTTCAATCTGAGAGACTTTTAATTCCACTCAGATTGTCGCGTTAAAATTCCGCCTATTGTATTCCGAGATCTATTGATATAACTCTTGAAGCTTCGACGTTTGTTTTAAAATAACGCATTTTATTAAATTGAAGCTGGGAGTTCTAGTTAACGACAAAATTGTCAATTCCCTTTCAATTTCCGTTAATTATCTTAACGTCTAATTGAATTTGCCCAGGTAGAACAAAAATCTCTCAAAGATGTCAAAATGACATCAAAATGACTCCAAAATGTCATTATTATATGTATCATTTTATCGCAGCTTTAGCGTTATTTTGTTAATATAATATTACAATTTTTGTTCTATCTGGGCATGCACTTTCATCTCTGAGCGCGCTGAGCTCCTCGCTCCCCGAGATTCCGCGTACGATCATCCGATACGATACGAGACGCTGCGGCGCCGGCGAAAACTCGACAGTTATGGCGATCGCTGTATATACACCTCGTTAAATCGCTTACCTCCTGGATCTTGTAGCTGGTGCGGATGGTTTTGCGTCTGGTGGTGGTGATCTCGTAGGTTTCCTCGACGGTGGGCGCCTCATCGTCGTCGTTAAGGTTACTGTTGACGACACCATCATCATCATTGTCGGGCCTCATCAGCACGTCCGTCTCGTCCACCCCGACGTTTTCCGTATCGGGACTCATCAGGGCGTCCGTCTCGTCTATCCCGACGTTCTCTGTGTCTACCTCCATCGGGGAACGAGAAACTCGCCTCCAGCCGATCGGTACAAGAGAGTCCCGCGATGCTACGAGAAGCCGCGAGCCGTCCTGCCTGTCGCGCGGTCCACCAGATCGGTCCGATTTCGGCTGGCGCGGCGAAAAACTTACACGGCGAAACTATTCCGGGAGTCCAAGTTCCGCGCGGAGCGGCGAGGCTGGCGGTACTAAAGCACCGCGCCGCGGAAACTCGCGGCGGACGAGGTCCCGCGCGCGGTCTTCCGACGGCGAAAATAGAATCCCGTGGTTTCCCGCAGGAACCTAGCAGCTCGCGCGCGCCGTGCTGGCGTGTCGATATATCAACGACACACTCGTGGACAATTTGAAACAGCTGAGATTTACGTCGAAGGGATTTGGAGAAATTCTCGAGCTGCACTTTCGAGGATAGATAGAATTTTTGGGGATTCAAACGTTCTTAAGAATGTGAAAGTATTGAGAATCTTTCGAAGCTCGAGAGTTCATCTACCCCTACAGCTTATTTCTACTTATAACAAAGCTTATAACAAAGTAATTTAAACTTTGAATGTCACGATGTTATTTGATGTTATTTAAATCGTAATAAGGCATTATTAAATTAATTTATTTAAATTGTTAAATAAGGCATATGAATATTTCGAGCATCGTAGCCATGATACAAAATCTATTTATTCGATAGATTATAAATCTTTAAAGATCTCAGCGCAGCAACATGGAATGAGATTATCATGATATAACAATAACATTATATCCTTACAAAATGATATAACAATAACATTATATCCTTACAAAAAAAACTTAATACTTAAGACTTAAAATTATGTAGGCAATAAACAATTGACTCTTCCCTGAGCTTTTACATTATACAGATATTTTTCATGGCACTATTCTCAAGATATTAAATTAAATCAGTCATTTCGTTTACACAATTGGTAAACATAGATAAACGCTCGTGGATGCATATGTATCTAGGAAAAGATATTTTCTCTAGAAATTCGTTCCGTGAATGCATTCTATTTTGCACTTATCAAATCTGATGGCTTAAATGTGCCGACTTCCGTAATTATGCCGGTAATTAAATTCGCCGGTGTCACGTCGAACGCCGGATTCCAACATGTTATGCCCTCTGCTGCGATTCTCTTGTCGTTTACGTGAGTCATCTCTCGTGCGGATCGCTCCTCAATGACTATACGATTACCGTCGGGTATCTGGAAGTCCACGGACGTCAATGGAGCAGCCACATAGAAAGGAATATTGTGATACTTGGCGAGAATCGCAATCTGTAATCAATAGAGATAATTACTGTGTATTGTACATACTGATATCTTCGAAGATAAATCAGTTATCTTTAGAACAATTCCTTCATCATTATCGTTTAACTCTATCTGTAATACTTACGAATTAAGATATCATGTACTCGTGACTGATATGAATGATAAGTTACCTGATAAGTTCCAATTTTGTTCGCAGTGTCGCCGTTCGCGGCGATCCTGTCCGCGCCGACAACAACTGCGGAGAGCTGTTTCGTTTTCATTACCGCAGCGACCATGTCGTCACAGATTAGAGTCGCCGGTATCTTGTCGTGCACCAATTCGTAGGCGGTCAAACGGGCGCCTTGATTGTACGGTCTGGTCTCGGTGCAGTAGACATGGCCTAAAGCAAATAGATAACGATTGAGAAACGTATTTTACTCGGCCAAGAAAATACTGTCGAAAACAGAATATATTTACCGAGCCTTTCCATCTCGTGAAGAGCTCTGATGACGCCTAAAGCTGTGCCGTATCCCGCAGTGGCGAGGCTGCCGGTATTGCAATGAGTCAAGACCTTAACAGAACTTCCGTCGGACAAATTGCGGAGAATTTCGAGCGCTCCAAAACCCCCGATTGATTTATTGTCGGCCACATCTTTCTTCAGCATCTCGTCAATCTGATCTATGAATCTACAACATAGTTTCAAAAGGATGTAAATCAGGTCATTCTTGTTCTTTTCCAAAAACATAGAGTCATGAGAATGTACTTGTCTCTCATCTCGGATAGCGTGCACGTGTCATTCTTACTGAGCTCATTTGCAAGGCTTAGGAGTTTGTTGGCTGCAGTCTTCATGTTGACCGCAGTGGGACGCGCAGTTAACAGGTTATTCAGGTTATTCTCGATAATCTCATAGAGAGTTATCTTGTCGTCATAATGTGCATGTTGAAGGATCTCCACTGCCAGGCTGAGGCTGCCCACGATAGCGATGGCTGGTGCGCCTCGTACCTGAATATCATATCAATCATCAAGTTATTATCTGCAAGACGTAAACAAATCTATACATGCTTTGTCAAAGATCTCACATAAATTTTGTTACATGTTCTCAATCGTGTGACATTTCATTTAGTGTCAAGTTAACAAAAACACATAAAGAAAGTAAAGTTAATGTACAGTAATCAGTATCCAGGAAAAACCATAGTTTGAGATATTTATTCGTCCATGGAATTTTATCATCAAATTACAAAGTTTATTATTTACAAACGTAGAGGAAGACGTTCTTTGTAGCTGAATAATGAGCCTACCTGCATCTTGTTGATCACTTGCCAGCCATCCGCAACGCCTGTGACTGAGATATAACGTGTGATTGTCGGCAGCAGCGTTTGATCCAGGATCTCCAACTTGCCGTCCTTCTTGTTCCATTTTATCGCCTGCAGGGTCATCGTTAGTCGATGAATCGCGATCGATCGCGCAGTTCACGATTCAGCAACAATTCCGGATTTATTGAATGAACGAGCCGCAATTGAGAGCCGTCCTCGGTGAGATGAGAATAAATTGGAGCCCGCAACTCCCGCAAGTGCACGGCATGGATTACGTCCAGCGAGCTGGCGTCATCTGGCGAACGAAACGGAGGACGCGCGCTTCTGCCCCACTTCTTTCACCTCTGTCGTCCTCGCCGCGCGCCGAAAAGCGGGTAACGTTATCTTCGAGCGTGTTGCATAATGCTCCTGATAGCAGCGAGTCATCGGCTCATCTGTTTTGAAAGTCCGACACTGCTCGAGATAACTGTGAAGTAACCGAGCGCGTTTCGAACTCAGAGTTGCCTCATTCTGTTCGCGAACTGTTCGACGCTAACGGAAATGCGAACGGATCTTTGAAATTATTTGTATCCGTTAAACGAATTGTTCATTACTAAACAAAATTACCATCTGTTCATTCATAATTCACTTATTTAATTAAATTTCATTACGTTAATTAGAATATATTTTCTTCGCTGTGTATATTAGAAATAAAAGTACACTACAGAATAATTATATTGAATTCTTTTTTTTTTTTCTAATTGTGTGGATTATGTAAGCTTGACGATTAATTGCTCTATCACAAAACGTGATAAAGCATAATAACGTATCGATAAAACGTAATAAAAATGTATTTCAATAAGTTTTAGAATCGCGCGTGTTATTTTCTGCAGTTATTATGAAGAGCATTTAAATATCATTAGATATTAAAATATCATTAACTTTTTTGTTATGCTATTAATATTATTATAATATTATTAGTTTTATTAAATTATTCTATTATATTATTGATATTGATTAAATATTATTTTATTATTATGTAACATCCTTCATTCTAGAAGTTATAATTTCAACGTTCCTAATTAATATGTAAATAAATTTGTGATTTAAACGTGTGTTTAAAAAAATTTTCTTGAGATAACTTGAAAGAATTCTCAAGAATTAAGGCATCAACGAATCCATAGCATCAATAACAAATTTTCGCTAACTGTCCCTACATCACGTATCACATCAATTTCATGTACCGTTAATATTTCGAATAATCAGAACGAACGGTTCTCTAAATGCGCGATTGCAGGAAAGATCGGAGGTCGGAGGCGCGTACGCTTTACTTTCTCCATTACGCCCGCGCGAAAAATTGCAAATTCACGTGAGACACACGTAAAAAGAGGGTGTACCGCCGATCATTTCGCTTGCGAGTCACGTGCGCCGTAAAGTCAGGACGAAGGCGGGCGAAGGAAGATCCAGTGCGGAGAATCCAGCCGAGGCGCCGCGACAGAATGCCGCGCGTTTAGAGGAGAGAGAAAAAAAAAAGAGAGAGAGATGGAGCGAGCGCACGTACTTTTCTCGCCCTCGCGTGCGCGAAATCGCCCTGGCATAATTCCGACCGCCCGCTATCGCGCGCGGCGAAATTTCAAAGTGCAAATGTCAAGCGTCCGGCGGTCTCGCGTTTCTCGTATCGGAAAAGGCAGTATCGGCGCGGACGCGAAATCGCGGAGACGCCTTTGAACGATCGCGTCGAAACGTCAATCCTATCATTCGCGGACCAAACAATGCCCGCTTGAGAGCGAGCCTGACGTGCAGAATCCGCGCCGCGGTCTCTTTGTTTTTCCGACCGTATACGCTGCAAAAACGGTAGGATTAACGAGCGACTGACAGGAATGTATTCCGCGATATTGATTTCGTAATCTCTGAATTGGGGGTGGGAGGGGGAAGGAGATTAACGGCTCCTGCTCGTCGCTTCCGAACTTCACAATTTTGCGGAATAAAACTCTTATCCGACTTTCATCGATTTGTCCGTCCTCTTTAGGACTGCGTCGGACAAGGTCTTTCCATTGCGTGCTTCCCTTGAGGCAAACGAAAAGTTGATTTCCCCCCCCCCCCCCCAACACCTTTCACCTTTATCGTTCGCCCGTTCCGTTCACGTTTGCGTATTTTTGCATGCGTGTTATCTGTCGGCGGCATTTCTTCAAACGATTTTTTCGCGCGGCGACGTAAATAGCGAGACATAAAAAGCCTTTGCGAGCGCCTCGCGTGATAATTACGTCCCACGTAGGACGGTAAAGTTACGTAATCGCCAAATGTAGAAACAGTCGCGCGAATTGATACGATCTTTGCTGCTGGCAACGTATCGAGATAACGAGACGAATTCATGAGCCGAGGGCGTCTCCTTTAGAGAAATTTAATTCGCGTTTACCTTGCGCGTGAACTGGATCCCTAAATTTTCAGTAAGTTAACGTGACGAATTTACTTGGCGTCTCGAAACCGAATTACCGGCAAGTTAATTCGGTGCGAGCGAGACAAATGACATTAATCAGCGCGAATCGAGGGAGCATGTGATAAGTACTTTCAAAATCTAGGGACGCTCGGACCGAAAATAGAGATGTAAAGACAAATAGACAGATAAATAGAAAGAGAGAGAAAGAGAGAGAGAATTATTAGAACTAGAATCATTATTTATTAGACGCTCTGGGATTATGTCCTTCTAAGCACTGAAAAAAATTCTGATTAAGAACGGATGAATCGGAAAATCTTGTAGGATCAAATATTCTGATTACTATAATAGAAATTTTGATTATTATAATAGAATCAATACTTTATATCTTATAATAACTAGAATATTTGTTCAATCCTACAAAACTTTTCTGATTCATCCGTTTTTAACCAGAATTTTTTGTCAGTGTAGAGATATTAATTTAAAATAAAAAAAATGGTAAAAAATAGTACAAAAACTATAATAATGCACAAAAGATGCAAGGAGAAAAATAGAGAAAAAGAGAAAGTGGAATAAAATAAAAATGAGAAAGGGAGAAGGGAAGGAGAATAAATACCGGAGAATTACACAAATTCATATTCACTTTAATTAAATATATCTATGTACATTATAGGTACATCATTAGTACACTTATACCATGTGATAACTGTACAACGGTAGCACTTTCAATACTGTTCACAAAAATACATCGCATATAAACGAGCAATGAGTTTATACGCAAGGTCGGCTTGCGACAAGAGACAAGAGCGTCAATTAATTAATTACCTTTCGCGCTTCGCATCCGCGACTCGCAACGTTTTTATGTACAAAAGATCCGTGCTCGAGTCGCACGACGGACCAAAGAAGGAACGTGCTACGAGAAAAAGATTTATATATATGTATACTTTTTTTTCTTCATTAACTTACTTTGCTTATGAAAGAAACATTATCGACGTTGCGCCGCTGAATACGGAAAGGCCCGAGAAGGACCACTTCATTTAAGTACCATCAAAGAGACACGAGACTGATATCGATATTTATACAGTTACATCGAGTGTGTGTGTGTGTGTGTGTGTGTTTGTGTGTGTGCAATAACTGGCATTCGGTTTTAACCGTCGCGACGAGAATGGCGCTTTCGCCACTTGAGGTTCCGAAAATTTACTAAGCACGAGTCACGTCTCATGAATTTCACGCGTGACAGATAAGATAACTCGGTTAACGATTTTGTACAGCTGCAAGAAGTACGGGAAGATTGGAAAAATCTTTGGATCGGGGAAAGGAACTCGCTAAAATTATCCTCGCGAATCAAGGAATCACATTCGCATTTTTAACGTAAAATGGTTATCTTTTCACCAAATATTTTATCGTTGATTAACAAATCCGCGGTAGCGCCAGCAATTGTGCATCGAGCAATAAAATCTAAATCCTCTCGAGCTTAGCACACTTTGGAACTTTATTCCGATAATCGATGGAGCACGCTGCGAGCGCGCGCTCCGCTTATCTCGTACATCTTATCACATTTCAATTCGACCATCCTCACATACAGTCCGCGCACGTTTTAGTTTATCAGTAAACGTCGACTATTTACAGGAGTATTTTCGCAAAGACGCAACTTAAGGAACATTTGGTATCAAGGGCGATAATTCAGTTGGGTGTCGGTCGGTGGTCGGGCGCGGGGGAAAGATCGCTTCGCCGTCTAGGAACTGTAGCGCTTCTATTACAAGTAGTCGTTGAAGAAAAACGGTGGCCGGGCGAGGGCCAACCTCGATCGTTACGCCCATCGATCGCGAGTGTAAACGGACTCGCGGAAAATCTCTTTGTGCGATGCGGAGGCGAGTCGGCTCGTCACGACGGCCGCGAGTTGTGCGACTCGACACTTCGTGACGGGTCGGCGTGAAAATTATACAGCCTAACTAGTTGAGAATCCAAGCGGAGGATACGGATATCGATAAACGCTAAGTTGCACCGACAAATGTGCGTCGATTAGTTAATCCTAGTTTAGCAGGGATTATCCCTCGCACAATCGTGCCTGTGGCGATTGAATTGATCAGAAATCGACAGCAGTCAACCGGGCCGAAGACTGGCATCCAAAGATCTGAAATCGAAGATCCCCGTGTTCAGAGAATTTCCTTATGTAAGAAAATCCTTACGTCTTCATATCGTAAGACTTCGCGATTCTTCGTTCAAAGTTGCACGACTCGATTCGCAGTTTGTCGGAATCGCAACACCGGAGATTTTCTCTTTCTTTTGGATGCTCGAGTCTTCGTTAAATCGTCGTCTAACTAAAGAAATCATACGAAGCTGAGGAACGCGCGCGCAAAGGCGGAAGACAGAAAGCAACTGCCGTCGCATTCGACGTCGCCGAACGATTGCCGCTGCGATCGGAAGGAAGTGAGAAGCCGCGTTAACGATGCATTCGCCTGCAATTGTCGCTGCATATTCGACGAGATCAATATTTACCTCGCGGCATCTCGCACAGCGGGTCGATCGATCGCTCTTTGAAGGGAGAGAGTGGGCCTGGCGGCAGCCTGAGCAAATTAAACGTACTCGAAGTTCCGATTTACGCTACGCCGGACCACCGACGGCGGGGACGCGTGCACGGGATGTTTCACAAAGAAATGCGTACCAATCGTTGCAGACAATTCCTAATAGGGGAGTTTGCCAATCGCTTTAATTCAAGAATGTTAAAAAGGAGGCTTTCAAACGAACCGATCGGAAGTAAAATCGCATAAAGGGACGAGCGAGAATAAAAATTGGAAATTAAAAGGAAACTCAATATTCGGAATATCGACATTGAAAAAAAAAATTCTTTAAAAACGGACGAATCAGAAAATCTTGTACACTGAGAGAAAAATATAGTTACTTTTGGACTCAATCACAATTTTATAATATTTCTAACGATAATTATGATTAACATAATATTATAAATATATTTTGTAATATTATAAATATTATAAAATTGTAATTGAGGCCAAAAGTAACTACATTTTTCTCTCAGTGTAGGATTAATCAAATATTCTGGTTATTATAAATAGAATTTCTATTATAATAACCAGAAAATTTAATCAATCCTTATATTATAACAAGATTTTCTGATTCGCTTATTTTTAACCAGAATTTTTATTCAGTGGAAGAATTGAGGGTATTTCTCGGCTAAAAATCCACGCGCCATCGGTACGCACTTTTTGCAATGCACCCCGCGCACATCCATATACAGCTATCTATGTATATGTATTATGTAATACATGTATGCGAAAGAGTGTATGCCTATGTATACGTACGCCTAGCTCCATTTTGGTCGTGTGGAGGATTCCGATGGGATCGACGTGCATGACGTATCTGCGCTGATCGAGGAAACGTCACAATTCCATTTGGACGTATCACCGAGATGACACCACTCCAGTCTCGCGGTCCGCGGTTCCCCTATTTACAACGGTACGAGAGCGCGCGTCCCCTTCCCATCCACTCCCCCCTCCCCCCGTCGGCGCGGGGGAGCAATCTCGTCTCGAACAGCTCAGACCCGGTAATTTGGTCAGACACGGAACTTTTTAAATCGAGCAGCCCGCGATTGAAAAAGTGTGCGACGAATCTCCCTCGCTCTCGCGACGCTTTAACCCGTTCGAAACCCAATTCAACTTTCAGTTAACCGCACGAGATTAATACGGCAGCGGCGGCGACGACGACAACGATCCTCGAGTCGATCCTTAAATCGTTTCCCTGGAAACGGAAACCGCGCGGTCCATCGTCCGCCTTTATCACAATCGTAAGTGTCCGTTACCGCCTCCCCCGAAAAATCTCGGGGCTGTGTCTCCGAGAGATAAAAGTAAAAGGACGATATAAAAGGAGTGCGATTAAAAAAAAAAAAAAAAAAAGAATCTCGTTGCTAAAGCTACGATCGTCAGAGGTGCGCTCGAGAAAGTGTAACGTGCGAGTTTCTCTCGTACGACTAGCCGAAGTTTAATCGAGCGGACACGGCCCGCCGATATATACTTTTATGTACTCCGCCGAAAATACTGAAGCGAGTTTCTAACGTACACACGCGATCGCATTACCCTAAGAGAGAAAAGGAGGAAGGGTGGGGAAACGGTAGCCTCGCGAACGCTACTCTTCCCTCCCCGTTCCGTTCCCGATATTTACATGGAATTTTACAATAAAGATCCGAGACTGGAGCGACTTGTGCGTCTTATACGCGTCAGAATCGCGTCCTGAACGACAACGCTGAGATGAAAATTGACGCCACGACGTAGATCCGTCTCGCAACTCGCGAATGTGGTGGACATGCAAACTACCGAAAAGTCGTAATCCCAAAAATTAAGTCAATGTCCCGAAAATAATCTTGAAGTCATAATCTTGAAATGTAAGAAATGAGACAATGTCTCGGAAAATTAGAAAAAAAAAATTATATATAATTTTTCGAGACACTGACACATTCCTCAAATTTCGAAATTGCGACTTTTTAAGATATGATACCATTTTTCAAATTTCGGCAATTTTTTCGGGACTTTGCATGTCCACCGCGAATATTAGTTACACGCAAAACGTAAATTAACACGGACGGACTGGCTGACACAGGGCGAGCATTTAATTATATTAATACAAAGAGTTACTAGTTTTTTAAAATTAACGTCGAATAAAACACTTGATATACCTGTATAAGATACTTAATTCTTCACAAACGATCGCTGCTACACCGTGGCTTTCGGTAAATTCCCGAGTCTCGCATATACTTGTGGATCATTATTCGAATAAATAATCCGCGCTTTCACTTTCCACGAGATATCGGGCCAGTCCGTCCCTGTAAATTATCGATCTTAGGGTATCTCGCCCCTAATATATATTGTATGTATCACATAACTCCCATTGTGACTTGGCTTGCTATGAGTAAAACTTAGGAACCACACGGTCAAAAACTCTCATCTCATCGTGAGGTTTGCTTAGGTACTTTGCGAGCCTCGACAGCGATTACAACCGTCCATTACATAAGGAGTATTGGTCCAAAGAGAAATGTTCGGGTATATCTGAAGTGTGACGTCTCTCGAGACGTTATTTTGCAGATAGTGATCTAAGACGGAGGTTTCCATCAAACAGCGCAACGTTACTCCCAAAAGGATCGTGTGATTCAGAGTGCATTCTAATTTTTCACGTAATCTTTTATATACCTTTTGTATTCCGTTCGAAGCACTGAAACAATCAAGAGATTAAAAATAATCAAGTTTCACAAAGGATCCAACAATTTGATTTAGTAATGAAAAGTTTTGAAGGTTAAAGAATTCAATAAGGTTTAAGAATCCAAAGGTTTAAGCATTATCGAATTATATTAATTCCTTCCTTTCTGGGCGTCGCGTCGCGAAGTTTGAGGACCTTCGATTTACTCTCTTTATCGGAGCGCCGCTCCGATAACAGCGGCTATCGAGCCGCCTGACAGAAGCTCGAGGCGTTCGGCATTGTCTTGATCACTCTTGTCAGTGTGCCAGCGCGCGCAGTGCATTTTTCAGCNCACGTACATACATACATACGTATCCGTATAGCCGCGCCGTGGCCGCGCAACAGATAAACTACACGAGTTCAGGCAACTCTCCATACTTATTACGGCTGCTCCGGATACTCGAGAGCCTCGATGCCGGCGGCGATGCCCCATCCGACGTTCCGCATTTCCGTCACGGAACGCACCGCAATTTTCCGCGGGACATCGCGGTGACGATGGCCGGCACTCGTGCCCTACGTGACGGTTAACCACCACCGAATTATACGCGGAATACGTACTTCCGCGCACGCACGTAATACTGTTGCGGACATGCACAACGTCCGTCGCGCGTTTCGCTTGCCGCCATCCTCGGTTCACGCGACGCGGTCAGATTGCATTTATCGAGAGAGATTAATTAAATTAAATTAAATTCCGAACTTATATTCTGAAGTATTTGGATCCTTAATTTTTTAATTATTTGTTAATTATCGTTTATCAAGTTTTTCAAGGACTTAAGTCGGAATAAAAAGTGAAAGATATATAAATTAAAAACAACCTCTAGCCTCAAATTTTCTGCAGATTAAAATGTAAAACAGTGATAAAATTATTAAGATTTTCCACAATCTATACAAAGTTCAAAATTAATACGAAATTGATTAAATAAAAATAAAATTTAGTAATATAATTAGGAATAAAATTTAATTCGTTTTCGTTTACCGAGGATCGGCGCAGCATAATCTACGTGTATCTTCTTTTCTTACTTTCTTTCTCTCATTCTCGTTCACCCACTCGTAAACTTTGCGTCAGTAACGCGAATTAATCATGAAAAATGATCATTAATGATCGCGCGTAGCGAAATAATATTACGATTAATAAGCTCCTCTTTGTAACAATGATAATGATCGCTAATTATCGCGAAAATTCGTAGTATCCTTTGAAAAATTTCATTTTTCGGTGTTCAAAAATCACAGCGCGCGTTTCAGCCTTCCATTGCATATTAATTAGACCGTTTTATCTTACCTAGAAAGCGCGGGCCTTCGCATGCCACCACGCGTTTCTCTTGTGCATTTCTGTTTTTCCTCCGCTCTTCTGCCTCTCCTTACATTCCGAATCATCGACAAACGTAGAGACGATTCGATCGAAATTAATTAACGAAACGGAACATGTACACTGATCGACAACAATGTAACAATGCGTACAATATATTACGAAATATCTCCGGAAGCGGACCATCAGAAACGCGAAAAAAATTTAGCAAATGCAATATAAATTACAAAAATATAGTTATCATCCCGATGACATTCGAATTATTTCCAATTTTTCGACCTTATATTTATGAAAGAAATATGCCTATATAAAAAAATATGCCTATATAAACGCGCTTGATAAAAAAAAGTTAAAAGAGAGAAAACCATCTTTTCTCAAATATTGGGAAAATGTACATCGAGCTTTAAAAACGTAGCAAGTCTTCGCGTAAAGAAAATATATCGAAAAGGGACGTTTGCGTACGTGATAACATTATAATATTAAAAATCTCCCTTTCTCGTTTCTCGCGGTCCGCTCCGACGAGAGAAAGAGCGAGAACCGAACAAGACGCAGCTCACCGTTCTTCGCGAAAACTATTCGAAGCGTTACTATCGATCGATTGTCCTCGCAAAATTCTGACTTCGTGCCAGCCATACCGCCCGACTGTCAGCGCGTGAGCACGTCGTCGATAGATCCCCTTGCCCTATTTATTTCTCTGCCCGTCCGCCGCTCTCACGAGATGTGACGGAAGTTTCGAGGGCGCGGTATGATCGATAACCGTCCTTCTCCTCCCACCGTTTTCCCGCCTACGGCGGCCGGGCAGCTCGTCCGAAGATGCAAACGGATTAACTGGCAAATAATTATCGCTAATGAGGCCATTGGTCGAACGGATTCGCCCCGCGAATCAATTACACCGTCGCACCGATCACTGCTGGCTTCCGCCGAAACTTGAGATAGCACTTTTTCCCCGACATTTCCTCCGCCTAGAAGAAACAACGGTCGGACTTACGAGACTCCCAGATTCCTAAATGCTGAAATCCGATCGAATGGACTGTCAAAATCCCAAAATTCTTTTCTAGGATTCTCGACCGTACGGATTTCGGTATCCACGAATCTCCGGCGAATCATGGAGCGCTCATCCGGCGAATCGGCGCTCTCGCTATACGGGTCCCCGGTGTCCCGGCGACTCGAGGGACGAGGGTCAGGGTAAGCCGAAGCCGAAGAAGGGCGCGACCGGGCGCTCGTAGAGCAGACGCGGTGGCGGAAGTGGCGGCGGCCGCTTCCTTCGCGGGGCAATCACCGTCCTCTACAAGGACCCCTTCCCGGCGAACAGCATCTCCCTGTGCTTGGTGCGTATGTGGGAGCGCAGAGTGTCGATCCTGCTGTAGGTGGCCGGGCAATAGGGGCACAGCGAGCGCTGCGCGGTGTGTATGTGGAAGTGGTGCCAACGATTGGTCACCTGCTTCCCGCAGGCGCGGCATCTCCACAACGCCGGACTGTTAAGCGACACGGCGAACATCTCGTGATAAGAGAGGCCGACCGGCACGCTCGGCATCGAACCTGCAAAACCCAACAGCGTCTACATGCTCTTCGTGCACAATCAGCGGCCAGTCGTATTTAGCCGCGAAGCGTTTAGATCCTGAAGATTCTGCGAGCCTGGGAATCCATTCGCGTCAGCCTGGAAATTCTCGACGGTCGGTCCTGAACCCAGGCGATCCAGTGCTCGCTGAATCTCTAAGATCCAAAAATTTAACAAGTCCGAGATCTTCAAGACTCTCACACGATTCGTCTTGCTTCCTCAACTCCTCGATTCGTAGGAATCTCGAGCTTTCGGACTCTGGCACGTCAGATTCTGTAATTTTCAATCTGCGAGACCTCGAAACTCTTGGACCCTTCGGTGCAGTGGGTGGTTGTGTGGATTTTGTTTGGTGCAGTGTTCAGGTGTCAGTGTCTAATGAACTTGCCGATCGCGGTGACGTCCTCTTGTGTAAATTTAAATTATTAACACGTATTAGACTTAGAGAAAAAGGAACAAAGATAATTGTGCAAACGATGGTAAAACACAAATAATTAGAGCTAATTGCAAGAGGCAGAATCAAGATTATTTTCTTAAAGAACGACTCAAATTTTGGATTTCCGCGTGAATTAATTTTTTTACCAATTTTAGCATCCAAGCAGGTTATTCTCAAGTTATTCTCAAGTGAATACTGCCATTTCTGCCTTTGAAGAAATTTTTTGAACGCGCGAATAACGGGAGAGACGTCACAAGAGCAGGCAGCGAGTCGAAACGATCGAATGTATCCAGTCATGTGTAAACGCATCCACACGCACGATCACCATTCACCTTCTCTCTTTTGCAGTCCCCACAAGCACAGATATTCCACAAGCGTCACGGGATATATACTCACGTTCTCGAAGTGCCGCCATGGAAACACGAAGAACATGCGGTGGAGTGAAAATAGCGCGCCTCTCCACGTCCAGAGACTCCTGAGTATTTCAGGATTCCCGGATCCTCGAGTTCTAGAATATACGCATTCTCGCATTCGCGATTCATACGCTAAAGCTCGTGGAATCACTCGACTCATCGGATCTTCCCGGGAACTTTTCGGCTCCCGGATGCTCTCAGGATCCTCCGCGATCAGCTCACGTTTCAGCGGAGTCGGTGAACATGGGAAGTGGGGGGAGAAAAATACTTAACCGAACATTTGCCGATGTTATTGCAGGATTATCTGAGACGGAGCTCGTCGCCTCCAATAATCCATGCTGGAAGACGCAGTAACTTCACACGCTTATGTTAGGTTCTTATCATCGTCGATGTGTTGGTGAAAGAAGTTTACACACGGTTTGACGCGAATCTCGCATGGATTGATCAAAAAGTCAAACGACAAAATATACAACAATATTTAAGAGATAAAATTCAATA
Source organism: Tetramorium alpestre (assembly GCA_021460005.1). NCBI lineage: Eukaryota > Metazoa > Arthropoda > Insecta > Hymenoptera > Formicidae > Tetramorium > Tetramorium alpestre. The sequence continues at coordinate 264,742 of JAJVSH010000060.1, read as the reverse complement.
TATTATACAAATAATTTTTCAAATACTAATTTTGCTGACATGATGATTTATCATAATTCGCGTGTTATATTTCATTAGTCATGCGACTTTTTGATCGGTACGCAATCGAAGCATCGTGAAATATTAAGAATTGAAACAATTTTTGATAATTAAAGACAAATAATTTTTAACAATAAATAATAATAGAAAAATAAAATTAAGTGAATAATTTTTAAGTAAATAATAATAAAATAAAATAAGATACGAAAAAAAACTCATCCTCTCGCAATCTGCACGATTTGAAAAAACTGGCAAACATTTTGAAGCAGTATTATCCTCCGCGGTACATCCATGCAATTAGAAAAGCATCACTTCTATCAGGTTGCGTATAAATTAACCGATCAACGTGATCGACGTAACATGATGCGTGCTCCTAGACATCTCGAGATAATCAGGATATTTAATTAAGACACTGTGGTGTCGTCAGATACCAGTTCACCCCCCAAAGGTACGCCGCGTATCGATTATCGAGACGGATTATCTGCAAACGAAGCATCCGATAATCCGCACTGCGCATGAAATTTGCAGAACAGCCGCTTTGCAGAACAGGATTAATGACGACGTGCGTGTCACTCAAAGTCTTCGAAATTACTGCGACAGATTACCAGCTCCTTTCTTTTTATTTTGTACGTACAATATATATATATATATTACATCTTTCAATAATCATAGTCTCTCATAAAACGTCCACATTTCTCGAGGATCACTTGCCGATCATCCTTACCTCTATAATTGGCTATTAGTACAGCCGAAATCGTACACACATATGTACTGAAGCTGACTTGAATCGCATTCCCGTCGGCACGCGAACGATTATCCGTAACGATCGTTGAAAAACGAGAGACCTTACGAGGCTCCTTAAGTATCGATGCTTGAGCAGAGCTCTTGCTCCTCGATCGCAAGCTCCTCGAAACGAACGTCGCGTTTTCTTCCCAAGGGATAACGCGGATTCTTACATTTCGTGAAAAAGGTCTCGGAATGAACGATTACGCGATCGCCCGATCGGAGCGGGGGATCGAAGGTACAAGTAGTGGAAAAGTGAAGTTAGACTGTCTTTGATACTTAACCGTCCGTGCATGTTCGCTCATGCATTACGTAACGCGCGTAACATTGGCAGCTGCCTTTGGCATTCTGACGGAAGAACGTGTTCCCGGTATTGCATTGTCGAGATACGTTTCTACTTCGAAGCTGCGGATCTACGGATTTACGTGCATTCGCAGGTCCTTGTAAATCTACGGACTCTCGCGCATCTGCGGAATCTTGGATCTCGCAATCTATTGATCTATAAATGTACAGAATTTGAAAAAAAAAACGAATATGTATGTATGCAATTTAATGTTTTCTGACAAAGATTGAGATTTAAATAGCTATCGCACCTCCTTATAATTTCTGAATCATAAACAATAAGTATCTTAATAACAAATTAATTTTTTTTTAATGCTCGTCTGAAACTGCTCGCATATCTCTGCTAGAGACTATTTTCTGTCGAGGAAAAATTATAATTAATGTTCAATATTATAGCTGTATACGCCAAATAAAATAATTATGCCTATATTAGCTCTCTAAATCTAGCAATGTTAAAGAGCTAATAGTTGTGTATCGCGATCGGCGATTTACCTGCAATTGTGCAAATAAAATTTGTTTTGTCATTAATAAACATTGAAATTATTTATTCCTACTGGAAAGTTTTCCGGTCAGTTTTATTTCTAAAATAAAACCAGTTAAACCCACTTTAACATTGGACGTTTATTAACATTGACTCGCTTTATATTTCCTCGTGATTTATTTATTATTTTCATAAAGAATAACCATGAGCATAGAAGAGAAGATGAAACAAAGATTCAGTGCCGCTACTGGTCCATTTTGACTTCTTCTTCGCCTCATCCTTGAATCGGGAGTGCCTCGCATCCCCCAATTAATTCACGCTCGCGCGAATAACAAGTCCGAGGACTCGAATGCTCAAAAGTACGAGGTTGTGCAAACACAGTCGGCGCAGATTCGAAGTACCTAAGAGTTCGAGTACCAAGTTCGTCAGGCACCTACCGGTGTCCACGACTGTTGAAAAAAGGAAGAAAAAGAGAGAGAGAACGAAGCGAAAAGAGGCAAAGACTAATATTTACACGGTCCTCACGATTACTCGAGACACGCCTGGCGAAGCCTCTAAGTAGTGCTAAGTGCAACGTTGACTATCGAACGCTCGTAAGGAAAGGAACAAGATTTCTAAGTGCTGCATCGCGAATGCAATCGCTCCGACGTTCCTCGAAGAGTCGACACGTGGACCAACCTCTCGGATCATCCTATTATTAAAATCTAGATCCTTCATAGATTCCATAATTACAGATAATATCGCATCTATCAGCCCTTCGATCTTCATCCCTGGATTGGGATTTCTTGCATCCCCAGAATCTTGCGCGTTTCAGCAATCTTTTTTTTTGTAGCTTGTCTAACGGAAGAACGACGGACAAGACATCTCGAGGCTTCGCGCGGAAAAATGGAGGGGGGAACGAGGAAGACTCTTGCGCGATCCGCGACGCCTAGATCCGCAGCTTAAAGTATCGCGACGCGTGCATGCGATATTATTGCGCGTGCGCGTGCTTGGTACGCGTGTGCGTGAGCAGGGTATCGCTGCGCGTGTACACCGCCGGGCAGAGCGGGCAGGCATACTTCCCGGGGAAATGCACGTAATAGTGATTGCGCACGTTCGTCACGACCTTACCGCACAACGAGCACCGCCTCCTCTCGTCGCTGTTACTCTGTCTCTCAAATATCTGTGATATCCGCCAATTTTTCAGCTCTGCAACAACAGAAACCACAGCGTCAGCAAAGCACCTCGAATTAGCCCGCTCGCCTCCGCCTCGCGCGCACAGCGTGTCATCACTCTATTTCCGGCTCTGTTCTGTTTTTTTTTTCTATTCTATCTCTCTCCCTCTATTTTTTTATCTCGTAAAGCTCTCCCCTTCGTGCCGAGATGTCGAACTTTCGGAGTCGCCCTATCATTGTTATTTCCTCTCGCTCGCCCGGTCTGCCCTGGCATGTGCGTGTGCGCATGTAAGGATGTGCGATGATCTTGGAGAGAATCCGATTGCGCGTACGGCGAATTGTACTGACATTTAGGCTGCGGTTTGCGGCGAGATCGAACTATGCATTTGAGGGGCGCGAGAGATCAAAGGGACGCTGGAATAACCGAAGGCGAAGACACCCGGCGAATCGGAGATTCTAAATATTTGGAGAATTTGAAAACAGAGAGGAATCTCAAACATGCCAAAGCGTTCTCTTTCTCTCTCTCACACACACAGCACACACACACACACACATATACACACACACACACTCACACACACAGATTTTTTCTTAGACTCTCAATATCTAGTCCTAAGATTAAAAATATCCCCTTCAAAGAAAGCTAAAAAACAGAAGAACAATCCCTTCGTCAAACATTGTCGAACGCCGCGGCTGTTCGCGAACGATAATGAGAAATGGCCCAAACTCAAAGTTTGTAGGAATCGTAGAACTTGGAGGACTTGGAATAAATAGTTACAATTCTCTCTCTCTCTCTCTCTCTCTCTTTGTCCCAGATTCAGGTTCGTGCGACTTTTTGCTCAATGTCAAAGAGCGGTATCTCGTGACAAACACATTCGCGCAGAAAAGCACACATGTACTTGAGAATTCGTATCAGAACGAATCCTCGAAAACATCGAAGGTCGAGGAAGCGTAACTTTCGAGCACTAAAAATCTGCGATCTCTCACACGGGGAAAAAGCAAGCGAGGCGCCCCAATGTCGGAGTCCATATTCCTAGATACATATCACAAAATGCGTCGATACATAACAAACTCGTGCTGACGTGAAATCGGAATCCTGATAGAACCGCGCACACGTAACTCGGAAGTGTAAGCGATCCGACATTCTGTCGCTTTCTTCTGCCCCGATGACATTTCGGCGGAGCAATTTGATCTACGGTTGCCCGAATCGAATGACCCCTCCGAAGATTCAACGGTGGAAGATTCAATGGATTGGGAATCCACGGGCCCAATCAGTCGCCCGAAATCTGAGGATGTTACGGTTCGAGGATTCAAAATCCCGGGGTCGTCCTGCGGAAGGCTGTTTCGATCGATACACTTTGGGATTTGCAGTTTAAGCACTGTATGGACATACAGCGTGTACGTCCGACTCTCGAAAATCATTGCAAATATAGCCTCATATCTCTGCTAGGCGATCGCTATAAAATATCGCACGATCTTGGAATAGAAAGTTATTATTATACATATATCGTACGGAGAAATCGCGGTCTCTGATCGGAGAACGACGAGAATATACGTCGCTGTAACATAGCGGCTAACGCTGCTCTGCCTGCTAACTGCTGCATTATTTCGCGCTAATAATAGCGTTATCGCACGAGCTGATCGACGAAATAATTCAGCGCCGTTTAAGATGTCGTCATAGTCCTTGGCGTTGAACTGAACGCCGTTGAATCCCTCAGACTGCTCCGTTGCAGACTGCCGTGACCGAGGCGGACGCATAATGGGGATCGAATAATCCCGCGCAAACGAAAATATTCCTGAAATATGCGGCCGCTTAACATCTAATAGCATTTGACACTCATAATCATGTCGCCATATCGCGAGTCAAAGTTACGACTTTCCCAAGATGTTCGACGATGCGCCGTCTCGTGCATATTTATGATCTCTTCATCGGTTCTGCAAAAATGTAAAAATTGGGGGAGACGTCGCATCATCGATTATGCGAAAAAAGAAAATTTTAGGGAAATGGGCGAGAGCGCAGATATCGGCGAATACCGTGCGAACGTCGAAAAGGGAGAAAAATGATCTGGAAGAAAAAAAGAAAGGAAGACGGCTCGGTTAACACACAATTATGTTTAATCAAAAAATTAGTATGAAATACATTAAATGCACATGTGATTAATTCTCCATTTTTTTTGTTTATCTTCGTCGTTATCATCATCATTATCATCATCCGTATTATCTACACTAGAATTAAAGATGTATATAATAATGCAATTGTAAACATAAGAGACTTTATGTTAGAATAATCATAAGGATAAGAATATAATTGTAATAACAATAAGAGAAGTAGTAGTAGTAAGAATAATTTCTCGTGATAAAACCGGTTGACGCCTTAACTATTTCATTCCATCGATCGGCATGGTCAGAAGTTCCTCTGCGAATTTTTTTCTTTTTCTCCTTTTCTTCGCTAAATACGCCTATTGTACGTTTCGAGCCAAACGATCGTTTATATGTGCAATAGAAAGATATCAGCTCTCAAGCAACCCGCCACTTCGCAAAATCGACGATTGTCGTGATCGCCACCGTTCCTGGTCCGGAAAGGCGATAATGACGGCGGCGACGACGACGATCGCGCGGACACGATCCAACTTGGATCTCGCAAACGCCGGCGGGTATTGCTCCCTTTTTTTTTGTTTTCCAAATGTTTAATCGCGCGATCGCATTCATTACTCGTAGTGTCCCCGTAAGTAACTGCACTGTCGGAAAAAAGCTTACAAATCTTTCGAAATAAACGAATGACAACGGTGAAAGGAAAGAAAGACCGGAAACGAGGAGTGGAAACCGAAGTTCAGTGAAAAGAGAAGGTAAATGGGAAAGGCAGGGAAGGGGGAGAAGGCGCAAGTTCAAGAATATAGGAAGAAAAAAACACAAACGACTGATACATACACACTCACATACGTTGACGAAAGATTTGCGATCACGTNAATTATGATTTCTTCGATCGGCTTTCTCGATCGTCGAATTTCTTTTTTTTTTTTTTAAGTTCACCGATCGAACTTACGGACGTTTGAGCTTTTACGGAGTGTTTGAGCGCGACAGGACGGTGATGCAAATTTTTCTTCGACGTGTGTCGAAAGAGGAGCGAGACGACAAATTGGGGAAAAAAAGGGAAGGGCATTAATGGCGAATTGGTTCCTTCTTTTCTCGCACGCATGCATTCTTTCTCTTCCAATCTGTCTATCCCTCTTTCGCTTCCTCTCTTGCACTTTCTCTCGCTCTCTCTCTCTCTTTCTCTTTCTCTCATACGCGCTCGCACGTTATCATACAACGCGGAAAATGCAACAGATAACGATTTTCTTCCTCTCGCCGTTCGTTCATAAAATGTCGAATCTAATTTTAGAGGCTCGATTTCTATATTTACACGCGCCGTGTAAAATCACAACTTTCAGTCTGACAGTCGCGCCGATTCACATTTTACTTCATTTTATTTTAAATTTCTTGTTTTTTTTTTGTTTTAAATGATGAGTAGAACACGCTCAGTATTCTCGCGGGGAACACTGATCCCCTATATTATTACGATTTACAATTATTATAGTTTATTCATCCCCCGAGAAAAATAACAAAATGTATATATATATATATTTATATATATATATATATATATATATATGAAGATAGATATATATACATATATCGTGTGTGTGTATATACATATATATCCATAGTTAATCCGTAATTTGTATATATTATTATATAAAGAGATATTAATAATAGTACTTTTTTTTATTTAGTTTAATAATGTACAAAGGGGGCACGGGGGGCTGTCGCGCGACGGTGAAAAAAACAACAAAACGCCTAAACGCGCCCCTTATCCTATCAGCTAAGCCTAATCCCTAGGTAACGCCTATTTAACTACACTCATAATGTTCACTTGCACAGCCATAGTTTCTTTCTTCGCTTTTCTCGCACACTCAATCCTCGAATCCTCGTTTAGAACGTTTAGATCTCCTCGATCGCCCGATCCACGTCCGATTCCGAGATTCGTTTCGCATTTTTATCGTGCGACGCGACTTGAAGCTGAGATAGCGTCGGGTACACGCGACAGCCGAACGAAAGGGCAACGGCTGCTAGACGTCTTCAAACACGCGTTATCCAGGCGGAACTTCGAATCGAAAGATCGAGCAAGCGTTTGGATGGAAAGATCCAAAGATATAATAATCGAAAGGGATAACGATAATAATTAAGACTTTCGAGAATCCGCCCGTCTCCGAGGATATCTCGGTCTGAAGATGGTCAATTTGGACAAGTTAAATTTCTTTAAGTACTCAAATATCTACACGCCGTATAACCCGGACGTTCCTCCACCATCGGTTACCCGTTCCGCGTGTGCAAACCGTTATTCGCCGCGCCGAGTCGAGTCATCGCATTCCACGGATCGCGGCGGCGAAATTCGATCGTCACTCGACTACCCCGGCCCGGAATCAGGTGGACTGCCGGGCGCAACGAGGACTTCAGAAAATTCAAGAGAAACGTTATTCCATTCGCTCGTTCGCCTTTACCCGCTCGTTCCCGTCCGTACCGAGAGTATCCGGAGAACGCAACTGTATCCGTCGCGCGACAGCGCGCCCGTGCCCCCGCAATCTTTTACTATCGCAATATTGCACGATTTTTTTCTTTTTCATTAAATTCATCTCAATTTCAATAAGGTGTTAGCACCAATCTATTATATCACAATGTTCCACTCCACACCACGCAGTTGTAAATATATAAATACCTATATATAGTAATAATAGTAGTAATAGTGGTAGCAGTAGTAATAGTAATAGTAGTGATAGTAGCAGTATAGTAATAATAATAGCAGTAGCAGTAGTGGTAGTAATAGTAGTACATCGTAGTAATTTCCATTTATAATTAATACAAGTTTTTCGATATAACAGCCAGGCGACCCGCGGCCGGAGTTAAAACGACGGCGCGCGGGCCGATTTCAATGCTTTGTGAAATTGTGTGCCGAGTATTTCTCTCTCTTTTTCACGGATCCCCTTCTCCTCCCCCTCCCGTCCCCGGGCGTGTGCACCCATCCCGTTCGTGTGTGCCGGTGTGTTTCAGCTTGTCCCCGCAAGATGCACGTGTGCAATCGAACGTGTGTACATTGGCGAGCTTTTACACGCGTCAAGTGTATTCGGGCGCTCTGACAGATATATAAATCACTAACACGTGATTTTCTCTCTCCGCGAAAACCACTTACGTTCGATCGTGTCCCCTTAAACTACGATTTATTCTACGGATTAATTGCAACGAGAGTTTCGCACATCTAGAGGGTTGAAATTCTTCCGAGTTCTTTAACACACTGCATTTACGGAAATACATTCATAGAACTTGACACCCAGATGCAGGCAGAACATTTAAGTATTTACCGTATCTAATAATTTTCAGCGTTAGATTCTTAGGTCCTTAAGATTACTCTTCGGATGACGAGAGATATTGCCAAGAAACGCTCCCGTGCCAGTGATATATATATGCCGCTTCTCGGGGGTACCCCGGGTTAGGTGTACGAGTTCCACTCTCGTGATTTCGTCCGTTCCGATGCTCCGCCCCGTGGAAAAACGAAAGAGCGCCAAGTTTCGGCGCGGCTATAGTTCGCGGATAAAAAGGAATTCCGCGAGCGGACGTACAAAAGTCACGGGGATTTAGAAAAAGAAGACCCTTATAGAAATCCGTCTTGTGTGCTCGTTTTCTTTCGCGCGCGCGTCACGCCACTCCCAGAAAAATAAACTTTCCGCCAAAGGTTATTGCCTCGCGCTTCCATAACGCCGTTATCGTCGCGGCGGGCTTTTCGCCGGGACCCTCCTTTCAAGAATCACATGTCGATACCGCGCCGCGCGGCGAACGGGAAGCCACGGCACGAAAACGAAATAGGACGTCTCGTCGCGTCGAATAGCGGGGCGGCGACGCGGACGTACTCCGGCGGACAGTTATTTATTAACAGAGATTATATCGCGACCTTTTCTCCCCAGACACCTTCGAATTTTGCGATACCCGTTATAAAACGATAAACAATTCGCGAGGATCGACAGACGTTTGTCATTTTAAGCGAGTGACCAAAAGGATGGAAATACATTTTAATCTAGCGTGTCCAGCACGGAATTACAATCTATCTCGTAACGTCGAGAATTTTTTTCCTCCTCCTACCCCTCCGTCCGTTTACATTATTCCACGCTCGTAACGAGTTCTCGATTTTTTCGTCGCGACGACGCTCCACGGTGATTTATTTGGCTCGTAACACTTGGACGAAAGATTTGACGGGTCGTTTATATTGGATCGCGTGCTTCGGAGTTAGCTTTTTATCGGGGGATTCGTTTTATTCGCGAAACGTCGACGCTCTGACAGCACTTCTGCAGCTTCTATTGTTGCCGCGCGCTCGCGGCCTGCAGCGACGCGCCGTGCAGCTTCCCGTCGACTTTTACACAATATCGCTGTACCTTGGCCGGCGAGTTTCACTTTTTGCGCGTGTCAAGCGTTTTAATTTTCTAATGGCCCTTTCGAGCGATGCCGTCGCACGCGCGTTCGCCAATCCTGATGCAAAAACTGTGAAGAATCGCGCCAGGTGTGACGCGTGAAAATTTAAAACATTCGCGCCTTCTTCAAAGGCTTTACTCGGCATTTCGAGAACTTGCGTCCAATTTGGAAGAACTTTGACTCGTTAATGATATCGCAGGCTAAATTATTACTGTTTTACGCGAAAAGCTCGCGCAGCGATCCCCTCATCTAAATTTCTCCGGGCTTGGTTTTTTAAAATTTGGCGAGGCCCGCCGTGCGTCCGCGTCATATATTCAAATTTCGCGTGACAAAATGCAAAGTCGCGAAAGAGGATCCGGAACACGGTGCGGATGAAAAAGCGGGCAGGAGAGGGAGTTGAATCGTAAAATAAATCGTGAGTCGGCATAGCGGACGGCGGATATAAAGCGCCGTGAATAAATTAGTACGCGCCGAGAACAGCCGCGCGATAACGCAATGTGCATAGGGGAAAGGGCGAGGAATCGCGAGAGCGCGACGGTCGTAAGGAAAAACGGCGACGTAAAAGTCTCCCCCTTTTCGCACCTGCATAGGAGCGGCGACGCGGATGGCGGCATGTTCGTTCGTCTGGTTTTCGACGTGCAGACGGAATCCGCGCCCGATTATGTCTCCGAATCGATGGCGACTTCATTCACGATTGTTTTCTCGACTTTGCGTATTCGTGTCCTCATATCAGTGTTTTCTGAATCGGATTTTCCTCCCACTTTCTCTCTCTCTCTCTCTCTCTCATGGTTCACAATATAATATAATAAACTCAAAGAGTAGAAACAAAAATGGTAAAAAATAGACATCAATGTAATTATTCAGCTTTAAAAATTCTGAAAAATATATCTAAAATATATTCGACTCTGATAAAACTTGTTAAAATTGAAAAATCATAATGTATATACTAATTACATTTGATAACAATAGATATTTCATGATTGTAACGTTCTCGTATTGCATTCATAAATAAAAATTTTTAAAAGAAATTTCCATTCTCCTCTTTACACATTCTTAATTTGCAATATAACACAACTTCCGCGAGTTCTCCAAGAAGAAAACAATCGTCTAAAATTTTAAGAGAGATTCGGCTAGTAATAATAAAGATTATTATTACGATATGTCTGGAGTTCCAGGAAAGTCCGATCTAGAAAAGTTCGGAAAGATACTGATTCACATGATTTCACGATGCTCTCCGATAGAACCGCGCTTCAACTACTTGGCTCGACTATCGCATCTACACAGCTATTTATCCGTGAATGTTCGAAATACGTAGCATGCCAAACACATCATACTCCGCATGTATGCACGCAATCGGCGAGCACTCCCGATCGTCGTCAGCGCCAGGCGATCGATACTAGGCGCGAAAACACGCGTCAGATTTCTGGTCACAAAACCTCATAGTAAAAGGCGAAATATGGCAGCTTGAGATGTCCAATTAAAATCTGCAGAAAATCCGTGAGCACGTAAATTCGTGGGATTCATTTACAGTTACTTAATTTAAAATTCGAAAACTTTGATATCCAAAGAGAATTTTTAGACCTGAAGATCAAAAAGAATCGCGAGAAGCCGAGGCTTCCGTCACAGAAATCCGAGATTTAAAGAATTATCGAGCAAAAGATGAGGAAGTAAATCGATGCCAAAGATTTATGATCTTCCCGGATTTTAATTGAACTTTCGCGGAAATGACTGCGTCAGAATCTTTAGCGGGAAATCATTTTTTACGCCAAGAGAAAAAATATGTATTCGCATACCGCTTCCGTTCGTTAACGTCGCGCGATACGACACGCGTATCCGTGAAACTTGTACGTTTACACGTGTAAATCGGCCGCGTATGGGCGACGGCTGTCGGATGCTTTGTAACGGCCGTGGCCATTTGACAGGTTGTGTATGGACAATTCCGGAAATTGACAGTGGTGGCCGACGAACGTCCAACGCGCGTAAATGCAGCGCGAGCGAAAAGTCACGCGTCTACGAACGCTGTTGAATAATAATCGCGCAACTGTATAAATACATCGCTATTGTTTATGTAAATATCGCACGGTGGAAAAGCGTGTGTTGATTTTGACATTATTGAATTAATTAATGCGTATTTTACAGATATAATACTTGCAGATTGACGGCCGACCTTGTGACAATTAATGACAGAGAATGATTCGTCACGCATAATTATTTTATCCGCATAATTATTTTCATAGAAAGTCCGATTTAGCAAAGAAAAAAAAAAGATTATGTCCACAGATAATCGCGACGCGGTATAATTTAAAGGGACGTCGAAATACAATCGCAATTAAACGCGTAACTGCACTGTTAAAAGAGCAAAAATATAACAATTTCATAGTAATTTCGTCGTAATATAATATCACGTGTTGCGTGACTTCCCCATCGATCCGCGTAATTGCGTCATGCGCGCGCGAGCTCTCGGGCGACGTTCGGGCGTTCGTCTAAAAAAATAAAAAATAAAAAAAAAACCAAGTATACACCGATGCTGCAGGGTAATTCCGCTCGCTCGGCGGCGTCTACTCACGCGCGGACGGGTGACAAAAACGGAAGTTTCCCATGGGATGGAGCCGCGGCTCCTCTCGAACGCCGGCTGGCTAACGACGAATGCATTCTAATGGCGGCGCGGGCGATAGCGGTAACGGCGGAGTTGACTCTCGCAATATTAGGATGAAAGATGAAAAGCAAACTCCACCGTCAAACTTTGTCGCGGTCAACCAATTAAGTACAACCGCGTCCCGACTGCAGGCCGAGCTATAATTTCGCGCGATGGAGCATCGATCCCGGGGCCGTGCGCATCTCTCGCTCACGTTCGCGCGCTGTCTCTCCCTATCTCTCGTTTCATCCCTCGGAGGACGCCCGCAATGCACCGTGCAGGGCGGATGCATTCGCGAGGCGAGACTGCGAGCGCGAGCGAGTCACGTGCGCGGGCCGAAATCTACGCCGCGCCGCGCCGTTCGTAACCCATTGCCCATCGCTTATCCGAGTTTGACATATCGAGAGCATCGCGGAAAACATGCGGAAAAATATCACGCTGACACTTCGACGTAGAGGTTCTCAATACAGCGCCCTGCCACGCGTTCCGGAGACGCTCGAGCGGCTCCTTCGAGTGTAAAGAACGTTATCTGTATAACGAATCGTTGGTGGATCGATATCGACGGGTTTCGCAGATCCCTCAGTGAAAGCCCACAGACGTTAACGTTTTTATGGATAACGACAATTCCCTTTCTTCATTTATTGGAAGAACGCTTAATATTTAAAACACAATTGGCGGAATATCTTTAATTTCAATGATCAATTTAAATAATTGCACAAAGTTACATTTTAATAGACTGGTGTTATACGGTATCAATTTTGAGTACCCCTGTTTTCGCACGGAGGACGGAATTGTTGAGGAAATCGGCATTGCCCGTAAAAGTTTGTTCTCCTCTTATTCTCCTCCAGGCTCTGCTTTTTCCGCGTTTCGATTTTCCCACACGCTCTCTCGCTTTTCTCTCTCTCGCTCTCTATGCAACAGAGACGATTCGTCTCGTATTATTAACTCTTCTAGAGCTGACGCAGAAATTGCAATCATCTCTTAAATTATTATACGACAGGAATATCGTGCTGATTTTTTAATCGAAATTAAGTTTCATATCATTTACAGAATTTTAATTCGTTTAATGATGCCACGTGTATTTTGCGTAAATTTTAAAAGATATAAAAAAAAATATTCATATAAAAAATACCTGCGTTGCATATTCTGTTTACAATTAGATTTCTTGGCAGATGGTCAAATAAATCGTGTACTTAATGTAACAATTTTATTTTACTCGCAAGAAGCGAACATGGTCTCGCATTGTCGGAGCAAAGAGTGATTAGCGAGCGCGATCTCCAAAGTTTCTAACCGATCAGAATCAATAAATCACCAAAAGCGATATCTTATCCTGACGATAATAATCGAATTTTCTCGACAATGATCCAAAGTTTCAGATTTGACTTTCAGACCGCTACCAGGATAGCGCAATATACAAATTAAAATGATAATATAAAACAGCTTGATAAACAGGCAAATGTCCATTTTTAATTTCAGAGCTGGAGGATAAACTTTTGTGGCAATAGGCGCAACGGAACGTTAGGCGACAATTAATAGACATTCGAAACGCGTCACGCGCAAAGATAGTAGTAGTAAAGGGAACAAAGAATTCGAAAAAAAGCAAGGCAAAGAGAGAAAGAAGAGAAGTCAATCGACGTGTGATTTCTCAGCCAAGGAGGTAGGCCTGCAAGTGCACCTTAACATGATTCAACCCGCCCCTGTCAATAAATAAACCTTGCGTGTGTCGCGTATTGCAATATAATGTTGCGCTGTGTATATATAAACAGTGTGAATAACATATATATAAAATCGTAAAACGATAAAACAAAATAAAATAAATTATCCAATATATTAATATTTATACTTAATAATCTGCAATAATATATTAATATTCTGGTTATATATTATTAAATTATAGGTATATGCGTGTCCGGTAAGCCTTAACTATGCAAAGTGCCCCTTTTTTTGCAAAAAAAAGAGAGAAGATCGACGGTAATATCATTTCATCACAATATTGCGGTTTGGCTCTTTGAATAGCTATGGGTTTCTGCGTGTACACGTGTATGTGTTCCTTTCTCTGTGTGTATGGGGCTGAGTTTTTTTAGCGACCCCCGTAAAATAAACAATTATTAGTCTGCAATTATAAAATAATAATTAGTAATAAGTAATGTTTAAATATAATTCTTACGTTTAATAAGAGCGTGCTTAACGAAAAGTTTCTTTAAAATTTGTTTAAAAATTAAAAAAAGACCAAAAGCAGGGTCGCTTTTATTATTAACGTTACGATTATAACGTTCAAACGCAGATGATATTTTCGATCTGACACTCGATTTTGGCGATAGATTTTGGTTACCAGCTCCGCAACAATCGATTTAACTCTCCTTTTGTTCGCGAAAACGGAAGAGAAGTGTTCACACTGTTTGAAAAATTGGACGCTGTGGGGGTCGCTACGCTTTCGCTTCAATAAGGAAAGCTATCTATCCCTGTTGTGTTTCACACCTTCCTTGCGAGGCGCCTTTTCTCTTTTCACCCTTGTGTGTGTCTGTGTGTGTGTATAATATATGTGTAAGACGTCGCTCTTAATATAATTAGGAGATCATCCCTTTGAACGATTTCATGGATCGAACGTTCAGATGCAGTTTGAATTACATTTATCAAACGTGAAGACTAATCTTGAACATTTCAAAATATCAAGACAGATGACGTCGACATTCGAAGAAATGATCTCCCAATTGCTTTTGAGCGACATATATTTATCCGTGTTCCTTGTAAAACCATGGTTATAATATGTATATATATATATACGTTACACATAAATTTCATGATGTACAAAGGAAAAAAAAAACAAACAAACAAAGAAGAAAGAAGAACAAACAGATTGCACCCCAACCAATTAAATATCAATGTGCAATGACGATACGAATATCGTGACCATCCCTTGAATAAAATTAATCTTTAACGTAACTATATCTCCAACCAATGGTAGATTATTAGTGTGTGGTAGGTTATATAAAGTATAAAATATAGTACTCTATAAATCATCCAATACAAGTAAAACCTTATTTGTTGCCTACGCACTTAAGTCCCGAATCGTGGAATGTCTTCGTGATTTCCACTATTTACCTCGCGTTCGCGCATTACAGCAGCGCGGCGTGCGGCTTAATCATTAATTATTATAGACTTTAGGTGTTAATTAACAAGTATAACGTGCGTTTTATAGTCAAAGTTCATATTAGGACTGCAAAGCGCGCTACACAACGTATTATCAAAATTTTCAAGAAACGTAAAGGACAGAGATTTCGTTGTCGCTCGATTTTTGGCTGTTGCGTGTTGCATGCGCGTGTGTATGTACGTGTGTGTGTATGTGTGAGGGTGGCTGCGTGTCGCGGATGCATGTCCCTTCTGCGGTGCGGACCTTTCATGAGTTGCGTGTAACCGCGTGTGAAAGGTCAGGGTGTAAAAGTCCGTGTATGCATGCGTGCGCGTGTATGTGTGTCTGTGTGTGTAAATTGCGTGTAAATCACGTGCGTACGTAGGTGCGCACGCGTATGTTAATATTGCTACTGGTTCCCGAAGGCTGGTAATACATTACGATTACAATCTAATATGAAGTCCAACTATAAACTCTTCAACAACTATACGACTCACCCTGCGTATCGAATGAATTACTCCCAGCGACTCAGCATTATAATTAATAGATATCATTATAATTAATTAATTGATTCATTAATATTCTTTCCGGCTGCCGTCTCGCCGTCCCGATCGGTCGGCAGCAGCATCTACGGGAGGAAATTGGCACCACGTTTGCTCCCATTTTATATATATATATATTTATATGTATTTATATTAATTATGTAATTAAATCCGCGCGCGCGCGCGCACGCGCACACACAATATCCGCGCGAGCGGTTTCACGTCAATCGTGCGGACTTTTCCCGCGGCACTCGCTAAAAAGTAATCGGCAATCGGCGCAGCGCTCGTTTTTCTCACCATGAGAAAAAGGAAAAAGAAAAGATAAAGCTGCCCGGTCTTTGGACATTGTCGCGACGCAGACGCGGCCGTGCACGAGGTTGACGCACGCGAGCGTTGTGGATAACACGTCGCGATCGCCCGCGATGTGTTGGATCAC
Organism: Tetramorium alpestre; assembly: GCA_021460005.1. Classification (NCBI taxonomy): domain Eukaryota; kingdom Metazoa; phylum Arthropoda; class Insecta; order Hymenoptera; family Formicidae; genus Tetramorium; species Tetramorium alpestre. Next base: position 248,702 of record JAJVSH010000060.1, on the reverse strand, counting down.
CGATCGGCTCCACGCGAAAGGCAGAGAGAAACCTTCTCCTCGCGCGAGTGAGGGAGACGCCGAAAAAGCGACCTGCGCTAAGCGATACGGTTCGTCTCGGATCGACCGATCGGTCGACGGTATCATGATCGGAAACAACGCTCACGTTATCTCTACCTCGATTTCGCGACTCGCCTAAAGATCGTGTGGAATCTCTCCAAAAATTTCGAGGACGTACGGGATGTCGAAGCGATTCGAGGCGAAAGAAGAGAGACGTTCTTGTGCGACCCACTTCCGCATCGAACCGGTTCGACTTTCCGAAAAGTCCGAGGAAGAGCAACGCGTCGCTATTGTAATCGTCGCGCAACCGAGCTTCCTTCCTTCGGCGAGATAAATCGAAATGAATTTCATGATCGGCCTCCCGGTCCTCGCGACACGGAGCGTCGGCCTCAAGATCGCGTTTACATTTCGCGCTCGCGTACCTCTGCGCTACCTCGTGGAAGGAAAAAAAAAAAAAGAAAGAACTTAGCTCTCACAGCGCTTCGACGTTAGCTACAACAAGCCCACTCCCAAAAAAGTCACCGCACACTAAACTGTACACATGTCGCTGTATATTAATCTTTCCTGTTCCATTTTTTTTTGCCATTTTTGCAATTTTCGTTTGTTAAAAAAGACCCCTACAGGAGAAATTCTCGATATCCCTTAAGCGTAGAACCTACAAAAGATTTGGTGTTCGAGAAAGAAGAAAAGCCGAGAGAGATCGGCCCTTTTCCCCCCAATGACCGTAACTTCAGGGCCATATTTTCGCCGTACGCGGTGAATACCCCCCTGTGGCTACGGCCACCCGCGCTCTCAGTGTATATATGTATATATATATATTTCATCGTTTATGTATAATTTTTGGGGCGCGCGCGTTATTTATATATTATGTTTCAATATATATGTATATATGCATATTTAAATATATATATTTAATATATATATATCGAANCAAAATCCGCTAAGTCAAGCCGTATTCATGAACTCGCACCATCCGTATAAAAGCAATACTACTGATCAAATTCAGTCTTACGAACGGTTATCGGAATATGATCCAAATGTTAAAACAGTCGAAAGTGACATGCATAGAACCCTACGAATAAATCAGGAACCAGGAATGTCTGTAATTCAGTCGCCAATGTGCGCAAACTTGCAGCGTTCTACTCCGCATAGTAGAAAGGCTGGTAAATTTAAATCCGCGTGGTTAAACATGTATCCCTGGTTGCAGTACGATGAACGATTGAATCTTATGTTTTGCAAATACTGTAGAAAATGGAGCGAATCCATACCAGAAATTCGCACTTCGTTTGCTGCGGGAAATGGCAATTTTAGACTCGAAATCGTGAATCACCATGATAAATGTAAAGCACACAATCTGTGCGTAGCGAAAGAAAGTGAAGCAAAAAAAAAATTACCCTTATACAACAAAAACATACTAGCCCCCGATATCATCAGATTCTATCTGTGCCTATTTAATTCGTATTCAGTTTTATGCTCAATTAAAATTGTGTACAGATATAATATTCAACATACATTTGTCCAAAATGTGATAATTTTAATAAATTCTTGTTTATCACTAAAACGCTCCATAGTATAAATAAAGTTATAATTATTTAAAGACAAAATGAAATGAATGTATCCAAACTTGTAATAGAAAGTATTACAAGTGCATTATTGTTTATTTGATCATATGTTTTAGATACTCTCAGACCTCTAAAGATTCCTCTTTCCAATATTTATATTTTTTGGACTTATTTTTAGATTATATTTTATCCTTAGTTCTTTTATTGCATTAATCATGTTAAAAATAAATTTATACATATTAAATATAATTTTACAAAAGCAAATTCTTATTATCAGATAATTTCACTAACGAACGTTATTATTATTGTTGCATGTAAAATTAAAATATATGTCATTATTTTATTGTTAAAAAGATACAGTTTTATTGTGATATACATATATTATATGTATATATGATACACATGTACATACACATAATGACGTTAATATATTTTATAAAACTATTTCAAATAATGCTACGCCTATACATTTCTTACAGTCTGTAATATATATGATTAAATTATTTAAATAGTATATAAAAATATTAATAAAATTTTTACAGTTCCGAAAATCATGCAACAAATTTTAATATAGATGGGTGAATAAAGTATAATTTATCTTATTAAATATATTTGTTTTTACAATTATTTACAATAAGGCATGTGTCTGAGATTATTGCAATTTATAAAAAGATACTTGCATTTTTAAACATATATTTTATAATTGAATATATAGTTAAATACTCTTTATAATATATTACAAATATGATATATAATTTTCGATATGTGTGAGACGAATAAATGCCAAAGTATATATTTTTGAGATCATGTTCTGTGACGGATTCTTATATCTTTGACAAGCAATAAATTGAATTATTTAAAAAAATTTTTATTTGGAATTATGTTGATTCGAACATTAACCTTCTACAATTAAGTGTTAATATTGTTTATTTAAGTAAAAACAAAAAAATTTTTTATAAAATATGCATTATATTTCTTTCTTATGTTATCTAAAACTATGTAAAATATTCAAATATTAAATAAGTATTACGTTTTTAAAGAACCAGTATATATAATTTTGTGTTATTATAAGTTTTGAGTTAAACATGGAAAATTGTAATAGCATTAAAAAATTTTAAGAATTTCAAAAAAAACTATCCTAAATTCAATTATCTTAAAAATGTTTTAAAAGTTTGCGGAATAAAAGAGCATAAAAAATTGTAGTTGCAAGAATACAAAAGTTTTGTCTTTTGAGGATGCGATAAAATTGTTTTAATTAAAATATGCCTCAAAGCGTGAAGCAATTTCCATGTTATTGTCGGCTGCTTATTTATAAATATGCGATTATGTCATGTGCAGGGTCATCCAGTTGGACTGATAGGAGAAGATGGAGGGGCCACGGCAGGAGCACTCAGTGATGGTGTTCAAGGGATAGAATCATCCGAACACCATAATCCCCCGGAAATGCTCGACGGACTTGATGGTAAGACCTGCACACATATCCAACTTTACGACCAAAATTTCATTTAGATTTAACATATTTCCTTTTTTTACGGTTTATAGTAAGCCGTCCTGCGATTAACTTGTACATTATGCGTGTATGAAGATTATGCTCGATATTATCAGACGTTACGTGTTATTTGAACACGGATTTATTGAGCTTGTAAACTTTGTGATAAAAAATTGGGCGACACTTTATTCGACGTCTGTAAAATATCGCGCTAAATTCACGTCAAGTTCGTCGTTCCGCGCGTTTCGCGACATTCGACGTTGCGCGAACGGGAAGAAAAACGATCTCTTTGTCTTAGTCATTGTGTGGGAAATATGTTACATCTAAGAAATCGAGGGAGATCTGCATGCACGTTTTTGCAAGGATTTGACACGAGCCGAGTCGTATGTAGGTGTCGTCCGAAGCGAGCATCCCTCTATTTCCAAATCTGGCAAGTGTAGTGAGTAAACTTTAGAAAATGAAAGACCTCCTTTATATACATATATATATATGTACATGTATATGTGTACGCACGTATATATATGCATACACACCGAGAGACCAATCTCCATGTGTATGTCTGTATATATATCTAACTACATATGTATATTACATGAACCCTTGGTGTTGTGGTGATGGTATCGTGCATTTGCTACGTCATTGTGGTAGTTTTAATTACGTGTGTTAATACATATACAGAAAGAAATAAAACATAACAAAACTCTCGTTGGTTTGGGACATGGTATCAGCAAATGGACTGTACTTCTATCTCTTTTTTTTTCTTTTGTTTTTTTTTAATTCGTGTCCGAGATTGCGATTGGTGTGTGGGTACGACTGGCTGAGTTCATCTCGCTGTTCTTACACGCTGTACGTGGCGCGTGTGCGTGCGTATGCGTGATGCCACATTAACGAACTCCATTTGCGTGAATGTGTAAATGTGTGTCGTGTGTGCGTGAGATGATATGTACATACTTATGTCATATATATTATATATAAGACATTATATATATATATATATTAAATATATACATATATTTCATTTATCTTTTTGTTTCCTTTCTTCCGACGTCTTTAGGATAGCGTGTTCATGGTGTCATTGCTTGTTGAGAGCGCCAACGAGCCCGCCATGAAATCATTAAGATCGATCTTTCTCGCTTCGGGGTGTTTGAATTTAAAGTGCGTGCGCAGGTTGTCGCTACGTGTGTACGTGGCACGACAGAGAGGACACTCAAACCTGCCGGGGAAGTGGACGTGGTAGTGGTTCCTGATGTGCGTCACGACCTTGCCGCACAGCTTGCACCTGTGAAGGTTGCAGCCGCCTGGCACCCGGTCAAAGGTCAGCCGCATGTGCCAGGCTTTTGAACCTGCAACATCAACACAAGACAAGTCACTTTCAACTGTTGGCTGCCCGACACGACGCGGCGAGTCGCCCGGTCGCCGGCGACTCGTTTCTCTCTCTCTCTCTCTCTCTCTCTCTTTTTATTTTTCCGTTTTTATTTTATTCGATTTTTTCGTCATGTTACTCTGATTACGTTACTGTTACTTCTATGCCATTTCCGTGCTGCTTTCGCTTTGTGGTATTTTTATTTTTTGGTTTGGCTCTAGAGAGGCTTTTCGAGGGTCGCCGGATCCTTGGATACTCGGGTAGGACATTCGACTCCGTGGAAGTCTCTCGGATTCCAGGATCAAGTCGAATCCTCGAATCCACGGACCAGAACTGCGGACGGGTCCCCCGGTTTTTTTTTTGGGTCTTTGAATCTTTGGATTCTCGAATTCTTGGAAATTCTGAGATCTCTAGATCACCGAGTCCTAGGATCTTGAGACATTCGATCTTCGGAATCTTGAACCTACAGATACTCGGCTTCTCGAATCCTTGGATTCTAAGATCCCCCGAGGTCTTGAGTCCCCTGGAGTCGTCGGACATTTAATTCCTCGCAGATGCAAATAAGATCCCTCCGTATCCTTGGATCCTCCGATCCCGATCTCACTCTCGTTAATTTCGCGCGTTCGTCGTCCCCGCGAGTTCTTTTAGTCGTTTGCTTTCCTATCTCTCTACGTTTCTTTCCTTTATCTCTAAAAGTTCTCCCCTTTTTCTCGCGAATTGTATTGTGTATGTATATTATGTATATGTGTTACATCCTGAACGTTAATCAAATTACTAGAGACAGACAGAAACATTTCAACAAACACATGAATGGAAAAAGAAATTTTGTTTCTCTCATCACGTTTATCGTGAAAAAAATATCAGCGGAATTTTGTAATGTCGCTTCTCGTAATCGAATAAATTGATTCTCGAAAGTTGACGTAATGGAACAAAAAAATATTATATTAGCTCATAAGAAAAGCAGCTTATATTACTCTTGAAATAAACGACTCACGCAATGGATGTATTTCACGATAAATTGGAAAAATACGGCGTCTTTGATTAAAAATCGATTATTCGTTACCGCGGCGTTCCCTTTGAGGCGTCGTTGCTCTTTATGGATTGCAAGACATTGTATCGTTTAAATAAATTTAAATAAATTGAGCCGCGAGCTCATGTACCAAATAACTTCATTGCTCGAGAGACGTTCTCTCACTCGTTCTTTCTCTCTGTGCGCGAAAGGCGCACTTAATAATTCCGTATTTAAAAACATGGAATTTCACTTTGTGAGAGGCGCGAGGCTCTTACAGGCCATTTTCGCAAATATCTGATATAAAAAAAAACGCGGCCATAACGAAGGAATAAATATTAAATCAAGCGACGCTTCGGGCTAGTAAGCTAAATGAGCAACGCCGCCGTTCTTGTGTATTTAACACGAATTTTGCACTGCCTTCGTAAAACGACAAAAAATAGCTAACATCATACTGGAAAATGGTGAAAATTTTTTATTTGTTATTAACGCCGAAACGTCGCAACTGAGAACTTCATAAAAGTTGAAAAACACGATGTACTGCTATAAAGCACTATTTTCCATTTTAATTTTGTTTCTTTTTCCAAATTTTTTACACTTTCTACTCTACTATCTTTGAACCCCAGAAGATCATTTTACGCAGCAATTACACAATTGTTGACTAATGGAAACGTAGTTAATTGTCAAATATGGATTGCCATTCGATACGAAGAAAGTGCAAAATATATCTTCAAAGTGTACACCACGTAACGAATGAGCCGCGCCGAAGATATACACCGCGCGTCTTCGAACGAGGCGCAAACACTTGCCTCACGACGTGATCGAAATGCGAGGTACTCGAGGCAGAGAACGTGCGATTAAAGCGTCAGACACGTAAGTCCTCGTTAAACATCGATCAAACTCCAAACCAGTGCGATTAATCAGAGAAAAAGCGTAAAATGGGCGTACATGTTTTGTGCGTAGGCAAAGCGAGCTGATTGTAAGGGCTTTTCTCGTTTTCCCGGTATCGCGATAATCCCTTCGAGTGCTTGATACTGATAAACGTGCTACGAAAAATTGATATATCAATCTCGCAAGCAAAAGAAAAAAAAAGAAGAGGTCGTCGATCTACTGCCACACTAATTTTCATTTTACGCACCGCGTTTCTCCGGCAAGATCGAGCAGACACGTTCAGTACCTCAGACAAGTTGCGATCTTCGCGAAACACTTTGGCCCAAGAAATTACGCGGCGCACCGCGTGTCCGACGTTACGCCGGCCTAATTAATAATTGAAACGATATACGCGAGACGACTGAAACAATTATACTCCCATATCCTAATGCACGAGCGAAACGAGGTCGTTGTATTATTCAAGGACACCAAATGGTTCTGTCTGTCTCAAGGCATGAGAGAGTGCCCGGCACCGAAATCTCAAACGGAAGAGATAGACCTGAAACGTAACGGAACACTCTGCAACAGAGCACCGCGCCGCTCGCGAAGTGTTCGCATATGCGTGAGTATGTCGCGTCGTGCATAAACCCAATAATGTCGTGAAATCTCCCTGTCGTCGAGACGCATAGAACACCTCAGAACGCCAAATCCTTCTAGATCCTTTAGATCTCTCTACTCAGATTCTGATCCCTTGTTAAAACAAGCTAGCTGCGCGTATAACGCCTGCTTAATAATAAGCAAAAGTGTCTCGGTATATTGTTATGTTTATACACGGATTGAAAAGGAATATATACGGTGAATTCAAATATTCTCGAAGTCAGAAAATCGAAATGTACGTTTAAGAAAATGCATACAGCTGAAAAGCAGATACAACGTTTATAATAACGTCTGAAACAATATGATAAAACTGACGTAAAAAAATTATATCCGTTTCAAAGTATGCTTAAAACTATTTTAATTTATTTTTATGGAGAGACGCGAACTGCGAGTCAAAAGTAATTTACTTCTGCACGAAACTCCGCGCGACAGGGAAATGACACTCGAGGTGCTCCATGATCTGGAAAATGGAGTTCCTGAAAGCTCACGCCGCCATTCGGATTGATCAATATTAGTTTTTTACGTGCCTCACTTAACGTATTTGCACGTACCCGAGATATCCATCGACAATCATAATAGTAACACAGAGTGCGAGAGAAAGAAAGCGGTCCTCGATAGTATAAGAATTCATAAAAATTTATTTTCAAAAGATAAAAATATTTATTAAAGAGGTCTGTTGGCATCGGCTTGCACTCTCATTTAGATCTTTAGACTTAAAAATTTTTGAATATCGTTACCTTAAAATCTTCAAATCTTTTGGATTCATTTAAAATATTTATTTCAGACATTCAAAATCCATGAATTTTATCATTCGTGTTGGAGAGAAGATCGAAGTAAAATTAAAAAAATTTCAAATTAAGAATACATTCTCTCTGATTATTGTAAAGGAATAATATGTTACGTGCATGTAACGTTACTCTTTATGAAATGTCGTTTATTCTTGTCGGGGCGAGACCATCTCGGGATCCGAATTGGCTGACTGAACTCCCGCAAGAGACTCCATTTCAGTGATACCCCAAGCATGATATCGCGTGTTAACCTCTTGCAAACCGCCTTAGTCTCGCGATGGTTACCCGTCACGTGCCACTTTGTTTTGCCGCCAAGTCAGCAACGTGAGAAGCGAAGCACATTTTAAGGTAAAAATACAAGAAACCGCCGGAAAAAAGAATTTTGTGAGTAAACTCGCGGCGATACAAGCGCCCGGCAATAACTGTACAATATTAATTGCATGTAGCCCGAGGAATGAAATCATACGTGTAATAAATCACTTTGTATCCCATGTATAAAGAATTATCAATTATTATCGTTATTATTAAACTTATTTTCTGTAATAGTAAACTAGAGATTAATAAAGAATTAGTCGTAGAGAAAAAGTCGCTATACTGCCGCTATACAACATGGAAAACCAAAGGATATTCGCGCATTGTATTTACACGTGTCTGCGCAAATTATAATACATTTGGGCGTGTTTCCCTCGATCACCCCTGTGTTTTCAAGCGTCACCTTATACGCAAGCTACTTGGGGAAACGGCGGGTACCGCAAAGGGTTAAATCGCTGTCTACCCCCTCAACAAGCCGATTGCCGCCGCGGGCGTATCGTCGTATCGATCGGCTGCATTCACGCTAGCTTCCGTTCCCGATTAATGCGCGATTTAAATAATATTCGCGTGACGGCGCGGGGGCGACAGAGAAAGAAGGTGAAAGGTCACTCCGCGTTTCCGATCGATCCGAGAGGACCGGCGCCAAGAAAGGGTTCGCGAAACACGGAGTGGAAACGAGGGGACGAGGAAGGGGAGAAGGAAGCAGACGAGACGTTAAAAAACTTTCGTCGGTCCCGTCGACCGTTCGATTTTCAATGAAACCCGATCGCCCCCGTGCTACTTTTTCATTTCCACTTTTCCGAGTTTCCGTGATGAGTGCGCGCGGAATGCAGCCGCGGGAACGACGCCCCGTCGACGCTGTAAAAAAAAAGGCTTTGTACACGGTCGCTTTTTTATTATATATATACACAAGATTGGGAGCGATATTTTTAGATATACATGTGTGTGTATATATATATAAAAGTGGTATCTTTTTTCCTCTCTTGTTAGTGCAGTAGCCTCGGTTAGATTCGGTTAGAACAGTGTTTTTCAACCCTTTCTGCGCGATAGAAATTCCTCGAGACGCATGAAGGATCGACAGTGCGTCACGGAAAGATGTAATTGCGGAAGTTGTATATCAATAATAGAGAGCTACCGTGAGATAATTACTACTCGAGATTTAATTGTCAAATCATGTTGACATGGAGAACGTGAATTAAGAGAGATAATACCTGCAAATTCAAATTTCTGTTATCGATATATTTCTTCCGCATCACAATTACGGTACATGATAGTCCTTTTGATCTTGATTTCAATAAAACAAACATGTAATATGAGATACTTTATAAGCTCGCGGTGCATTATATAATTATAATATTTAGCCCACAATCATCTCGTGAAGTGTCCGAACAAGCTCGTAAATCCCTTTCTCGAACACCTTATATTGTTGTTACTCGAGATTTATTTCAATAAAATAGGACAGATCATAAAAAGTTTAAAAAAGAAATTCGCGTGCGAATTTTTACTCCGATTCAATTTTTCGCGAAACATCTGACATGGAACAGAGGTTGAAAAACACCGAGTTAGAATACGTCCCTTGTGAAGGAGTGAAGATGCGTCAGTTGCTGTTACGATTACGCGAACTTCGCGTCTCGCATAAATTCAAATAAGGCTGACATAAGGGCTAGAAAAAAAGAAGAGCAGAAAAGAACAAGAGTCAGAAACGAGTAACAATAAAGAAAAAAAGAAAGAGAGAGAAAGTATGAATGAAAAAAGATAAAGGTCGAAAATGACGAGGGTAAAGCACCTGTGTGTCGAAAGATGATAAATTCCAAGAATAAACTCCAAGCAAACGAGAATCTGTCCCCTTTTCCGGAGGAAAAGTAAAACATGGTTCTCTATACGCTGTGATACGAACCATTTTATTACGCGACCAGGTAACCAAGAAAAAAAGTAGAGAACCACGAAAGCGCGCATCCTCTCTTTCTGTTCTCTGGCAGAACCGAGCCCCTTTCCTCCGAAGAAACTAACCTGATACCAAATCGCAGGAGTATCGAGTCCGGCCGATAAAGTGTGAGGCACACGATCGTGGTTCGCGGTGGGTTAGATTAAATAATCATTGTTTATTATTTCACAAATCTCTTCTTGTGGTACAAAAATATTACAATATTTGATCTGGTAACTTCTTGTCACCTCTGTTTACTCACTTAAATCTTAATAGTTGATGGCGCGCGCCAAAAAAAATTTTCCGATACTTTCGTCCTAATTGATAAATTGATCTTAAGAAGTGAAACTTCCATGAGAACAATTGACCATAATAGATACGAACGATTCGAGAAACTAAAAAAGTCAAATCTTGGAATTCTGCCAAGTAATTTCACAAATCAGATACCGAAGGATTCAAAGACGTTAAATTAATATTAACGTTTTGCGTTCGGATGTATCAATTTAATGTCATAAATTTATCATTTTGTCACTTTTGCAAAATCATACCTTGATTTATTACAAAACGTTATAAATTCGCTATGTGCATTAAATGACACAAAGAAAGAGTACCGCAAAATTTTATTTAGCGTGTGCACATGAAAATCCTACTCTCTAAGTACACAAACATTAGTCTCGAAGGTGATTAATTAAATACTTACGATAGTTGCATTAATCTACGTTGGCGCATAGGCAGGCATTTTTTATGACGCGATTTGTTATGGATGGAGAGAAGGAGGGAACGATGAAGGTTCAGAATAAGTGCGATGGTCAACGCAGTAGGCCCTGACAATATCGTTATTTCGAAATATTTTTTTCTTCAAGCTTATCAAAATAAAGAATGCAGGCTCTGACATAAAAAAAACATGATTCGAAATCATTTACGTATTCATGGCATACGATGGATGATTACGCGAATCGATTTCTACATTGCATTCTTATCGTTTGACGAGATTTTATATAAATGCACTCTAGCCTCGTTTCACTGACTGCTATTTAATAATTTCGAATATAGGTGACTGTTTTTCAAAGGCATTTCGCATCGAAATTGTTAAAATAATCGAGAAAACCAAAGTTCTACGCGGATCTAACAATCAAGTGCTCAGAATTCTCCTACAATTAGAAAATTCGAAGACCGAATGTATAGATAAGATCTGTGGACTCTGATATTTAATCAACGACTATTTTCCTCCCAGTGCTTTTGGTAAAGTAACACCGGGTATAATACAAGACGAGCCGCCAGAAACATTCAGACAAACACTGCGATAACTACATGATTATCATCGCAAGATTAGAACGAAAAAAAAAATGTCCAGCAGACTATTATGGATATGTCATGTCGCTAACTGCGCGCAGTAACGTGTCCATAGGTAGCGTGACACTGGTTATATTTTAGTTATCGAGCAAGGGAATCGATGTGCCACCGACAATGCCAATATTTCTCCTCACGAAATAGCCATGAACTATTCTGGAGCTGCGAAATTAACGTCCGGAAATGAAGTTCGATGGCGCAATCCTGATTCGACCATCGACGCGACGATCTTGATTCGGACGCGACGTGCAAATGATGTTGACTGATGACACCGAACTATCATTATACGATGCTACGTTTTTATTACCGTAATATCTGCGATTCATGCAAATCAACCTACGTGGAAAGAACAGTCTGTCATTATATCTAAATCACTCGTATATGCATAAATGACGCTAATGATTCTCATTCACGAGGTGTCGATTGAGAGTTCTGCGTTTTGTATCAATTGGAAAGCGTTGCAGAACTTTGGTTTTGACGAAAAAGAGACGTCGATCGGATGAATGATTAAGTCGCCCCGAAAATAGCTCTTCAAGGTCGTCAAAATTGCTTTTACCATAAACGACGGCGTCACGTTTTAGCGTGTGGACTCTTTAACGACGGTTCTTTGTGAAAAGTCGAAGATATCGAAATCACTTTGAATTCCGTCAAATTTCTCGGCACATTAGCGCCGGATTTTCCGCAGGATCAAGTCGCTCCTCATCGAAATTTTCTCGTTGCTTCCACTTTTATTGCCCGAATTTTCGGGGCGCATGTTCCAGCCAGTATCAATATATGCATACTTCCTATTTTGTATAGCTTATGTATGCTGAAGATATGTAAAGGCGCACATGCTAGACATGTGTCCGTATTTCTAGGAAGATTTTGATCCTCTTTAGCAACTTGTGTTGCAGTCTGATATTTCGCGCACGAATCATAACAAGCACTGAACAAAGTTGAACACATAACGGCTCTTTGAATTTTTATTCTTATATTAGTATGTTGCAAATAATATTTAACTTTTAAGAACTATTTTTAGAAAAACAATGATTGAAATTAAAATACTTAAAATCTTAGAGTTTAAAATTATATCTGTAAAAATATATGTAAAATAAATAAAAATCTAAAATACAATCTTAATAAACAAAAAAAAAATTGAGAAACAAATTCATTAAAAAAAGGAAAAGTAAAATACAAATGTAGACAATAAATAAATTAGTTTAAAGAGATTAATTTCTATTATTTCGTGTCGCGAATGAGTTTCGCATGTCTTCGAAGGAAAGAACCGGAACGTGGATAGGAGAGACGGATCGGAAAAGACAGACGGCTGCGCGTATTAGAGTAACAAGCAAGCGTCCATTCGGTAGCGTGATTATTTCCGAGACTTCGAAACTGATCTTATCGGGGAGACGTAACACGACCCTTACAATCACTGGCAGGCGCTCGCTCGCTCTTGCCAGACGCGTTCGCATGATGATTTATATCAGAATCGCGAGGCACGAATGTATTTAAATGCTCGGCGAGCCGACGGTGGGCGTCGCACGGAAGTGCAGCCAGTCGGAAGTGGAAGTATTCCTGCAAGTGTCCAAGACAAAGATGAATGAGGCGGACGCGGTTAGATCCGCTGGAAATTACGGGGGCCCGATGTTGTTTGTACAACGCGAACCGTCCGTAAATGAGACGCCAATTTTCCCAGCCCCGGGCCGAACGAAGCGAGATTATCGGGAGAGCTAACTCTGCTATTGTGTAACGAGAGATGCGACTCTTGTATCCTGAGGCGCGGAGATTCATGAATGAGAAAATCGTCTTCTAGGACGCCTAGAGTCAATCGTTTTAAAACGCATCGGAACTTTATGAGCAGCGACGTTCTTCGTGCTGTCTAGTGTTTATTTTACCTTGATCCAAAATGCATGTTGCTCCTATACTTGGCTAGCTCTTAGTAAAATACACACACATTTTCTCCTTGTCTCTCCTCTTTTTCTCAATCTATGCCAGAAATAGAATATTACCGAAAAATCAATATCTCAAGCTCTGTTCTGATCAAAGGGTCAAATTTAAACGATCGTCAACCGTTTACGTTTAACTCTAACACGCATTTGTAAGTGAATCGTGCACAACTGCAGGGAGAGGTCATCGAATTCTCGCCACCGATACTCCGCAATCTCCTCTTTACAAACTTTACAAAGTTAGGGTCGACCTAACAGCCGCTGCTAGGCACCGCCGTCCGTTACCCCTGCGCAAGCATCCCTCAACTCGAAGGGATGCAAGGGCGAAGGCGAGCAGCGTGGCAACCAGCTGCCAACATCGCCGACTAATGCTGCAACAGGGAGAGAAAGAGGGAGCGAGATAATGGACAGAGGGAGGAGGTACACGGGGGAAGAGACAGGAAGAAAATGGGGGGGGGGACTGAGGGAAGGACAGGAGAGCGGGAGGGGAGGGATGCTCGGAGAGATTTATTATGCAGAGGAGAATGAGAGAACGCGGGCACAAGCCCTTTCGGAGCTTAACGCACTTTGTACCGGGCGCTGCGCACGTAAGCTGTCTCTATTTTTCGGCCCGCAACGTTGATATACGCGCGAAAGGAGTATACGTCGGTTTATGTTCTGAATAATGCATCCGAATGCATACCTCGGCGAAACTTTCTCATCTTATTATTCCGCGAATAATGTAATTTATTAGAGCTCGACTCTTTTTACATGCCCGTAGGACAATAGTTGCATTTGACATGTAAATTCTGTTCTTTCAGAGAAATGTAGTGTCTAAACGTACGAATTAGAAACGTAGATACATACTTAGGAGCATGCACGTTATGAATACAAGTACTTAAAGATGAGTCAGTGAAAAATCGCTCCCTGCTAACAACGCCCAATCTTCGCGTCGCGTAGAACCCGATATTCTCTCTCATACACCAGCATCGATCACCGCGTTGTGCCAGAAAGAGCCGTCAAGGAGAAGGGATGCAGGAGGGGCAGAGACGAAGAGACGCAGCAGCGTCCGTAGAGGACGAGCGGAGGGGAGGGGCAGGGAAAGAGGGTAAGGGGGACGAAACGACGGGAACAGGAGAGAACAGAGTGTATTTCCCACCCTCCATTGTGTGCGCCTTTCCTCTGTCTCTCTCTCTCTCTCTCCCTCTCCCATACATTCGACTAAACTGCATATATGCTGAGGAGTGTGGCCACATGATCTATGTACGTGGATTCAACATAGTGGCGCATACGATACGGTTTTGCTACAGGATTTCATGTTTCCCTCGCCGTATGACGATCACATGCAAGAAACGACTCGTACCTTCTTCCTTCACTTTCTTTCTTTTTTTTCTTACTTTCCGTTGAACCAGGTGTCGCACTAAATTCACACGTGACTGCCGAGAAAATATTTTACACCGCAACATATATTTTCGTCAAACGAGAAACCTTTTCCCAAATCTCCCGGACAACAGTATTTAAATCCGGACCGAGAAACTAAAGTTTTTACAAACATGGAATAATAATAATAACGTTAATCGTACGATAAATTTCCAGTAATTTTTCAAATTATTTATATTTATCGGATTAATGTAGAAACGAGAATTAAACGAAATCTTTCGATTTTGAAATCTTCGGTAAAACATCTAAAGTATCTATGAATTATTCTTCCAAAATCTGCAGTTGGAGCTTCGTTTTATTGTATGTTACAAGATCTGTTTTATATGTACATAATTACTAGCAATTCAATTGTTACGATAAAATCGTTTGTTGCAAATTGCGTCGCGTGAGTTTCGAGAGGAGCAACGAAATTCCGACGTAAACTTTCCTGATGTCATTGATTTCCGGAGTGCTACCACTCGTAAGACCGAAACGTTGGAACTTCATTTCGAGTATTCCTGTCAGTAGCTATACACGATAGCTTCGCTACAGATCTGTGGAGTACGTACCGTCTGTTCGAAGACAATACCACAGCGTTCCCCGAACATGTAATCACTTAAGACATAAGGGAGGCGAGGGTTGATTGAACTGCTCGGAAACAGCGATAACGAGGACATCACGATATACGCAAAGAGAACAGCGGATTCTGTATTCAATTGAGCATTCGGTAATAATGGTCGAAAGCGAAGATCACTTGAACTATTTGATGACATCAACGAGAATGGTTCTAAGAGTATTCAAGATTTTCAAATGTATGCTACCCTACGAGTAAAAATGGCATAAACAATTTACATGTTTAAAACAGGAATATACCCATATATAAAAATTAAAAAAAATATTTTTAATGATCGGAAATAGTTTACGGATTTGCATCAAATTATTTTTTTAACGTTCTATGTTATAATATAGAACGTTAAAAAATTAAAAATTAGACATATATAAAATAAAACCTATAAAACTTTAGCCATTTTATAGAGATATCTATAGAAAAATGTTTTTCTAGCGCCAAAAACCCCACAGTTGAGTGATTAATGGCCCGTTGCGATCGGCAGAGTTTCGCAAGATTCGCGCCAGACGAAGTTTCTGCTCCTTCGAGCAAGGATGTATTGGTGGTGCCGCCAGCGGCGGCACTGGTTTCTTCTCCATTGGTTAAGCCAACCACCAGGGTTTAAAGTAAGCGGGCACGAGCGCGAAAGACGAAAAGCCTCTTGTCGTGTGCTCGAGAAACGAAACTCTTTGCGAGCGGGGCATCACTCGGGGCGCACCTCCGCCCGCTGATCCTCTTATTCAGGACACCATCCTGCTCCTTCATCCTCAAACCACCGTCACATCCATCCGACCGCTGTGAGACGAGCGCGCGCTCTCGTGTAATAAGGGCGAGAAGATATGCCGGTAAGGAGCTTATCGTCGAGAAAGGACCTCGCGCGCTCCTCGGACGAGTGCTCGCTCCTCTGCCTGTGCATGAGAATATTAAACAACTGATGCGAGAGCAGAAAGAAAGCTATAATACGTCGTTTCGTCGCGGTGGAGCCGCTTTATTCGGTGATCGATCGATGTCGAGAATAAGTATCGGTGAACGGAACAAGTATCGTTGGAGGAGCTCCCCGAGATAGTGATTTTAGAAGCGACAATGGGATCAAGACGCGACAGAGAAAACTAGCGAGGGGGAAAAAGAGGGGGAAGAAGTGAAGCTTAACGCGGAAAAAAGAAACAAGCAGGTCGGAAACAAAACCGAGTGGGAGAACTTCCCAAGTTGCGCGACTTAAATGGGACAGCCGATGTAGATTTACGACGTAAAGATTGTGGATCGGAGAATTAATAGCCTGTGACACTTTAATTGAGCCGATTTCTCTGAGTATATGAATTATAAGATTATTTAAAGTTTTAAATAAAATGACATCGTAAAAATAAAATAGCATTTCATGATTATGATAAAGATCATTCACATTGGTACGCGACGCACCGTTAAACATTAAATGCTATGAAAGTTCAAAAGCGATAAAAGTTTCAATGATTGAATTACGTGGCAAATATCAATATTTTTCTTCTACGAATATCCGAGAGATTTGTGAATCTGAACAAATCCGAACAGGTATTATAAATTTATAAAAATCTGCAAATTAATAAAAATATCCAATATGAAAAACCAGAAAGAACATCGGAATGGATCGATAAAATCGAGGACGGAAGGCATACTGCGAGAGTAATTAGGGTAATGAAGGGCGCGCTGTATAATTAGATGCAACGATGGATCGATGGATCGGACTATTGCAGGAGGATGCAAAATGCTGTTGAGCTTTTTATCGCTCAACCGTGTTGCGAGGAAGCGAGAGAGAGAGAGAGAGAGCCCTTTGACCGTGCTGCGACAGGGAAAGTCTCGCGTGATACTAATTTCCATTTGGACCCTGACGCCCGGGCTCGGTTCGCTAATGCAGCGATGCCATCCATCCATCCATCCATCCATCGCTTTACCACACCGCCCAGAGAGAGACAATTTTCCGCCGTTAAAGGTCGGAAAGTTATGATACCGAGGCTCCTCGCCGAAACGCGACAACGTTTCTCGCGTCTTGCGCGAGATATAGTGCAGCAGACTCCGCAACGTTACGGCTGTACGTCACAGTCAACTCGCGGACATTAATATTACCGGATCCGAATTGTCGCCCCGACTACGTGGTCTTCCTCCGTCACGGAGACAGAGTTCGCGGATTCAAGAATCCGTGCCATTCGGAGATCCCGCACGGAACCGTACCAAATTCCGCGTACAAATGTACCGAGAGTCCTCCAGCGAGAATATCACGTATGCACAGCAAATACATACAGAGTGCAAGCATTTAATATTTACAGATCGTTTCTCTGAAGAGACAATTTCGTCATATCAACTAGCAGAGACTAAGATGAACAAAAAGAAGATAACGTCCTCAGAACGAGAAATAAAAATGAAGTATAATAAATAAATAATGCAAAAAATAAAAGTTGTTTTAAAGAAATAACATCGGATATTCTCGCGCAGAGAGACATGTCACCTGTGTATTTTTGGCAACGCGACAATGATTTCCAATCCGTTTGATTCTCAAGAACGACATTGTTCCTATGTTGTGCTCATGGATTGGCACTTGTTTGTCGTTAGCCCGACTGCCAGCCGGAAAAATAGTCGATACGTCATTGAGCTTTGTGACTCCGAACTCTTGCAATTTTTACTACCATTCGGCGCAATCGATGCGGATCAAGGTGGTTTTCATTCGCGAGAAGTGTTTACTGCTCGTACTTTACGAGAAAGATAAAAATTTAAGATTTGAGAAAGCGAAGCTGCTAAGATTCAAATTTAAACATTAAAAAAATCTTAAAATCTCGAACGTTCAAATTTTCAAGTTTAAATTTCAATATTAAAATTAATTAAAAGTTTACATTTCAATATTAAAATTAAATTGTAAATTATATAAAGCACGAAATGTCTATCTAGAAAATAAGAAGTTAGAATTCAAAAACTCCAAGTTATTATAAAAGCAGACTCTAAGATGGTGAATGAAAAAAAAAAAGTCATACGAAACCTTCATAACGAAAAAGAAATAAAAATGAGCGAATAAATAAACTTCTCGGCGAACTGTATTTTGTGATTACTGTTCACAATCAAAGTAAGTGGTCCGGTTATAAGTGAATTCTACGCTCCAGGGAGTTTTGCGTCTTCATTTTTTGCCAGTTTCGAAAACCATGACGCTGCCAGAACACATATACACAGCGAGAAACAAAACGAGACGACATTTATTTGTTGCATAACGCATGTGAGCGTAGAAAGAAGAATAAAACGCGCATTCCTGCATGAAACCGCGTTGTCGCTTTGTGCATACGAACAGATAGCAAAAGTTCGTCACGTCGCTTGTGCGAGAATGTTACAAAAAATCACGAGAGCACCAAGGAATTTCCTTAGGAAGCTAACGAAGAGGACAGAGAATTTCAATAACTGCGAGATGTCGCAAGGAAAACGATCTTGTTATACCTAATCCCGTAGAGCTGCGTGGAAACTTCGGCTAATCCTACGTTAATGTTCTTTCCGCAGGTTTCGAGTAGAGACCTAGAGACTAAAGACTTTCGAGATAACAGCTACAACCGAGAGACGAAAAATTTTGGAGAGACGAAAAATTAACGAGTATCTGAAACAATATTCGCGAGTGTATTCTGTGTTTACAAGCGTACGGTAACTTTCCGAAAAAAACTTGGACATACTTGCTTGATCTACGCCCACTATTGGCGCGAATTCAATGGCTCGAAGAGCTAAAAGTGTCGCATCTGCAAATAGAGAAAGAACATAGGTAAAAAACTGGCTCGACGCCATTCCTATCCGGAGCCGCGACGGGCGAGAACGATGCAGACGGTTGGAAAAAGGATACGTGTGTTATATAACGACGTACAAGGGCTCTGAACGTATGACCATGCACTTTCTAAGGAAGGTATCGCATCGCTTACTATAATTACTATTTATCGTATTATCGTTATTCTCGTGATGAGCGATTTATCCTTGTACTTAAGCGAAAGGCACCATAAGTGAGCTCCGTAGGAAGCCTGTTCTTTTTTTTTCTCGTAACAGCCTATGGGCCTGCGGGACTAGTTTCATGACTATTTTTGAGCCGCGACGACTCACACAGAAATCAGTCTTCGACGTGATTCACAACCTACGTCATATAAATATAATATACTTATAATTATTATTATTATAAGTATNAATATGTAAATAATTTTACGTACACGCGTTGAAGAATGTTTTGCATCATCTTCCTATTGAGCAGAGCAATCGCGCTGCTCGAGATAAAAACAATCATTGTTTCGTGATTCGTCATTAATTTTGCATATTGTCCCAATATAAAGCAAGTTTATTTATATTTAACGTAACGCTAAATATATTCTCACGTTGCACATACGATTTAACGAAGATCTCAGGATAATTAAAGCACGTGTTTATTATTGAACTGTCGAAATGAATTTCAGGAATTATTCCGTTTTTCCTAGAAAAGACAATAGAAATCTAGGAAATAACTAACAATTCCGATCGGAATTTATTTCGGAAAATTTCTTAATACGCGGCCTGAACGATGCAAAACCATTCGTGACGCGTGTGTATAATACTTAATATCGTTTAGATCATATATACTTTTCCTGCGCGCCTACAAACGATAATCGAAGATGCTGGAGTCCGAAAATCTAGGAATCAGAAAACCCTAGCGCTCGGGGGCGCAGGGATCAAGGGAAGATCCTTGGAGCCGAAGCAATCCACGGATCCGGGCATGATACGAAAGTAACGAAAGGGAGGACGATTACGCGATGGCTTAATCCGTAATCCTGAAGGAACGTTACTCGTCTTCCGATTTTCAGAACGATACGTCGTTCGGACGATCGACGGGAGGTAGAACAGGAATGAAGTTTTGTACTCGACATTACTTCCGCTGAGAGCTCCAGCTACGAGATTCTACGAACACTCCGCTATAACTAAGGGAATCTGCTTGTCTCAAGCGAGAGAAAGAGACCCCCGTGTCTTATTCGTTAGAATTAAATACTTAGGAACTAAACGCACAAGAATAAATAGATTTAATTTTAGTTTAAATAGTAGTACTCTAAATAAAAGAGATTCGCACGCGCACACGATGTAATTCGTCACATGTAATAATGCGACGAGGAGGGTCCTTGTGCGACATATCAACGTGACGATTAATACTAATTAACGTGACATGGGCACAAGTTGTACTTTTTCAAGCTAGTTCCCTGCAAACGCATGCACGCAAATCTATGCTTACGCTTTATATGTTAGAAAAATAAATTATGTAGGTATGTAAAATATACGAGGATCTACGAATCGCGAGGATCCATGGATCTAAGGAGTGAAAGATCCAAGGATAAGGAACCTATCGAGAGTTCTGTAACTTGTTGTCTCTTTGGCGCAAAGCGGACCGTATATTCTAGTATCTTAAATTATAGCATTTCAATAAGGCCAGTAATCGAGTTCCTGACAAACTTAAGCGATTCGAAGATCCTCTCGCACAATCCGCGGTTTAATATACTTGCACGTGGACGCACTGTGTGTTTATGCAACGCAAGAGTTACTAAGTCAAATATCCCGGTTTAGATTTTGTTAAAAAGTGCTTGTTATCAGACATGCGAATATACGACGGTAACAAACCATCCCGTATGCCGTGTTTCAACTTAATATGCCTTTTCAGATTGTCAGACCTGGTCAACGATATCATACATATTTGACATAGGTGCTTCTCGGGGTTGTGCGATTTCATGTGCTTTTTTATGTTGACTACGTTCTTGCCGCACACCTTACAGCACTCCATACCGATCTGCGAGTGCTCTAACTTAATGTGACTGTCTTTACTTATATCCTTTTCTTTATTGCAAGTCCTTGCTGTTCCTGGAATACAAGGTCCCGTTTCGATGAATTCATCATAATTCATTAACGATGCTAGCTGTGTCTACTAATATCACCCCAAAATGCATGAGGATGATCGATTCGTTATCATATTCAATTTCATTTTTTGCGCAATGTCTGATGTCATGTCTCGAAGTCTTTAATTAATTTATAAAAAAAGTTGTATGCATACATGTATATTTTTACTAAATGTATGTATAAATATATAAATGTATATATAAAGTTATGAAATAAAAGACCTCAAAAATAAATGTTAAATTCTCTTTAATTGTCGGAATTACCAACTGGCATTGTAATAACGTAAATGTAATAGTTTTCTTTTGCAAAATATTCGAAATACAAATATTTTATCACAGGTTTTATTATAAAATGTGAAAATTATACAAATAATATTTAAATATGCCATTTTTCTTTAAAAAAAATTTTTGAAGCAAATATTATTTTGGAAAAATATTATTTTACTGTTTGATACAGATGTTTAAGTAATGAAATTTTAATTATTAATAAAAAATATGCAAAATTCATAATCTAAAAATGTAATTCTATGTAATTCTAATCTATAAAATTGAAATTTATTTGATTAATCATAAATCTATTTCGTTAGGTTAGGTTACAGTATATTACAAAATTTTTTCAAATATATATCTTTAAATTTTGCTATTATTCTAATACAAGAAATTAACATTGCGAAAAAAAATATTTTGGATGATAACACTAAATAGAGCATCCTTTATAAGTCCCCTCCCCATAAGTCACACTCTACGTCAAATAGTTGCAGAGAAGAGGGGATTCTCTTAATTACGTTCAAAATCAACGAAGATATCATAACGAACACCACACTCGTATTTATACAGGGTAATGTATTTAATGGAATTGCTTGATTTTCTCTCTTGTTTTTATAAAGCGCTAAAAATATACATATGAAAATTTTGCTTGTTGCAGAAAAGAACTGATGTATATCTGTACAGAAAAAAGAAGAAAATACAGAAGTAGGAAGGTCTGATAATAAAAAAAAAAAAAATTAAAACTCGCGTTTATCGAAACAAGATAGAGAATCGATCAATTCCACCAAGGACTTCGCCCTTTGCTCTTTCTCATCTATAATTACCTACTCGTAGCAAATGTCAATACCATGTCAATGTAAAAAGCGCAATTCTACTGTCATCTCATCGCGTTCCAAGAGACTAAAGATACTGTCACAATACAGTACAGGAGAGAAAGAAAAGAGGAAAAAGACGTCAAAATTAACATATCAAAAAGAAAATCGAATGGAAAATAAACATTCGTGTATGAGAACCTCGGCGAGGAGGATCGCCGATTCGTTTCCACGGTAAACACTCAGTCTGCGGAAATCGCGATATGGACTATCGACTTTGTCCCCCAGCTCTTAAACACCGCCTATACATAAATTGCTCCGTCGGAGATCAAACGCGCGCATCTCGCGGCCACTGGCAACTATTGCATAATGCAGCTCGTGCAATATTTCAGCTAACTAGATATAATATGAATATGCAATCAAGAAATACGTAAATTATCGACAGCGACGACGGCAACGACCATGACGACGATGACGACAATGACGACGACGACAACGACGACGAGATCGCTACAAGGTCGAGGATGTGAAAGATAAACGAAGAACAGCATTAGCAACAGAGTCTACTTAACGAGCAGTCTAATCGCGTATGCTTCTTCGGAATAGTCGTTAGGAGGAAAAAATGATACCTAGGGCTACGAGTTTTCCTGCTACTGTTGCTGCCGCTGCTGGCGATTATTATTAATGCATTGACGATGCGCAATGGATAAGAATCGTCTAACTATAAATAAACGTGACGTATTAATGTGTACGAGCGATAGAAGATATTTCGCGAAAGTGAAACCTCATAAATTCATCTATATAGACTTTTCATAGATACGTATGCGGGAAACTCGGATCCTCGGATCCTCCAATCCCCGATTCCGCGGAGAGACTTCTCAAGTTGGGAAATTCACGAATTCCGGAACCCCGAAATTTAATTGGGACATCTCCCTAATTTTAGGATAGATCTCGGAGATTATCGGATCCTCGGATCATCCGCTCTTGTATAATCGCGTTAACCTTCGTATCCATCTCGTGGTATCAAGTAACGTAGCATAGGAAACGTCTTACGTAACGATTTTTTTTCCCCGCGGCCGGCAACTTTATTAACGCAAACGACGGATTGCGCAACGAGATGCGCAACGATTGCACATTTTGTTGCTAATATTCTCGTTCACTCGTGTAGGTCGAAACGAACAGCGCAAGAGAGACGTGAGAATATAAGATCAAGATCGCCAGGCACGGTGACGCAAGATACGGCAAAAGGGTATATAAGAGAATAGGAAATAAAAACAGCACATAAAGACATGCACAGAGAGTCCCGCCATGGAAGTTGCATATATGCGTACGTCTGCGTCCTCATGTGCCCGCAGTGTACGTATATATGCTAAATATATATATATATATATAATGTCTTATATATAATATATATGACATAAGTATGTACATATCATCTCACGCACACATGACACACATTTACACATTCACGCAAATGGAGTTCGTTAATGTGGCATCACGCATACGCACGCACACGCGCCACGTACAGCGTGTAAGAACAGCGAGATGAACTCAGCCAGTCGTACCCACACACCAATCGCAATCTCGGACACGAATTAAAAAAAAACAAAAGAAAAAAAAAGAGATAGAAGTACAGTCCATTTGCTGATACCATGTCCCAAACCAACGAGAGTTTTGTTATGTTTTATTTCTTTCTGTATATGTATTAACACACGTAATTAAAACTACCACAATGACGTAGCAAATGCACGATACCATCACCACAACACCAAGGGTTCATGTAATATACATATGTAGTTAGATATATATACAGACATACACATGGAGATTGGTCTCTCGGTGTGTATGCATATATATACGTGCGTACACATATACATGTACATATATATATATGTATATAAAGGAGGTCTTTCATTTTCTAAAGTTTACTCACTACACTTGCCAGATTTGGAAATAGAGGGATGCTCGCTTCGGACGACACCTACNTACGACTCGGCTCGTGTCAAATCCTTGCAAAAACGTGCATGCAGATCTCCCTCGATTTCTTAGATGTAACATATTTCCCACACAATGACTAAGACAAAGAGATCGTTTTTCTTCCCGTTCGCGCAACGTCGAATGTCGCGAAACGCGCGGAACGACGAACTTGACGTGAATTTAGCGCGATATTTTACAGACGTCGAATAAAGTGTCGCCCAATTTTTTATCACAAAGTTTACAAGCTCAATAAATCCGTGTTCAAATAACACGTAACGTCTGATAATATCGAGCATAATCTTCATACACGCATAATGTACAAGTTAATCGCAGGACGGCTTACTATAAACCGTAAAAAAAGGAAATATGTTAAATCTAAATGAAATTTTGGTCGTAAAGTTGGATATGTGTGCAGGTCTTACCATCAAGTCCGTCGAGCATTTCCGGGGGATTATGGTGTTCGGATGATTCTATCCCTTGAACACCATCACTGAGTGCTCCTGCCGTGGCCCCTCCATCTTCTCCTATCAGTCCAACTGGATGACCCTGCACATGACATAATCGCATATTTATAAATAAGCAGCCGACAATAACATGGAAATTGCTTCACGCTTTGAGGCATATTTTAATTAAAACAATTTTATCGCATCCTCAAAAGACAAAACTTTTGTATTCTTGCAACTACAATTTTTTATGCTCTTTTATTCCGCAAACTTTTAAAACATTTTTAAGATAATTGAATTTAGGATAGTTTTTTTTGAAATTCTTAAAATTTTTTAATGCTATTACAATTTTCCATGTTTAACTCAAAACTTATAATAACACAAAATTATATATACTGGTTCTTTAAAAACGTAATACTTATTTAATATTTGAATATTTTACATAGTTTTAGATAACATAAGAAAGAAATATAATGCATATTTTATAAAAAATTTTTTTGTTTTTACTTAAATAAACAATATTAACACTTAATTGTAGAAGGTTAATGTTCGAATCAACATAATTCCAAATAAAAATTTTTTTAAATAATTCAATTTATTGCTTGTCAAAGATATAAGAATCCGTCACAGAACATGATCTCAAAAATATATACTTTGGCATTTATTCGTCTCACACATATCGAAAATTATATATCATATTTGTAATATATTATAAAGAGTATTTAACTATATATTCAATTATAAAATATATGTTTAAAAATGCAAGTATCTTTTTATAAATTGCAATAATCTCAGACACATGCCTTATTGTAAATAATTGTAAAAACAAATATATTTAATAAGATAAATTATACTTTATTCACCCATCTATATTAAAATTTGTTGCATGATTTTCGGAACTGTAAAAATTTTATTAATATTTTTATATACTATTTAAATAATTTAATCATATATATTACAGACTGTAAGAAATGTATAGGCGTAGCATTATTTGAAATAGTTTTATAAAATATATTAACGTCATTATGTGTATGTACATGTGTATCATATATACATATAATATATGTATATCACAATAAAACTGTATCTTTTTAACAATAAAATAATGACATATATTTTAATTTTACATGCAACAATAATAATAACGTTCGTTAGTGAAATTATCTGATAATAAGAATTTGCTTTTGTAAAATTATATTTAATATGTATAAATTTATTTTTAACATGATTAATGCAATAAAAGAACTAAGGATAAAATATAATCTAAAAATAAGTCCAAAAAATATAAATATTGGAAAGAGGAATCTTTAGAGGTCTGAGAGTATCTAAAACATATGATCAAATAAACAATAATGCACTTGTAATACTTTCTATTACAAGTTTGGATACATTCATTTCATTTTGTCTTTAAATAATTATAACTTTATTTATACTATGGAGCGTTTTAGTGATAAACAAGAATTTATTAAAATTATCACATTTTGGACAAATGTATGTTGAATATTATATCTGTACACAATTTTAATTGAGCATAAAACTGAATACGAATTAAATAGGCACAGATAGAATCTGATGATATCGGGGGCTAGTATGTTTTTGTTGTATAAGGGTAATTTTTTTTTGCTTCACTTTCTTTCGCTACGCACAGATTGTGTGCTTTACATTTATCATGGTGATTCACGATTTCGAGTCTAAAATTGCCATTTCCCGCAGCAAACGAAGTGCGAATTTCTGGTATGGATTCGCTCCATTTTCTACAGTATTTGCAAAACATAAGATTCAATCGTTCATCGTACTGCAACCAGGGATACATGTTTAACCACGCGGATTTAAATTTACCAGCCTTTCTACTATGCGGAGTAGAACGCTGCAAGTTTGCGCACATTGGCGACTGAATTACAGACATTCCTGGTTCCTGATTTATTCGTAGGGTTCTATGCATGTCACTTTCGACTGTTTTAACATTTGGATCATATTCCGATAACCGTTCGTAAGACTGAATTTGATCAGTAGTATTGCTTTTATACGGATGGTGCGAGTTCATGAATACGGCTTGACTTAGCGGATTTTGCGAATTTCCGGGGAGTTCAGACGCAATTCCCGACATATCGACATAGAGAGAACCTCCAGCCATGATGGCACTTTCGCGAGAAACTTGCACCACAGCCGAATCTGGATGATTTGAAGTCATGTTCTGTACATCCATAGTTTCGTCACTCTTCCCACGAACCTCCCACTCCATACTAGTCTGTCAACAGAGAAGGAAAGGATATGTGCTTAATCAACACATCTTGACCGAGCTCTTTTAGCAAAAAAAGCCAATTCTGTAATCTCTAATTGAAGAATCCCTTCCTTCCCATGTTTCGACTGAGTAGTTGTAGGACGACGGTAGATAATCGTCATCAATTGTGGGAACAGTAACGAAACTCCGTTATAGGGACAATTATCTTCACGATATATCACGAGAACTTTGCACTTCATTCACAATTGTGCAAAGCGTTTTAAGCGAGAAGAAGCATATAGCGTCTTCGGAAAAAATGCGGGTAAAATAAAACTATCTTAATGATCACACAGAATTAGAGTTACATGCTAAAATAATATGTACCATGATATTTCATTATGCAAACATCACAAAGTGTTCAAGCAATTTATGCGTGCATTATTTTAAAGTTTAATTTAAAAGTATTTTTTAAATATTGAAGTATTTGCAAAAAATTATTTTATAGAAATAGTGCAATAATAATAGATAATTATTAATTATTTAAAAATTACGTGCTTGGGGACAGATGTAATAAGATGGCAAATAATAAAACTCTTCAAGTTTTTTGTAATTCACGTAGGTTATGTGGCTTTAGATAAAGAAAGAGAATATAAACACAATCTTATCACTTTTATCTTTTATGCAATCATGATGGATACAACAGGAAATAATTTCCTTTAATTGCATCAATATTGCCAAATAAATTGCCAAATAAATTGCCAAATAAATATTTACAATCAGCTCTGACCAGAAGAATCATTACATACATATATATGTACATATATTTAATTGCATGTAATAACAAGAACATGCAAAGTTAAAAAGATTGAAACAAAGTTAGTTTTAAATGAGTGTACTTGCAGGGAAAAAGCAAAGACTATACATGTACATGTAAGATTGTAAATGCAGGATAGAAATAGAAAGAAACACTTTCTTATTAATTAATTATCATTAATTAATTTCTTCACCTCTTCAATCGAAACTAAACTACGAAATGCATAAACATTGAAAATTACTTACGGGGAGGGAAATGTTGTCATGGAAGTCGGACAAGTGATGATCCACCTCTTGTTTAATAGGAGCCTGCGGTTGTGAAGCAGGGGACATAGGTCGACCACCATCTTCCATCTCAACTCCCAGGGCATTATTTAACTTTGGAATCACAGGAGGACTTGATTTGTAACTACACTGCGAGGATGCCTGAAAACAATCCAGCAAAAACTTTATCTTTTTCTGTACGTTTTTATATTTCCTGCCTCAATTGTGATTATCAAGATTTGGTTAAAAACTTTTTTTTTCCTTAAAAAGAAAACAGGAATAAAACTAATGAATAGATTATTTCTATTAATTAGAAACAATAGATAAATTTATTATAATAATATAATAAAGTTTTCTATTGGACAATAACGCTTACTATTGTGTATTTGCAATCAAATTATAATTGATATCTTGGAGTAGACAGATTATATCTTTCTGATATTAGTAATTCTTAGGTTAAAAAAAATGTGTAAAAAGACAGAAAATTTTTCTTATGATAATATCTGTCTTATGAATTATACAGCAGGTAATAGCATTTGGCCTAAACTCTTCAAGGTTACAAGTAAAGTTATTTGAAAAGCTGTGCAATCACAAGCACATGTGTAATTCATTGATAATAATGTATGAGACTACAAATAAAACAGAATTTTAAGCAGTAGCATGTCTATTGTATGTAAACAAAAATCAGCACTTATATATTTATTTATAGAAACAGCATTTCTATAAATGTCGCATGTGTCATTTTATAAATATGTAAAAATGCAATGTAATATCTAATATTGTTAGAAACACAACAGCGAAAACAATCATTGTATCCAGAGAGTAAAGAGACATAGTAGAATGCTCGCAAAAAATTATTTTTGTACAAAGTTTGAGAAGAAATGCTTACATTGCTCATTTTTGTAAATTTCTCTTGATCAGATTTCAAGATAAAATACATATACAGACGCAAGAGTTATTACAAATGTATACATATGTTACGAATAAATGTGACGATGTCGACGTCGCCTGTCTCGTGATATAGTTACAGACAAAAGGAATATGACCGGTGTACATACCTGAGAGTCAGACAAGAATCTTTCGCTAGGTGGGCCAGAAAGAGAAACGTCGTAGCTGCCTGAATTCTTTCTTTTCCTCTTCTCATGATGAGACTGGAGGTTAGGCGAATCGCTATGTCTGACTCCAGTTTGCGTTTCTGGATCCGGTGACGGACACTTGTCCTCCGTTTTGTTATTTACACTATTATCAGTGAGGCCCCTGATCTGCAATGCCTCCGCTGTCTTAAGGAACATCGGTAGCAGATGCTGACTAACATTGACTTCGCCCTTATACATAAAGTGCAGCAATGCCTTCATTTCCGTGTCGTTGACATCTTTGAGGAATATGATTGGATGGGGATGGGTGTTTTGCAGGAATATGCTCTCGAAATACGGGCTGCATGCGGAGAGTATGGTCTGATGCGCCTTGAACGTCTCTCCGACACAGGCCAGGGTCACGTCGCAGAGTGCTTCTCTGGCGAGCAGCGAGCTGAGAACGTCCGTGAGGTTGGCTGGATGATTGTTCCACCGTAGACAATACTGCTGGTCCATCTTGTCTATCTCCAATCCCGACCCTACAACCAAACTAGTTGTCCTCAAGTGTATCTACTAGAAAGAGCTGTGCTCTCTCTCTCCCAGTGCCCTGGCTATATATGATTCCCTAACCCTTAAAAAGCGCAAACTCACACACTTCCGCCACGCGCACTCTCCTATCGTCCTGACAATATCTCCCCGCAGATTAAATCGCGGCTCTCTAGGCCCACACAACGTCCTCCGCGCTTCTGCAAATGTGCCACATTGCAGTATAACTGTAAAACCCTTCAGGGTTCACGCCGCGCTACTATACGTGCAGAAAACATTTTTTCGCATAACCTTAACGGCCGCGCCGAGGTAAGCCGCGCGCGGATTTCTACGCGATGGGCCGCGGCACGGGGCCGCCCGCGGAGGTTAGATTCGCTAATTGCGACGCAGTACGTGCCACCCACGTACACGATAATACGCCGATATATATTCGGGAGGTGAATGTTTTTGGCAATGTCAATATTCGCGAGGCTTGGGCGCCATTGTCGGCCGTGCTCGTCTAGCCTCCACGAGCCTCCTCGCGAAAACGCGATTTGTTGATGCCCAATTTTCTAGCCACACGTACCAGCTACGCGCACCGCTTTTTACTCACACCGTTCCTACGCAGGCTACGCCGCCGCCTATCACTCACCGCGTGATATACCTCTCCTGGAATCTCCACGTCGCGTACTCACCTCTCGCAAACTTTTTGCCATTACAACGCCACCCGACCCTTAACGTCCACTGCCATACCAATCTGCCAATGCCTACGGCCTTATTTTTAAAATACTTTTGACCTTCGTGCATCTGCCGTGGGGAATGGCGCGAAGGGCGCTCAGATTCAAACGCGGTTTTGCGTACGCCGCGTCTTCTCTCCGACTGCCTTGCCTTGCCTTTTGCCTTTGCGAGAACCCGCGGCCGCCGATGCGCGCCGCGAACGCGATATGTCTCGCGCGAAATATCGCTCGCCGCCGGAATATACGGAATTCGCGCGGCGCTCGCCGCCATATCGATCTGCCGTGTGCCGGCCTTCTTATTTTCCCAAATAACGCACGCTCTCGTTACGTCAACCGCGCCACATGGCGCGTCGTTGCGCTCGATTCAAACAAGTGCTACTCCCACGCCGAATCGTTTTTATTAGCAATTTATTAATTAACTTTTTTCAAAATGTGACAAGTTAAAGTCGGAATATCGGATGTTGTCGATTTAATATAATTGAATATTGTAGAATTGAAAATATTCTTGATTATCTCGTAATTTCTTTAAATCTCCTCCGTAAAAAAGAAATTTACTACATAATTATATGTTACGTAAGTAAAATATCTATCTGTTAAATTTGTCAAGAGAAAATCTTTAAAATGTGACAAATAGCGATTATTGAAAAATAATTAATCTTCTCTATCATTGATAAACGATTGTAGGTGATTCATATTACGATAGGTGATTCATATTACAGCTTGAAATGACTCGTTAAGACGGATGTCATTATTTTATTAACTATTTATCCCAAGTACTATAATTTGTTACGATTTTAATTATAAAAACTTTAATGATTTCTCAACATCAATGTAAGAAAGAGGACTTTAGCTATTCGAGAAATAAATAAAACGATTGCTATATTCAAAGTTTGTGACTTTTTGAGTAAACCCTTCAGATTCAGTAACTTGATTTCGTTTATTATCTCATCACGATCCGGCATTCAATTTAACGCATACGTTCATTAAAAGCCAAGTTTGCGAGAAGGTGTGAAAACGTGAAATAAAACTGGTCTATCAAAATTGAATTCATCTTTTTCAATTATTTGCAATCTTTCTTCTTTTCGAGAAAATGATTACTCAATTAAATCGTAATTATCTCCTCAATAAAAACTAATTATTAAATATGTATAAAACAATCAATAATCTCTCCCGTTCATTTCACGCGTTAAGTTCTTTTCAAAGAGAAATAAATTAAATTTATAGAAAAAGACTAGAGACTGATTTAAAAATAATTTGTCAAAAATATTCTTGTGTCATTATTATTTAAAAATGTGGATTTGATACGCGTTATCTCGAATAATTATAAAATTTAATTTAGCAAACTAAATTATTATGGAAATTTTTTTATTACACAATTTCGCTATTAATATATATTTTTTTCTAAACTAGTCTCCGGAATTAATCAACATTCGTAGGATTTTGCAAGACACTATATTTTATCTACTTATTTTACAAAGATGAATGTTTCGTGCATAAGCGTACGCAAAATTAGCGTATTAAAGACGGAAAAGAAATCGCCGCTGACTATTACTTTTTGCTTCGTTTTTCTCACCAATGCGAGAACGCTTGTCGCAGTTGAAAACGCGGATTAAAATCATGAACCTTCGAGAGTGCGGCTCGTTTAAACACCAGCCATCGAGGTACAACGCGACGCGTAGAAAAAGATATTCTCACGGTTTTCATCCATTTGGAGTTAAACGTGGAGCTTAACAGCGCGAGAAAAAAATCGTGTTTCGACCCTCCACGTCTTTCCATCCAGCCTCGTCGTAATTGCTAAAAGAGCTGCACAACTCACGCGGAGCAATGCTCGGATTCGATAAAGAGAAAACACCGCGAAATCGCGTTTCCAATGCGTGTTCCATTTCGCGGAAAATCGCGGTGCATCCACGCTGGAGACGTTTAAAGCTTCATTTGACGGTAATAAACGATAATTCGCGCAAATCGCGGAGAGTTTCTGATATTAATTTGACCTCCCCCCCCCCCAAGCCCCTCTCTCACCGAACGATAATCGTATTACCCGCGCGAAATCAATAGGCAGCGGGGAAAATTGGAAAATCTCTCCAACCGAGGTTTCCATGGATTTACAAACTTCGAGCGGCTGTTAACAGATTTAATCCGCGCTTTCATCGGCATCTCTCGAAATTATGTTTCACATACATATTCCCGCTCAAAGATAGAAATGCGATACATAAAACGCCGACCGTACGTCAAAAGAGTGATGCGATTAACGCGATGTAAACAGACGATTCAATATTCCCGTATTCTCTTTTATTCGCCCTGTTTTTTTCGAAAAATAACGCCGCGTATAATGCGGCACGAAAAACGCCTAATTAATCGCATTCGCGATGAAATTGTCGTGGTGCGCGCCGCAATATCTGTCGTTTAAATTCGATTTCGCGTTTCCGCTACATTTCGAAATGCTCCGGGTCCGCTGGCGGCTGGCCTGCGACCGGGACGGAATTCATTTCGCGAATCACGAACGTGTCCTAATTGTGCCCGGTTTCGTAATTTCCCATTTTCCCTTAAATGAGATATTAATCGCCGGAATACAGAAGCGCAAAAGCTGCATCTCGTCCGTTTACTCGCTCGGCCCGAAAGATACTGAATAATATCGCGTTTAAAGAGCTCCCGGGACATCCGACGTGTACATGCGCGTGCATGTATACGCAGCATGTACAAAACTACATGTCTGCTTCTCGGCTAACAATTTAAACTGCAACGTGTCAGCGTTATGTTGGTGGAAACGTCGTCCGTTTCCGAGAAACTTGCTACGATTCCTGCGAGCACTCGATTCTGACTCAGCGAGGAAGAGATGAAAAAGAATCGCGGAAAGAAGTATCGTTATAAAAATTATGCAAAAATTACAAAGAAATCTCATTTACATACAGATGTTTTTAATGTCTCTTTCAATGCAAGATTTATGTTTATTGTTATAGTATATTGTTATACCTGTACACGTAATAATTATTAAATTATTATAGTGCTGATTACAAAAGAGTTAGAAATCGAGGCAAGGCACGAGAGATTTGTTTCAGTACGTGTAACTCGACCGAATATAACGGCGAGTAATTACCCCGACTATGAGCCTGATTACGAGAGGCCGTTTAATTACACGTCGCACAGTTCCCTCCCTTTGCATTTATTAAACTAAGCCCGCGCGCTGAAGATCTGATACTCTGATAGAAAGATTCCCTTTGACCCGTCTTAATAACAACGTACGAACTTTGATAAGGACCCAGATAATTACCTCTACGATACCATGCGCTTCTTCATTAAGCGAATTTGCGAGCATTCCGCTCTTTCACGAGCTATCCGCCGAGACAATGCGATATTCGATAGACAAGTGTTATCCCATTCACGTTTTCTGATAAGCAGCGCGATTAAACGGTGAAATTATTTGAGCGAAACGTCAAGCTATTTGCAATTTATCTTAATACGATTCCCGCTTGCATTCTAATTTATCGGGCAGCATCGAGCCAGAAAATTGGCCTATTCTACTCGTTTTAATTTGCACAGCTTTTTTCAATCTAGGCAATTTATGAATAGGACATTTATATTGACATTGCGTATCGTAATTCTATTTTTTTTTTTTACGTATGCTACGTAATGTAATATACCCTTTAATACATCTAATGGATTCTGGTTAATATGTCCCCGTCGAAAATTACTTCTCCCCTTGCGGGACAAGATAAAATACTTTCTGCTTTCTTGGGAAACAGACCTGCGTGTATCCTGCGTGCCGGGCGTGACGTCGACAGGCATCCCCGCGATCATCCATCCCGCGATTAAGCGGAGACCGACCTTGGCCTTTTGACGCCGGAACCGGCATCCGAAATGCATCGACGATCGATGTGCCGCAGTCGCAGCGAGCCCGTGCGCCGGAAAAAAAACCGCTTCCGGCGCAGGGTTTGCGGCGCATCGGAGCCTTTATCTTCCGGACGTGTCCCGTAGGTGATCTTCGGCGGGTAGATCTTGGCGCGCAGATTCCCGCGCGCTTCTCGATCTCGATCCGTTGGCGGATCGACGCGCGTTTCCATTTTTTATATCGATTACTTTACCGAGACGTTCGGTTTCTTCTTGAGCAAAGTACAGTTCGCGAGATATGGAAAAATAGATTTCACCGCTCCGCGAGCGATAAATGTAGAAAAATAGAAGCTACTCGTTTCTCTCTTTCTTTTTCGTCTTCTCCATGTCTCTTAAACGTGAAATATTAAAAGGACGCCAGCGACTCTCTCCTTTTCCCGCTCGATGACGCGAATCGATTAGGAATTGCGAGTTCGAGTCCATGACGCAAACAACGAGCGATAACATGGAAACGCTCGGAAAAAGCTCTATGTAGGACGCCCGCGCCGATAAAGGACGCGCCGCTGCACTCGGGCATAGAGTTTCCCGACCACAATGCAGTCGTAGCACGGTCGCGGGACGAAGGGCGGGTTGGGTGGGAGCGCGGCGCTTTGAACAGGGGGATCTTCAAACGAACCGCTCCGATGTTCTTGTCGCGAAAGCGAACGTCACCGGCGTAATACGTCAAACTATTTAGGCACGCGTCTTACTCGCACTTCCGACCTTCGCGCATCGTACGAGACGAACGTCCATCTCGCTCGAGAGAGCCCGCTCCGAAATATCCTCCTCCGAATGACTCGGGAGACAGAGTGACACTGCGAATAATAGAAACACTTTGAGACGTCCCGAGTAACTGCCCTCGAGAAGGTGATGGGAGTCGGGAAAACTTTGGAGAACTAAGCTCACCCGGGAGCACCCGTCTCTCCCGGAGAGAGAGAGAGAGAACCCATCACGAAGAGTTACTCGACTCGTTCCGCGAGGTATCCGGCTCCTCGAATCGACCCAGAATCTCCGAATGATTTTCCCGATATCCTTACGCCAATATTAGGAGAAATTTTTTTTTCTTCCCACCTTCCTCCTTTATCGTTCCTTCGCGCGGAAAATCCCTTCGCACGTCCGCTCCGATTTCTTGCCGCGTGTCAAAAGGGAGATCGCGAGTGAAGTCGAAGTGTTTACTCTCGTCCATCTCCGATGATTGAATGGATGCGTTGTTGGGCAGCGAACTACTACGAAAACTGAATCGGTACCCGACCCTTGGAAACCGCGCGCAACCACGACCACAACTATGACGGCAGCGGCGACGGCATAATGGTCGCTTCGAGAAGGATCGCAGAGGGGGATTAAACGCGGGCGTCTCCGCCGCCGGGAAAACAAAGCGGCCCGGGACGCTCTTTGCCGCGCCGGAAATAAAGAGGAACGGACGCGCCGCGACGGTGAAGTTGAGCGGGAAAGTTATCTGCGATTAGCGCGTCTCGCGATAAATGCACGATTAAATTTGCATAATAAGTGGCGGATTATTTCTCGACGACGCTACGCGGCAGATTAAAAATTAAGCTCCACGTAGAATCGTGCGGCTCTGGCCACATGTGTGCATACGTGCGCGTCTCTATACTGTGAGCACGGTGCCGCGTACGGGAAAAAATGCGGGCTAACGCTGAAATGCGAAACCGGAATTAGTCGGTTAGCATTCGTAACGGTCCGTCGCATCCGTAATTAACGCGCTATGAATCGCGCGCAGCTATCTCTGCATATCCGTGCAGAAATTAATCGCGAGGAATCGATAGCGATATCTCCTGCATACCGACCGTCAAATATTGTTCTTTCCGACACTAATTGTTGTTACTCAACCGAGAACATCTACGATAGTGAAATTTGAATGAAGAAGAGGTTCGACTGATATTTAACAAAATGTCTCAGAAATATCTCTTACTGACTGTTTGTGAATGTTATATAGAAAATGCCAATTTTATAAAGTTAAATTAATATGTGTTTCAACATATAAGTTTGAATATTTTTATAAAAAATATGCATATTTCAAGCGATATTCTTTCTTATAGGACGGATATTTTTTCTTCTCGTAGACTTTCTTTCGCAAACAATAACGTGTTATTCCAAAATTATTTTATTAATTTTGTCTTTTCTTAAATCAAGAATGACGAAATGAGATATTTCTAAGATACATCTTTCAAAGGCGCGACGTATTTCATCGAGAATTCCGGTCACCGTGATGTGTGGATGCGGAAATAAAATTTATGCTTGAAATATTAAATTCTTCAGCGGTAGTGTCTTATCGCCAAGTAAAATACTGCATTATCAATTGTTCCGGCTCGGACGAGAAAGCGGAAACGCGAGATAAGGCTACCTCGCGAGACACGTTCCTCCACGGAAAGTGCGGCATATTTCATCGGAAATACCCATGCACCTTTTATTGCGGGCCAGTAATAATACTCGCGCGAATGAATAGCGGAAATATGGAAATTCGAATCCGTGCCGTCCCGCCGCAAATAGCCGCATCCTTGCACCTGCCCGCAAGTAGCTTTCGCGATTCACCGAATAAACGCGGAATCCGCGTATGTTATTTTTTTCGCTAATATCTCACTCGATTTTGGGGCGATAATTGCATATCGATGGAACGCATTATCGAGAGCAGTTATGATATTAATGTTGAGCGATGATTAAATTATTATCTTAAAAATATCCGGCGAATATTGAAAAAATTCGCGTCGTTTTCCCTATTTTCCCGATAATCTTTCTGTTATTTTTTCCACCGACGACGCTCTTCAATTCGACAATCCTGTCGAATTATCTATTTACTCTCCGAACTTTTCGCGCGCTCGATTCTTGCTTGTTTGCGTCCAGAAAATGTGTTACGGTACACGCGTATCGCTTTTCGTTCATGCAAATTTATTTCGCAGCGCCACTCAGTCCCGAGTACGGCGAGTCAGCGAGAGGAAAACAAGCTGCAAGCGACGGCGCTTGGTGGCGAGCAATTTCGGGCGAAGCCGGGTGATGTGACGCGACGTCATGACGCAGGATGGTACCCTTCGTCGTCCCTCCGTCCGGCCTCCCGCCCTCCCACCCACCGCCGCGGGAGAAGTCGGACGGTGGAAACGCGCGTGCCGTCGATCGTGCGATCGATAAAATCTCCCCGCGTAGTCGCGGCGTTCCCGCCCTTTCCCGATCCGTCGTAAACAGCGACGCGAAAGCGTAGCGCGGTACGGCGCGGCGCGGCGCGTCCCGCCACGGCGATGGGGTAATCGTGACTCTTCGACACGCCGATTCCGTGCAGCTCGGCATCGCCGACTGGTCTCGAGCGCATCGTTACCTGGTTTACTGAAATTCGTGAACATGAAATCCCGTCGGCTTTCCGCAGCCTTCGGCGGCGCGTAGAGCCGTGCCGTCGTCGTACGTGATCCTCTTCGGGCGCCGCTGCTCAAAGGACAGGTGGACGATCTTCCGCGAGCGATCTTCCGCGAGGAGGATGACGAGGAAGGTCCCTCTTCCGCTCGCGCTTCCGCAAGCCGAGAAGGATCGCTGTCCGATCTTCGGTTCTCGATGTCTTTCGGAAATCTTCCGTGTGTGTATGTTTACTTTCGCGCACTCGGATTACAGACAAAACTCGCACTCGTACTTTCGATACGCACGCGGAGTTCCTTCAGCTCGTCTCGGCCATCGTCTGCCGTTTCGCGCGCGCACGATCCACGATCAGCGAGATCGAGAATCGAAGATAACAGTGCGTGACGCACGTTATGATTTACGCGCGGACATCACAGAGAGACCGTCGCGGATATCAGATAAGCGGGCTGGTGGGCGCGCGCGCGAGACGATGCAACCCTTCGGCGACGACGAGGACGGTCGCGGCGCAGTGAGAAGCAGCGGCAAGTGAGTCCGCGTCAGAGAGGACCAACGGAGTGGCGTGTGCACTAAGTTGGCCGCGGAGCGCGACTGAGGCCAGGGGTGGCACCGACAGAACGCGAGAGGGTGGCGTGAATGCAGGTCGACGTGTACGCTGCACGGGCACATCCCCCCTAATGAATGCACCAGGCATGTGCGAGGGATTTTATGTTCACCGCCGTCGCCGCTGCCGCCACCGCCGCCCTCCTTCTCCTCTTCCTCCTCCCCCGTTTTGCCCTCCACTACCGGCACCACCCGAGAACCACCGCCGCCACCCCCGTCGCTCACCAACCTTCCTTCCCTCCCACACTACCCTCCGTGCGTCCCTCTGTTCTCCTCTCCACTCCTGACCGACGTGTCCTCTCCCGCGAACCTCCCTCCCGCCGTCTCTCGCCGTCTCTCTCGGCGCACCGAGTCGGGTTGAACCCCCTTTTCGCGCGCCACCCGACAGTGCACCCGCCACCCAGCGCAACCAGACGCGCGCCGGTTCCCGGGTCCGGCGTGGGGCGGTTTTGCCCCGTATGGCGGAAGCCCCCGCCGCGCTCCTGGGGCTGTGCCCGGTTTTCGCCTCCTCCTGCGTGCCTGCGGACGTACTCTGCACCCGCCGATTGGTACGCACAACTCATCCGCCCGTACGCGGATCCTCTCTCCTGTGCACCTGCACACGATTGCACACCCTCCTCCTCATGCTTACTCCCCGGTCATGTTCCTCTCGCACCCTCGCCGAACACACGCAACACCCTCGTCCTTCCGCAAACTTTCGTCTTCCACCCTCTTCCACCCCTGCTTTGTCCACCAACACTCCCCTCTCTCTCTCTCTCTCTCACGTACGCCGTCTCTCTCACCTCCTGCTCGCTTCTGCTCGCCACTTCCGTCGCTCTGAGGTTTCTCGGTCTTCACCCACGCGTTTGGCCCGTGCGATCATCTTCGTTGAACCGTGCCGTGCTCTCGATATCTACTCGAATCTGAATGTCGGTATCCGCCGCCGCGTGTACTGCACCAACCGCCGGGAACGTCGCGGAGATCCGCCGACGGTTGGCCTCCCCGAGTTCCTGGTACCGCCGCGGTTGTAAGGAGCGCGAAACATATATTCCGCCGTTCCATACCGAAGCATTCTCGGCGGGACGATCGATAAATCGATCCCGCGTTGCGGTCGCATCGTTGCTCAAGAGTCTCTTCATGTAACAGTCGTTACGATCGATATCACGTTAATTCCTCGATACCGCGACTTTTTACAACTTTTCAGTCAGTGTCAAATGTACTTACTCCACTACAGCTGTTGCCTCGAGTAAGTTTCTTCGTCCCCCGCGATAGAATAGACTCTGTAATAATTCTATAAAGATCAGTGCTCAGCGGTCGTGGAGTTTCCCCGAAAATTTGATACGCGTCTTAGCCCTTTCGAGCGTAATGCATCGCCAATTTCGAGTGTAATTCCGTTACCTTGAGACTTGCTTTGTGCTCCGCGCTCCGTCTTTGCAACAAATTCACTTAGCGGCAGGCAACTTAGCGCATTGTATAACGACCGGGCAAATGTACTTTCCACATCAAACATTTTTGCGCTTGTTGTGCTCTCGGACCATTTACGCGATTGTGGAAAGGCGAATGGAAATTCGCCGAAGTACCGGAGTTCAAAAATTTACGGAGTCGTGTACTTGAAGATGAAATGCAAATTGTCCGACGGAAGATACACATTTACATGTAAACCTTAAGAATTCGTTACCTAGGGACGTAACTTTTTACACTCGCTTAATTCTAACGTTTCTTCGTAATGAGAGATCTACGAGGTGAAAACTAAACGAGGTTGCACGTCGGAACGCGCCGCAATTATCCCGAGCTTTAAACTTAACTTACGTCTGTAATAATCTTACAAGATGTAATGCCGCTCCCTTCTTTACAGTAAGTAGCCAGTTCCCGATTTTCCTTCCCCCGCTTCCACAGCATGACGTGAAAATATCCGCTGCGTGATAAATTATCGCGAGACAGCATCGCCTTTTTATGATAGTATTTTAATTAAATCTGTTTACTGTTTTTGTTTACTACTGTTTACTTACTGTTTTTGTTGTCGCTGCTGCATCTTCGTCATCGCTGCAGCAATAGCGACGTGCCTAATGCTAAGGTTGGCGTTAACGAGGCGTGGCAGCAACTCCTGTCTTACGTTAATATTACAGTGGTTACATATCCTTTGCGTGCCATCGCTCACACTTACGGGGCTTGCTCTAGGATAAGGGTTTATGAGCTGTAAGCACACATAGCAAGAGAGAGACTACCGTAACTAAAATACCACTTGAAACTTGCAAATCTTAATTTAAGAAAGTAAAAATTGTATTGTATCATAATCTCTTTGAAAAAATTAGATTACATATAAAATAATTATATTCATCAAATTGTTCTTTTCCATTGATTCCTTGAAAACGGAATTATAAATAAACAATTCATTCAAGCGACAGTCTTTAACAATCTTTATAAAATCTTTGTAAAATTTAATGAAAAATAAAAAATTTTCTCGTAAGACTGTAATAAATGTTGTAACACTCTATAAATTGTAAAGCCATTTTATTTTATTCGACATTATCAGCAGCAATTTTATAAGAATTAAGAGAGAACTTTTAGTTGCTGAGCGTTATAAAGAATAAAATTGGAATAATTAGGTTAAGAAGAATAACAAACGACATTCTCTAGTTCTAATTACAAGAATAAAAATTTTTTGTTCATTCTGCAATATTAGTACCGCCAGATCTCTTAGTAACTCTATCACGATATTACCAGAGATGTTTTATTGAAGCGTATTCGCAATGAAATCGCAAAGTTGCCGAGTTACTACATCGGCGATCCGTCGGAAGAAAAAGGAAACTGCACAGTGCAGTAAAGGGAGATGAACGGAGCTGCTTTCTCAATGGAGGAGAGGCTTAAGCGGCATAAGTTAATAGTATATATATTCAAATGAAATCTTTTGTTTGGCCGTCGGGAGTCGAGCTTTAATAAACTTCGCAAGCTTTTCCGTGTGGCGGCCGAGTACCTACCTATGTACCTAGCCGTCAAGTGCAGGCTTAAAGGCTTAGTAGCTCGTAAGTACGTATAAACCAGAGCGGAAGTAGCAGAGGGTTAGCACGAGGAAGGGAGAAAGACGAGAGGGCGAGTATGAGCGAGTAAGAGAAGGATGAGTACAGAGTGAGCTGCGCGTCGGAGTGGCTTTCACCTCAACTCTGATTTCGCATAGCGAAGAAAGTATCCGTATCACCCATGGAGAATTAAAGAATTTGAAGAATCTAACTTTTCTTACATGGAATTAAAATTTAAATAACTCAGGCAAGAGCGATACTAAATCCAGTACGGGATTCTCGCAATTTAAGCAGCAGGACAAAATAACAATTCTTCGTTAAGGCTACCTAATGGGGAATGATTTGAAAAGTTGTGAAAAGACTCGGAATATTAATACATGTAACAACATAATGACGAGTACTTGAAGGGGACGGTGATTGCACGGAGCATCCTGTATGTCGGAAGAAGAGTTAGTGCCAGCTAGCGAGAGGGTGCGCTGGGCTTTCGCAAATTGAGCATGAGCTTTTCAGTTAATCGTCGCGTTCGTAACCTTCGCTCTTTCTCAACGGGGCGCTCTTCCTCCCTCCGCTCTTTTCGACTTGTGTTTTTTTTTTTTCGTGACGACCGTCGTACGATTCCGCGATCCAACACAATTGCCGGCAACAGCACGGTTCGCTGCTACCTGGAAAATTCCGATGACGAAAGCGGGAAAAGGAGGAAAAAAAGCTGTGCGATCTACATAGGGAAAAACTGAAAAATGGAAGGCCCCCCCAACACCCCCAAGTAGCCTTCTCTACTAGACACCGCCGCGTTGCCGCCGAGTGCTCGACGTCGTTGTCGACGTCGTCATCGAGGCGTAGCGTAAAACGGGACTAGATTTTACTGACGATAAACAATGAACCGACGACATTATTCAACCTCAGTTATACGAACGAATTCCCGCAACGATAGCGGAGTGCTAAACAAAGGTTCAGACCACTCGGTGCATTTCATGCAATAATAAATAATAATAAATTGCCATCCCATCAATATTTGACTAACTAATGGAACAAGAAAATATTTAACCACCAGATATTATTTAATAGACAGCTTACAATTTTTCATAATTACGCTTTTTAAATATATTTATGAAAAAGAGAAACAATAACACCGATATATAACTATAGATATATATAAATAAATAGAACTAACAAATAAATATACATTTTTTTTTATATGTAAAAATATATAAAAATAACAAAAGAAATAAAAGCATAAAAGCTAGAAACTTGAAACATCGACAGATAGTTTTGATTTTTTTTCCAGTGCGTGATATAATAGAATTATATTATATTTAAAAGACATATCAAATTTAACACGTAATAGACGTAATCCATGAAATCAAACCTACTATTTGATCCCACAGGGAATTTAACGCAGTACTATATGTATAGTCTCCCGCAAACAATTTCGTATGAGAATTTCACGTGAAAGAGTTGCTCTCGAGTATCTAATAATATCCAGTCTGCGCAATAATCATTTCATCAATTTGTTGCGTATCATCGATGGAGCCTGACGGGAGCTATATTAATTTGCCGCTGTTGGGCCCAGAGGGCATCGATTTGTTCCCGTCGGTTTGCTAACTGGTCGGCCAACACGAAATTGCGATTCCACGATGAATTTATGCAGCCGTGATTCGTTCGACGTCTCTATATAAAACTGTCGTCGCACACCCCCCCGTTCGCCCCTGTCCGCGGCACCAACCCCGCGGGCGATACGGTATAACGGGTGCACGCGCAGGGAATCGCGTGCACGGTCGCGTTGTAAACTGCTGCGGCCGCTTTGTCAGGGGAGTCGAAACAATTTCGGGGAAAAATTAAACGGGCACCGCATCAAAGAATTCCGCGCGTCCGGCTCAGTTTCGAACCGATCGCGCTTGCGAGCGAACTTTTTTTCCGCGAATGCAGAAACGCGTGATCGATATGCCGTTTTGCACACCTGCCGGGAGTGTGACGCTCCCGTTTTATCCAGACCGCCCGGAATAACTCCGCGATCCCGTGTAAACCAAATTACGCGAATCGTCGAAGTTCGTAATGATCGCGTTCCGCGCCGCATCGCACAGAAGGGATTCAGTGGCTCGACAGCCGCCGCGGCAGCGGACCATCTCCGTTCTCGTTTCCTACCGGAATTACACGATCCAATTCCTCCTCGTTCCGTATGTCATTTACTCCCCAGGAGCGCGAGAGAGGGTTCTTAAGAGACCTCGCTCAGAAACTAGCGCCGTCGCTGCTATTCTTACTCAACCGCAGTGAAACGCACGCCGTACACCCCGCCCAGCGCAATCGAAATGCCAAAGTGTTTTCATCCCGGCGTGCACGAAAGGCATGCACACGCTAATGAATTACGAAGGGCTCGCAAACATTCGCTGATTGCCCAATTCGTTGT
Source organism: Tetramorium alpestre (assembly GCA_021460005.1). NCBI lineage: Eukaryota > Metazoa > Arthropoda > Insecta > Hymenoptera > Formicidae > Tetramorium > Tetramorium alpestre. The sequence goes on along the minus strand of JAJVSH010000060.1, from coordinate 205,165 downwards.
CCACGTGGACACAAACATTGGCCTTGCGGTGCGCCGTAAATATAACAACGGGGTTGCTAGGACGTGGATCCTGCTGGACGGCCAATAATCGCGCGAGCTTCCAGAAAAAAAAGATTGTTCGCATAAACAGAATAATTAGAGAAAATGACGCATAAGCCGTACAGTGGAGAGCGATCGTTTAATTATGTAAATACGGAATGTTTGTACTTGCAATGTAACAATCAATCGCGACACGCAAATACAAAATATCTGTCGACACTTTGAACATTGTACTTTACTCGTTGATCACGCGCTACGTGGAACAATTTCCTATCTTTTCCCGGATGATTAGAACCAGGTGGCTTCTTTCGGTTGAACGAATCGGGGCCCGTTAATTAGCAGCGAGTATTTAGGTCTGCGATCCGAGGCGTTTTCGCGAAAGACGAAGTATAAATACGAATGGCAGCATCGTAAATAGTCGGAACCAATCTCCTTATTTTAAATACGGCAACTTTATAGCACGTAATAATTAACGTCCGTAAGATAAACATACCCGCTCCGCGTTGAATCTGTTAAATGGAAATGGTTCGTTTAATCCAAACGACGGAAGCGGATCATAAGGATTTTCGTCATTATTTTTCTGTTAGTAAATTTTCTGTTAGTAAATCGTATTTGTCAATTGTATAATTCAATCGTGTGATATTTAATAGCAAGAAAATAATTTAATGTATAGAGTGTCCCATAACCATATTTTAGCAACATACATAAAAATATAATTAGAAAATTCTGATAGAAAAATATCAAAGTCAAAATTGTTTGAGTTAAAAATAATAAAAATTAGCTAACAATATCGTATAAAATATATGCAATTCAATTCGTAAATGTTCTTATACATACATCAATTTCTCATATAAATATATATATATATATATACTATTTTATATTTATATATATCTATATGTAATTTATACATATATACATATTAATTAATTATATTAATAGATATTAATTTTTTAAATGAAATTTTGAGCTCAAGAAATATCTATTTCTATCATTCAGAATCAGCTAAACTCCTCTCAATATTCCTTTTTTATATGCAAACATTATAATAATCAACTAGTATTGTGCAATAAATTTACACAATTAATAATTCAAAAAATAATTATCGCGCACGAACATAAATAATGCGATTTATATACCTTCTTGGTTGCTCCGTTGTCCGATGTTTCCTCGGATCTCATTCTCCTCTTGGTTGTCAGGATTTGTTGCACTCACACAAGACACTCGCGAAAATAATTAATTTCTTAATTATAATTGCGCGGCACTTTGCACGATATTTGCGACATGTTATAAAATTATGTATAACGCGCATTTTACATGTTACGATCATTAGTATGATAGCAAAATTATCCTCAAGACGGTAGAGACAAATTTTGGATAGTAGATTTTAACTAATAAGAATAGAGTTTGCTTATACATGTACATCAAATTTGAGTCAATCGATTGAAATAAAATTATTTAAGACTGCACAATGTAATAAATAAACGTGTCGTAATGCCACTTTATTTAGACTTAATTTGTATTCCCGACATTTCACCAACAACCGAAAAATTCGAAAATAGCAATTTGTTCTAATTTGTTCTAATATTGACGTCAGTAAAATCAGATTAAAAGCCAAGACACGATAAATCACGTTTGAAAAGATATAAATAAAATTTAATATTTATACGCGTTAATTTAATATTCATATTTTATTTTTAATTTCATATATTCCGAATGCATAATTCCGCGACATATTATTATATCTCGGCCCAAATCACTCGATTTGATGATTATTATTCTCATTGTCAGTCTCAGTTAAAAAAATAACAGAATTATATTAAAATCGCCGAAAAATTGAAAGATATAAGATAAAATACATGCAAACATTGTTAAAGAAATAATCATTATCCGTAAACATATTACGAATGAAACAGTAAATTATGATTATCTATTATCGTTCCAATTTCTATTTTAAGTGAACAAGTCTCGTAAAATGTTTGCTTCGTCGCCGCCTCGATAGTCTCGATTTGCTTACCAAGACTGATTGTGTTAATTGCAGATGTTAATTATCCGCACGGGCTGACTGTAATAATCATAGGAAGTAATCGCGTTTTGAGGGATGATAGTGTTACGGCACGCCGAGCGTCTCGCCTTGCCGCCTCCGACTCGCAAATGTTGACGTGCGAATAGCAGGGCGACGACCTTGTGTACGCGCCAACGTTCTATACGAAAACAAATACCAAGGCCGCATGCCAGTCGATTTGTTATCATTTCGAAATAAAATCTTATAATCTTATATCATCTTATAACGCGTCTTTTTATAAAACAAATTCTCTTACGTAATGAATATTATATTCTATTTTAAATTCACTTTTATGAATAAGCTATCTTATGGACACATTAAAGTTGATGTTTTATGTTTGGAAAAATCGAATTTATTTTTATGAATTAATTACACAATTTATTGTTGTACTTTTCGCTACATTTTTACCCAAAGAAATAAAATGGTGGAATTTTAATTAATTAAAAATTGGCTAGGTGATTTCAATAAATAAAAAATAATTATATTAATTAAATAGATCTTTCTTTTAAAGTAAAAAATGTGACGACTTATTTTCTCAATTTATGAAAATTTCGCAATTTCCTCACGAAATGTGAAAATGAAAGAAATAATAAATTAGTATCTTTCTCAAATAATTAATTATTTAAATATTTTCATTTTAGAAGAATTAAATGAATGAATAATGCATAAATAAGTAAACGAATGTATGAAAATAATTAAATAACGCACAAAAATATCGTTCGATATTAATAAATTTGACTTCTTTTCCATCTTTTCTGCGTAAAAGTAAAAAAAATAAATGTAATGCACCTAGACAATGGATCCTATAGATCCTTATCGTATTTTTCCGATGTTCAATTTGGAGAGTCATTGTACAACTACCTTTAAAGTGGAGCGTGTAATGTCGTTTCCGGCGCGAGAACGAAAAGGAAACGCATTTGGGCTCGAGAGTATATGTGCATACAGTCAGTTTGCAATATGCACCCCTAGAAAATGAGGAAGAAAGAGAAGCAGAAAGAGAAGAAAGAGTCAGGCAAGAAGGCTAGAGAGAGGAAATTAACGATTCCATCTTCTTTCTTTCCCGACGTCAATTTTATTGCGACTTCCCAGCGCTTCACAGACAAATTCGTCCCGGCACCGGATAGCGAATGTCGGCTCTCTGGATTGCTGAGACCTGACGAAGCTACCTCGAAGAAGACCGAGATACGACAGGATACGGGACGACGAAGGCAAAGTAAGCGTAGTCGACTACCCTCCTCTCTTCTTTTTCATATGTACATCCTTTTCCTTCGCTCTCACCCTGACGTCTCCTCTCCTTCTTCTTTTACGTTTTTACTTCCTCTTCTCGACTATGTACCGTCAACGTATTTCTCGACTATTCATCCTCTATCATTTCTTCTTCCGTCGCGCGTTTCCATGCGAACTTGAGGCCCCGCGCGATTTCTTTTCTTCGATTTTCACACTTTAACGCGACGTCCGTACGTCTTCGCGACGATACCTATTATACGCCGCGCCCGCACGACAACACCGTCGATAATGGCAATGACGGCTGCACATCTCTCTTTATGCCACCCTTGCCTCAACCAACCCCCGCGTACCTTTTGCTTGTTTGCCGTTCCGCTGCCGCCCGGTCGAACTTTCCTGCACCGTCTTTCTCGCGTTCGTACTTTCGAGATGTCAGAAGAATGTTAGCTCAAACGCTTTCTGATTTACGACAGCGTATGAGAATATAACATGAGTTTCCAAACATTCGAGTCCAAACATTTAAAAAAATCAAAGATACGCAAGTAAAGTTTTAAAAGAAAGGCTTTAAAAATAAAGTGTTTAAAGCTTAAATAAACAGGATATATATAATTCGCGTCGTATATTATTATGTATTTTAATGCAGTTCTGGATGAAAATTAATTCACGACGTCAAGATTGCTTTTGGAGTTAATGCAGCTGTGTGTACATGAATAAAATCTAATAATATAAGAAAAGGATGCAAAAAGTGAAAATTTATCACGAGAATTGCATAAATATCGCGTTTGTACCTGAAAACGTGGATCGCTGCCCACTATGATAAACTTTTTGTTCGCTTCTTATCCCAACCGCTGCCAGTCGGACGGTTGATAAATAATGTTATGTGAGCGTTACATGCAAGTAACGCGGAATAATTTCGCAGATTTAGACAAGCGCCAGGTCGGAGGGAAGGAACAATAAATGTATGCAAGGTTAAAGGGCTACTATTTAAAGGAATAACGAAAGAGAAGAGCGGAAGCAGAAATATAATATCTTGGAAACGTTGCTTTTCACTGGCGTGTAAGCGCACCGGCCGTGTCGAGATAATATCGCGCAAAATATTCTAGCGGATTTAACCCTTTTACGGTCGTGTACGTAGACAGTGACCCCGCGGTTGCTTTTGATTTTATACGAAGTTAAAGGGATTAGACCTTCGTGCTTCTCGCGCTAACGCGTTCATCCGTATGGCAATTTTCCAGATGTTCGAAGCTTACTAGACATCGCGTTTTTATGCGCTTTCATGTTGATAATAAAATGTTTATAAAATCTTCAAGCGAGAGAGGAAAAAGCGTAAAGTCTTTTACTTCGTTTGGATTTTTATATACTCCATTTATCATGCCGCCCACCGCGTGATTTATCAATTATTCATACCATTCGTTATTCATGAGGCAAAGTTTGGTACTAATAATCATCACTTAATTCTACTTGGCATTCAGTCGTCTTTGTTACTTACAAAAAGAAGGTCGCCGCTGAAAAAGTCCGAGCTCGTTAAATGCGTCGGGAGGTAAATTGCGAACATTTCGGAACGTCGAATTTTTCCGTTGGGTTTTCTAATATACCGTGGCAATTTTTAGAGCTTCCTCGTTTTCTTAAAAATTCAATTAAAATAGCATGTTATACACTACATTCAAAAAAGTTTTGAAATATGAAAGAAATAAAATCGTCATTAGGTTATATATTTAATTGCCTCTTGTACAATTCATTTCCTCTTTTTTCCTAAATAGATTTAAATAAATCCATCCCTATTTCATCATAAATATTTGAATTAAACAAGTCTATTATATTTACACGTAATAGTTTATGATGAAGACCGTTCTCCATTCTGATCGGAGAATACGAGTTTCGCTTTTACAATCCCTGGATTCGCATATGAAATACGGGAAAATATGTACACGACCGCTGTTGGTTGGGATTCGACAAAATTAGCGAGGAATGTAGCTGCCTATGCGAAAGTACACAATACGAGCCTGTGTACACGGGAGAACGTAACAAGTTCGATTGGGATCGCCGGGGCGGAAAAACGGCGCGGCAAGTAGTCGGCGCGTTCAGAATTCCGCAGGAATTCTCGGAGTCTCTTCCCCAATGGGTAATAACGAGGATTCGGCCTCGTTTATCACCACTTGTAGCTCCATCCCTGACCTGACCACCCGCGCGCCCACGAGCGGGTGGCTCACCCTCGGCTCACCTCCGGCTCGTGCGCGCGAAAAGGATGAATCCAACGCTCCCGGCGTCTATCTCGCTCTCGTACCGCTCCGTCGCGACACGTGTACGCCACCCACACCCCCTACCCCATCGACCCCTTATTTTCAGCCGGTTCCCCGTCCGACGCCCGCCGCTTATCCCGGAAACGCTCGCGGCACGGTTATAGGAAGCCGAGAGACGGGACTAGCTATAGTGAGGAAGGTTACCGTGTACGGATCGCATGCGTGTGCGTTGGCACGTGTGTGACCTCTACACCGACGAGGATCTACCGCATACAGCTTGTCGCTCGCGAAGAGCAGAGAACTTGGTTTGACCGATATCATATAGGCCTTTAAGGACACAGAATCGTCAGATTCATAGTTTCAGAAGCGAGGCATCTTTCAACATTTCTATGATATGCGCTTTCAATTTTTTGAGAGATAAATAACTGTAAATCAAAGTAATTTAGGAAATTTGCAGATATTTTTTCATTTCAGAAAATTGAGAGCGATGCACAAAATTTGACAATGTTCTCCAGATCGGCAAGGATCGAAGATAAAAACTATATTTCGGTTTATTCAATTTTTGATGACTTTTTGGCGTGAGAATCGAATGCAAAACTTTGCAAGTTTAATCTGTCATCGACAGAAAAATTACTCAGTCGCCAGCGAACATGGATATATAATATTCGCGTCGCGGTATACGTTCGCAACATCCGGAGTTGGAGATTTCTTGCCGAGTAGCTATTTGTTGAAAAGGAGGACGGGAAGGCCAGGGATTGCGCAAAACCGTTCGTCGGCAGGATCTCGCGGCCGCCGCTTCTCTCTCTCTCTCTTTCTCTCTCTCGCTCTCTCGCCTCAAGACCGTTCGCCAAAAACGAATCCCGTATATAACATGAAGCCTGAGCGATTCCGCCGTTCGAAGCCGCGCATAAAATGCAGCGCCCTTTCACAAGCTCGCGTTTTGCCGCATTGAATTTAAAGCGTGTCCCGACACCCGACTCCTATCGGAGTCACCGAGGTAATATTCAAGCGTGGTAAATATTGCACGGCGAAAAGTGTGCGATGTGAATTAATGTCGACCGCACTGGTCCCGCTGGTCTCCGCTCTCCCTCTTTCCCTCCCCTCTTCCCTCCCCCTTTAATTATTGAACGTATTTCGCAAGTCCGGCGTTTTTGCATGAAAAAATAAAGGCCTCGCATATTGAAAAGGACGCGCGCGCGACCGGCACGACACAGATTACTCTTCTCTCCGGCTGTCTTCCTCCTCGGCTTTCGATTCCTGTCCGAGCGTGCCGAGGTTTAAATGCGTTTTAAAGTTTCACAGCGAAATCGTGTAAACGGCCCATAATGTCTCGAACGACTCTAGACATCGCCTTTTATCGCCTCGGTTCCTCTCTTCGCTTCACTCGCTCGCCCATTCATTATTCCGTGAATAAATAATCGCGCGGACGGCGAGCGCGCGCGCGAAAGGCTGATGAAAATTTCAATCGATGGCTTTTCGCCCGTCCACTACTCCAAAATTATTCATCGATCTCCCTCTCCGCCGATTCTTTCACGACACTCTCGTCGGTGACGACAATGATGGTTCCTGGAAGAGAAATTCCTCTCGATCGTTTAAACGTTTCAAAAAGAGACGCGTGCGAGTTTCGGTGGATGGGAAAGCACCGGTTAAAATGATTCTCTGCATACTTGAAAAGGTTTTAAATCTCAGAGTTCCTTCTCTCTCTTTCTCTTTACTCTGGCTCTTGACATAAATATATATATAAATATATTGATATAAATATATTATTTTTTCAGGATTTTGTGAAATAAGTTTTTTATAATACGTACATACCAACACGCGGCAAATATTGTTGATAGTGAAGAATAATCGTCTCTTACGTTTTTAATTGCTTCTCGTGCATCGAGCAACGATCAAACGAATTTACCAAGCTCTCTCGTTCGAGAGAGCGGGCGAGAGAAAGCCCGGTGAAAACGAGAGAGAGAGAGAGAGAGAGAGAGAGAGAGAGAGAGTCAACTGCGAACTTCCATCGTGTCACGTAGCACCTAATCTAGGTCAACGGAATTGAATTTAGAACCCAGCCAGGCTGCTGTAGTTATATACTGCTCGGTAGGTTTCCAGCGCCGCCTCTTCGCGTAAGCAAAGCGTTTCCGGGTTCATGGCGAAAAAGACGTGATCTTTCTTGGATTTTGCCAGCTAGCTGGACCAAAACAGGAAAAAGAAAAAGAAAGAAAGAAAAAGAGAGAGACCGAAAGTTTCGTGCTTTAAATTAATTGTACAATTCTTTGCAGAAAAGACGACACGTGCTTGACCCACATAACATAGGTATGACGATGAATATTCGTCAATATTCTATTGAGAGTCTAAGGATAGCCTGAATATTAATACTACTGCTACTATTTATATCGTATTCGTTACTGCCGCGTTTTTCGCGACTAATCTCATTAAAAGCAATATTTTGTATCCTAGAAGATAAGATCGGCACAGATCAAATGTTTTTATTCAGTTGTTTCCATTTATCAATGTTTTTACTCATTTATTTGAATTATATTATCATTTTCCAAAATACGTTGCTTCTTCGTTAACGTAAATATTTATAACTGATACTATTAAGAATCCGAAACGCTCCGTTGAGCGTTTGACTAACGATAATATAATTTTCTTTCCAGCAATATATTGATTAAAATTAACACAATTTGTAGATTATACATATATATATATATATAATTCGTGGTCGAGATTGAATTAAATATTCATGAAATTATCGGTATACATATTTAGATCGCTATATCTAAGAAAATGTTATTTTTTTTATCTAAAAAAAGAAAATCTCTCACTCCTGGACGTTCCAAATTTATCTGACTTATCTTTCGTTTCTATTCCCGCCTTTTCCGTGCACGTAATCATTTGGGGAATAAATTTCGAAAACTGCATGTTCGCGAATAATATTGAAACGGTATGTGCAGCAGGGACAGAGAGTAGAACAAGACTAATCCCGCTAATGTCTCGTCGATGTAGTGGTACGTAACGGGACCTAATCGCTGATACGCCCTTTCATCCTCGCGACCGGCGAACGAGCGAGCGAGCGAGGCGACGCGAGTACGAGATTCGACTTTCGACGTAGCTAGAACCTTATCTCGCTTCTGTTCGTTTCCTTATCGAAGCACACACTCAATCATGATCTCTCTCTCTCTCTTTCTCTTTCTCGCTCCTCTCACGCTCGCAAGTACGTTTTCGAACACACACATACACACCCGAGAGAGAGAGAGAGAGAGAGAGAGAGAGAGAGAGAGAGAGAGAGAGAGAGAGAGAGAGACGCGTGTGACGTGCGCGCGCTCGACACGACGCGCGCTTCCTCGTTCCTCGCGCTGATAGCGTGCATACGGTGCCCGAACCTCCTTCGCCGCGCATTTACAGAGCGGAGAATTCCGGGAGCGGAACGGCATCGCATCGCATCGCATCGCATCGCGCCGCGCCGCGCCGCTCTTCACGCCGACGGTCCCGGGCAGGAAATAATAGCCGAGTGATAGAGTCGAGCGCAGGGAATTTTTATGGCTAAATCGATGTTGCACGCGCGGGTCGCGGCTCGCGGGCGACCGAGCGGAACGACGAGCGTCGCAGCCGAAGGAACGACCGGGAGAGAAAGAGAGAGAGAGGACTTTACCGCTCTCGGTGGGGGAGGAGAGGTGACGAGGAGAGGAGGGAGGGAGAGAACGCGAGAGAGCGGGACGGCGTGACAGAGCGAGGAGCGAAGGGCGCTAGAAATCTGGGGCGGGGATAGATCCGGGCTTTGCGCTCTGCACGCGACCTTGAATGCCAGCCAGCCTAGACCTTGCCTCCGCTCCTTCGCTCGCTCGCCTAGTCCGGTGAGGCCGCGCGACTGTTGTTTCAAGCAACACGGCGATTCAGCAAGCCGTGGATGGGGACCGCTCGCTAGCTCTTCCGCGTCGATTACGTAAAGAGATCGGCGCTGCGGAGTGACGCGGCGCCCAAAGGACACGACGGTCGGATCGGCGTTTTCCGCCGTTCGCGCGAAGCGTGTTTTTACGTAACGAGAGACAAACACATCTTCTTGCCGAGTATATTGGAGCGCACGCTGCAAATTTCTTTTTTTTTTAAGAAAACGACGCCTGACAAATGATGATACGATAGCGTCATTTCAGCTCCTCGTCCGGCGATAATTCGTACACATGGCGTCATCAATGCCTAGAATGCTTTCTTTCCACATGATTCCATATTGGAAAGAAAGACTCAGGTTTTTTTAACTTCTTGGTAAACTAACTAATAATTAAATCATACGTCTGTGTTTTATCTTCAAGTTAGACAAGTTCAGACATACGATTTAACTATTAGTTAGCTTACCAAGAAGTTGGAAAAATCGGCTCTCTAATACTTTGAACTAGTGCAGTTAGCGCTAGGCATTAATGACGCCGTATGTATGTACATCTCCCAAAGACGGATCTCACCCGGAGGAGATTGATTCGCCAACGGTGGCGAATTCGTTGGCCGAAAGTTCAATTGAAAAGTTTTCTCGGAGGCGCGGAACGGGCCGATCGATCAGCCGGCGGCGCGGCGGCGAGGAGCACAGACGGCAGGCGGCAGGCGGGAGAAAATCGAGCATTCGGATTCTGCGTTCCCGGCGTTTCTGCCGCCGCCGTCGACGTTATTAATGACGCGCGAATCGGCGCGTCATGCAGCTCTCCATCCCGGACCGCTGCGGTTAATTCCGATCGACGCGCGGCGAAAGCGCAGCGTTGCGTGGCCGCGGCGCGGCGGTCGGGAAGGACGAGCGGACGGGACTCGCGGAGGAAGAAAGAGATGAATATCCTCACCGCGCGCGGCTCCGCGAGTCTGCTGCTCGCTGGAGCCGATCGCACGGCGAGTCGGGTGGGATCATAACGGACCGGCCGGCCGCGCCTAGACCTAGGCGGATATACACAACTGTCGCTCGTATTATTATCCTACCTGAGGCTTCATCCGCCGCCTTTTTGCGTTTTCGGCAAATCCGCGCCGATCGGATCGTAGCGTCATCTGCCAACGCGAGTCCGATCCTACACGGCGGTCCTGCGTCGTACGCTCGGCTCGCGCGAGCTGAAAGGAGCTGCTGAGATCGCTCGCCAGGCAGCAGCAGTCGCCTCACTTCGTTCGCCGATTCGTCGCGATTTTGGCGCGAAGCACGGCCGATTGAATGCGCGTCTTTTCGCTCGCGAGACGCCGCCGGTCGGGAATTCGCCGCAACACTCGATGTAATTGCGGTGATTTTCGATATGGTAAATTGAAAAATATATTTTATGTTGATCTTTATCGATGATACGCACACGAGGATTCCGTAATTCGCAGCGACGCGTACGCTTGGACGCGAACATTTGGTTTGTAGCGCGAAATTGTTAGTTACAGAAACTGCGTGCCATCTTGGAATGAATTCTTCCCTTTCCTTCCAAAGTAAATCAATAAACAATATATAATATACAAATAATATAATTGACAAGCCGTAGAGCCTAATTAAAAATGAACATACAATTTTCATATCTTTATTTTTATAGAAATTCCTAGTCCTATCCAAATTCTTAGTCGCTGTTATAGAAAAATCAGATGTATAATTTACACGTTAAAATCTATAAAAAATAGTATAATTAAATGTTCAATCTTTTCTGAAATCGTCTTCACAATCAGTTGTAATCGATATTGTGGAATTTGTACATTGAAAAATATCGCATAGTCGAACAAAATAAAACTTCACTTATTTTTTATCAAAACAGTTTTTTTTGTTCTCTAAACCAAAACAACTTAACAAGATATAAGCAAATAATATATTTGTTTACAGCAACTAAATAAATTTCTTAAGCATATGTCAACAAAACTTTTGGTTCATAATACAAAACATTTCTCTCAGTGTATAGCTAAATTAATGAAATATTGAGTAGAAGCAGTGGCAACCCTATAGGAATTTACAGTGTATGCTTGACATATTCGTCTATTGGCAATATGCAAATCGACCAATCACAGTTGAGAATCCAATAATTTGGTTAATTTTTCCAACGCTCAACGTGATTGGTCAATTATTATTTTCACCGTTTACTTTCTTTTGTTTTATAGCCTGATGCTAGAAATGGAGCGATTCAGGCATTCGTAATCCAAGTTTTTACGATCAATTGAGATTCTTGCGGCATTTATCGTGCCAGGATCGGGAACATATATTTTTATTTCTATCAATCGATCGATATATTATAAGTCAAGCGGCTCTCCGTTTTACAATCAAAGCTAGCGAAATCGCTAGATGGTAAAGCAAGAACAGTTAGTTTTTCGTCATAATCAAATAAATATCGCAATCTGTCGAGCGCAAAATAGTACAAATTCCCAGAGTGAAGCTGGCTGCTTGTAAAATACATTGTACCGGCGATTCGCCGTCATTTAAAAATTTAATACTCATAATCGATAGTTCTCGCGTCTTAGAATTTCGCACGGAAGCTTTGTTATCATGGTATTATTTCCGTTCCATGAAATGCCAGTAGGTACTATAGTTTACGTCATGTACTGTATAGAATTTCAGTCGCAATAGATAATTCGCCAACGTTAGGGTCGTTTTTCCAGCTAAACTTTAGCTCCGTTTATCTTTCCCCTCTTTCTCTCTACACGAGAAACAAAAGGCGAAAAAACCGAACGACGCAAGAAACTCGGACGAAAAAACGCCTCCTGTCCCGTCAGGATCGTCGATCGAAGGCTGCAATGGCATTTAGGCAAATATCGTTCAGGAGAGAGGGAGAGTCGAGAAAGAAGAGTGTTGTGCCGGTTGTGCGCGGGCAAGTGTTCACGGGTAAATCTCACGGAGCGGCGACAGCCGGCGGGTCGCTAGTTTCAAACGAGGTTCATGCGAGTCGTGTCAGATTGTCCGATCACCGATTTTCTTCGGAGAATCGTCTACGCAGAAAGTCGCATAGCTTGGCTCGTCGCTCGCACGCAAGAATGTTCCCGGCCATCGCGTCGATATCGCACGTGAAGGCGCCGCACAACAGGCGGCAGCCGTTGTATTACAGAATCCCCGACGCGAAGCTGAGAAACGTGGTCTGCGTTCTCTGCAAGGACAAGTTTTACGTGCCAGGTAAATAATGCCACGAATGGGTAGCTACATCACGGTGTCGCGACGTCGCGTTATCGATTCCCGCACCGGCGCGACGAATTGCCGGCAATTGCACAGGAATTGTAAATTTGCCTCCCGTAGGAGGCACGAGTTGCCAGACACGCACGTGCGTAGGCGTACAATGTTGGTAAACATAACATTCTCGCGAAAGTCGGACAAACTTTCGCGAGAATGTTATGTTCTTTTTGATTGTCCGGCGTGAACGAGAAACGCGCGGCGGAGAGGTTAGAATCCCCATGTCCGTGATCCTGACGCTCGTGATTTGAGCACTTTTCTCTGAATTTACTCTATGCTAGCGATAGACGGAATTATTGTACGCATATTCGTGACGGGATAACTAACTTTTGTCGTAAAATACCTAAATTTATTAGATATGAACGTGTTTTATGTTTTATATCTCATCTGAATTTTTATGCCTCTGATGAAAGGAAGTGTAATCTATATTATCCATTTTAGATATTGAAACTTAAGAATGTTAAACTTATAGATGCAAAAATACTTTAATAGCATATATCAATTGTATTTTGTGTTAATGTTGTAATAAAGACGAATGTGTTTTTTTTTCTCCCATCTTTCGCTCTATTGTGATAATAAAACTAGCTTATATGCTATTATATGTAGCTTATATGCTATTTATATGTGTAATCAGTTATATGAATTGTTTATTAGATCAAAATTAAAAGATTTTTGTCAAAATTGTTGTTACAGATCCATCAAATCTCAATAGGTCGCTATCAAAAGACACTCTAATACCTTTATTGTCGAATTGTGGACATCCAGTATGCAGTAAATGTATCAATAAAGAGATAAAGAAAAATTGTCCTTTGTGTAATAAAGTTCTTCGGAGCGATAGTTTCGAACGCCTGCTTCCATTGAATCTATATGCCTTAGGACTGATCCTATCATCCTACCATCGTCCTTTGGAGAATGATGACGAAGAGTTTTCATTCTGTCACAGATTATCTTCACAGTTGCGTCAGATAATGAAACAAGGTTAGAGAACTTAGTATATTAGCTGACAAAATAAATTTCCTTTCTTGAAGGACAACGTGAAGTAAACATGTGTTTTTTTATAGGATGTTGCCATGAATGTGGGTATCAAGCTAATGTCAACTGTCCGCAATGCATGGTTCTCTATTGTTACCACTGCTATAAAAAAGTAAATTGGCATATAAATAAAATATAATCAAACAGATTATATTTATAATATCTGATGATTTTGTTTCTTTGTTTTTAGATTCATGGAAGGGCATTGCAAAATCATACACAAATTCCAATATTTAATGGAAGCTCCAACAGTTCTGATGCTATCTCGAATAGTTGTTCACCAACATGCTCTGAAGCACTAAGCTATTTTTGTAATGACTGTAATGTGGCCTGTTGTTCAAATTGCACTTTGTGCTCTCATAAACTGCATAATTTCGTGAAATTAGCAGAAAAGGTTAGTAACATTATTCATATAAGAAATTAATTTTATTACTTATTATTATGAGAAACTTAAACGATTTATGTTTTATTGACAGAACCAGACCCTGATATCCGAGTTCAACGAAACTTTCATGGACATTGAGGAAACGCTAATGCGAGTTTGCCAGACAAAAGAGGTAAGTCTACATTTTTATTAAATATTTTTCTGGCGAGGAGCTCGTTCAATTACTGCGAGATGTATACGCCAGGAAGTGATAAATAAATAAATTTATTTATTAATACTTTTAACAGAATGTTAGATACGCGTAGAAAGATTAACATGTTGGTCATTTGGCGATATTCAACTTGAATATATTATTTACTATTTTAACGTGATTTTTTAATGGTTTCTGATAAATTATAAATAAAATATTCTAGTCATATTCTCGCAGATACATAATAGAAGCGCATATTTTAAATATAAACGTATAAATTGGGATACATATGGATTGGAGTAAAATAGTTATAGATAAATGGCGAAACCTAGCCGATTTTCCTATGAGTATGATATTCGCAGTGAAAATATTAATTATATTCTCAATGCATAATAGTACTTCTGTAAGTGTGACTATGTCATTTTGCTAACAAAATCTACAAATTTTGTGCGATTACATTGCACAATTATAGGAATTTATATTGAATATTATATAGAATCATAAATAATTTTCGGTAAATTATCAATTTTTTACTTATAATTGTAACCAATGTATAGAGAGAGCATTATTTAGATTCAATAGTATTATTTATGCTTGGAAACATAATCATCTGCTATTTACTTCAAAAGTTACACAACAAGTTACAGTTTCTTATTACGACTGAAATTTATGATTCAATTGAATCATTCTAGACCGAAAGAAATAAAACTTCGTAAGACAGGCGGGCACTTTTCATGATAAATAGTATACAATAGTATACGCATATGACTAGAGGGAATATAAGAAATACTTAATGTCATCAGCCATTTCATACCCGTACAAAGACCGTGAGATAATCTAACTTATTTTATGCGCGCTATGTGATATACTCTATGCTTAAATCATATACAACTCTATCATATACATATTGCACTTTCCCGGGATCGCAAGGCTCATTTATTACAAAGTTGTGGCCTTACAACCCGCGACATATTTTTTGCTTTTCAATATAATGGCAACGTCAGGTATTACATAATATTAAGACTAAATTATTTAGCACATAACGTTCTATGCGCTCTCCTCTTCGTCATTCGTCGTTTGTGACTTGCCCTTCTCTTTGTGCTTGCTTTTTTCCTCTTGTTGTTTCTTCAGTTTCTTTTCCTTCATTTTTGCCTCCATCTCCTTGAACTTGAGCTCCAAGTATCGATCTACTTCTGGGCCGGTAAAATCTTCAGGGAATTTGGGCATAATTGGCAGGATGTATTTATACAATCGTTCATTTAGCACGTATAGTTGAGTAGTCGTTTCGCACTTTACGTTGAACCACCAGTCGCAAGTTAATGCTACTTGGCTGAATATCGTGCCGTTCGGACATAAAAATGATGATTTGCCGCCATTCAGATCACAGTAATGCCATACCTGAAAACAGTATTATCGTTATTAAACACTAGAAAAATTAATATCTCGAATAATATAAAATCACATGGATATTAAATTTGAGAATCAAAAGAGATTGTGGAAAAAGTAGGGAAATTTATATAAATGTAATTATTTAGAATATTTTATATTCTCATTTGAGACGAAATAATATTTCCATTAAAATTATAGTATACTTACTTGACATCCGGTCGCTGGGTCGCCGAAAAATCCTTTGTATCTTTGATCTTTGCAACTGAATTTGGTCTCCGGTATAGTCGCGTATGCCGGGTAATCGACGTTGGGTTTTCCACGCGTCGCGCCGTATTTTAATGCCGGCAGCGGCATTTTCGGCCCCGGGCGCGTAACTTCGTTCGGCGCTACGTATTCCTGACTCGTGGACGCTTCGGTAGAAATCGGCAGGGTGTACCGTTCGTCCTGCAGGATATCATCGCTCAAGTCTTCCGTGATCTCGTATGAATGCTCGGTGGGAGGAGTACTAGTTGTAGAAATTGGTTTGGGTCTTTGTTGCTTAGGTTCGTTCGAGATGTCCTGGACGTGAGGGATGTAGTATTCCACCTTTTCGTCTTTTACATGATTTAAATTGTAATCCGATTGCAACGACGGTTTAATTTGAATGTCTTCGTCCGTCGCCTTGTACCGGTCGGGATCATCGGTAATTATCAGAGGATTCGGGGTCACTTGAAATCTCGTCTCGGTAATTACTTTTGGCCGCGTATATATTTTCGGCTTGTAAGTGTCGTAACCGATCAATCTGGGCGGCGACGGCGGCGACGGCGACGGCGGCGGCGGTGGTAATTGGGGTCCTTGCGGCTGCGGAAAGTTTTCCTGTCGCGTATTGTGCAGAATATTCAGAATCTCCACGAGTGTTTTGATGCTGCTGTCGAGGTTGTCTTTATTCAGCGTTTCCGGCAGTCGCTGGGACAACTGGAAACTCTCGAGCAGATTGTTGAGACTCGGCTTTCGATAAACCGGGATGACCGACGGCTTCGCCGACTGTTGCTGCGCCGATGCCGGAATGTATCTCAGTCCCTCAAATTCCTTGTTAGGGTAATTAATGACGGTGTTTGGCCTCGCCGTGTAATCCTGATCGTAATCGTCCTGCGGATTGCCGAGCAGCGGTTTCTTGGCCACGGGTCTCGCGCTGATAAAGTATCGATTTTCTTTATTCAGGATATGACTGGTAGGCGTGGTGATTTCAGGATAGGTCTTTTGCACCTGATAGATTTGATAAGACGGAGTTGAATAATCGTAGTTGACCTTGGTATTGTACTTGATCGGCGCAAAGTAATCATTATCGCCTCCGATGTTTCTAGGATCGAATTGTATGGACGGGATGAATTTCTTGTCTTGATCGGGTGAAGTGATACGGTATTTATTACCGCCTCGACTTGGCACGGCAACGATCCGAGTTAGAAGGTGTTGCTGCGACGGAGGTTTCCGAAGTAGGACGCCCGGCAGGTCATCCGCATAATTTTGCGCCAACGCAGCCTGAGGGTTCAGATAATTGTTGGCGACGTAGAAAGTCATGTAGGGTATCAGTCTTCGGTATCTTTCCTTGAACGTCGTCAGGTCCATATTCGTTAGTAAGTCATCCCCGTCGTCCTCCGAAATAGCACTGCTGGTCGCGTTCGACTTCGCTGGTTCTGATGCTTCGAAGCCTCGCATTAGGAGAACTGCAACCGAGAATAAGTCTCTTTTTATCAGTTTTTTCAAGCAAATTTAACATTGCGATTGGAATAAACTATTTAATGGACATAAATGAACATGCATTATATTCGTGTTATTTAATTTCTAAGAAAATAATTATTATACGCATGGAAATTAAACTAGCTTTCGGGAATTAAAAATTTATATCGAAATCGCAGATTCGCACGGGACAGCATTGTCTCGTTGCGTTTTCGATGCATCGTCACGATTGCACGAACGACCGCATGCGGAAGAACGCGAAAAGAGAATGAGAGATAACGCGGTACGTCTGAAACGGCCCGACAAAGACGAATCGTGGGGAAAGGGAATACGGTCGAGGGTTGAAGATTGAGCGGACGATAGAGCCGGAGGGGTGGATTGGTACGTTTTTAGCGGTTGCGCCACTCGAACGTGCCAGCGCGAATATATCCTCTGCCACGGGAACACCGACACATGCACGCATGCATGCGCGGTTCTACACACGCGGCTTTTATCTCTTGCTATCTCGCCGCACGTACAAAAGCGCTGGCCGGCTCTCCGAATATTTTCCTTCTAATTTAATTTCACGCGGGTGGAACGCGCGATACGCGTGCGTTACCTCGCACGTTTCCGCGGACGAGATGGGGGATGTATCGCACATGCGGCTATAACGATGGACGGTGGCTTTTTTGAGGAGTCGATTAGAGGTATACGTATTTTCCGTGGGACACGGCGGATCAAAAAGCTCTCTTTCGATTTTTTTTCTATTTACACAAGATAGGTTGTTCAGCAATGACGAAATTTCTGTGTTAAACCTTGAGACTCGCCACGTGAATCTCTAGAATCGATTATATTTTTTTCTACGATTTTTGTACTCACGAGTTATTTATGAAAAGTTAAGCTATTATGTGTAAAATATTCTAAATATATCATCAAGGCTAACAATGAGACCTTATATTTACACACTATACAGCGCGGTGCGTTTTCCTGCGGGAGCAATTGGTCCATGTCACATTACTATCTTATTGTATTTTGTATTTTGCACATATACACACACGGCACACATTATTTCTATCTGAATAATTTTATATTATACCGTTTAATTTTGTGCCGACACGTTTAATAACAACGATATAACATTGAATGAAAATATTTTTTTTTATACACTCACATAACGTAAAATATTATATTTTCTGTTGCGGATATAATATAATTCTAAATTAAATTATTGAAACCAGAATTTTTTCGATCTTTCGTTGAGAAATGTTAATTTCGAAAAAATTGAACAAATTATACATTTTTACATAATTCTTCTCAAATGCTTTTCCCCTTTCATTCCATAGAAATTCTATCTCATAGAATATTCTACGAATATACCTTCGCTCTTTTTTTGAATTCGCGAGCTCTCGTCATATCGTCCGTCTGGCGATATTGTGATACGAGAGATGCGAAGGGAATAGGGGGATGTGAAATAGTGGAGGGGACCGGTGTGGTCCGAGTGTGGTGCCAGATATAAACCCGCCTCACTAGACTCGCCATGAATTTTTATAAACCGATTATTTAGCGTCGATGTAACAAAGTGCAGCGCGTTCTCTGAAAGAGCGTCGCGGCGCGGCGCACCGAGCCGACACCGACGGCGCACATCAAAGGGACGTGCATCCCAGCCGCATATTTCTCCCTCTCGTTCTCTATCTATTTTCATCCCGGTCTCTTTCTCCCTCTCGGTGGATTACACACAGTTATACACACCGGTCCCGACCTGGAAATCCAATTCGATTCTGCATGAAATGAGTCTGGAAACTCCGCGCTCGCGCTGCGGCGCGGCGTGGGGCACGGCTCGGCGCGCTTTATTAATCCTGTCAGCGCGAAACGTGATTGAAAAATTCGCAAAGCGCGTGTGCGTGATCTAAGAGGAGCTCGTCTTGAAAATTTTCAAAGCGCGATACGACATCGCCCGTGAAATGCATTTTCTGTGTTTGCACAAAGCGACACGGAGACGTTGGATTTTTCGCGCAAATCCACCTCGAGATATTTAAGTCCGAATCAAAGGAACTCACTCTCGTCTGTGCGTTCCGCGTTCCTAGACAAATCAACCGCGTCGAGGGAACATCACGGAAAACTCATGCGTTATTTGGCATCCGTTATTCGAATATTTATTTTCAAAAGAGAATTACTGTCGGAAAAGTGCGCTCAACAATGAAATTAAACATCGTACAATATGAAAATAAATTATAGCGCCCGCGAGTTCATTACAGGGTGTAGATTCTTATCTCGCGACAAGGGAATCGAACGACGCGAAAAATCATTCACTTTTACCGTCTGCCACAACGAAAAACAATTATTCTTCGAATTGGATCCCAGCCAGACGGAAGCGATGCGACTGCTTTTCCTTCTTCCTGAGTCATCGCTGATAGTTTCCCGCCCTGGATCTTTCTTTCTCCGTTCTCTCCCTTTGTCCTCGCGATAACTGTCTGTTCGACTGGCGAAATTCTAACTCAAACTCTGTATGTTGCGCAACGCCTATATTGTATCATGCGAAAGTACGACGCGTCAGATCTCTGTACCGATCTGTCGGTAGATAACCCGATGCGGAATATTAATTGACATGTATTGGTCTCTCGGATTACGTTATTTCGAACGCGCGTGACTTGGATGCTCGACGGAGGAGAGAGAGAAAGAGAATCGCGAAACACAGACACGGCTGGAATATCAACGGCTGCGTTGTTCTCGGTTAAACCTTTTGCCATTCGAACACTGGGATAAGAGAGTCGAATATTGTGCAGAAAAATATTAAAATTTAATTACGCAAGAATCCACGTTTCCCTTCTTCCATAAACGAGTTTAATTAACTTTCGACGAATTGCATTTACGAACTTTGAAGCAGAGAGAAAACGTGAGCGTATGCTTTCGCGACGATGCAGTTTTCAACGGTAATAAACGTACCCTTGCTCGTCACTCTTGCTCGATACGCTCGCGACATTCGTAATGTGAAATTCGTTGCGTTCAACAAAAACTAACAGATACGAATAATTAATACCGACAGTATTCCCGAGCGAGAGATCGTTGCAGTTCCCAATCGTGCGTAGCTGAAATTACTGTGACCGTCACTTTATTTATTGCATGCACGCGAAACGAAGGGCCCGTCGTGCCGAGGGGTGGCAATATCCGTGAGAAAATAAAGCCATTTTTCATC
Source organism: Tetramorium alpestre (assembly GCA_021460005.1). Classification (NCBI taxonomy): domain Eukaryota; kingdom Metazoa; phylum Arthropoda; class Insecta; order Hymenoptera; family Formicidae; genus Tetramorium; species Tetramorium alpestre. The sequence continues at coordinate 184,581 of JAJVSH010000060.1, read as the reverse complement.
CTTGGAAATTCTTAATGAGTGAAATATCGCGACTCTCACTCGACACCAGAGAAACATAGCATGGCGAAAGTCACGGAATCGAAATACACAATTTCGAAGAATTTCTGCCGATATTAATGAATTTATTATCATAAGATTTATTAGACTAATAATTGAAGCAATTTTAATATACACAGAAAGAGAGAAGTAATATTATACGCGAAAGATTTATTTTATTTATAAAGTTTCTATTTTAATTTTATGAACTATGTATCCATTATTCTACTTCTATATGTAAATTCAATAATGTCATATAGAATATTTCACACATAATTTTTATATGTTTCTTAAAAAGATCATACATTTTGGACACAATTTAGCATAATAACGAAATTTTTATAAATAATAAATCCTTTTTAAAATGAATATAAAGAAATATAAAATTAAATTTTGAATATTAAATGGATCGAATGGCGAAGAAAACTGCTTCTAACTGAACAATCATAAAAATGACAGGACATAATATGGCGTTGTGTTGTCACTTGCTGCAATGTTTTCTCACGTGAGATCACGTTTCTCATGCAGTCGTATCTTATGTCGCGTCCGAGAATGAGTCTCTCTCTCTCTTTCTTCTCAATTATTTCGGAAGCGAGCGGGCGACATAACAACGGAAAAATTCTTCAGAATAATATGGTATCGTATTCACGCGTATGCTGCTGCTGATTACGTATTAATATGTACCGTTGTATTAAGCGTTCAGTGCGGCACCAGTTCTGATTTACGGTTGACTGGCCTCAGCATACAGGGGCTTTCCGGAGATCCCAGAAAAGCGTGGGCGTGCCGTACGCATTTTGTACGTCATTTAATTAAAGCCGGAAAACGAGCCGCGTAATGACACTCGGGCGCGCACGAGGGCTCGTCGCGTTTCGATGCCGCGGGCCAGATTGCTCCTGTCCGTGGCCCGGGCACGGGGCGCAGCAGTGTCGAGGGATTCGACTGGAGAATTCTGCGGATGCAAATGCGCCGGCGGGATCTCCTCTATCTCCGCACCGCGCCGCGGTCGGTTGTAACCGGTACCGGACCTTAAGGGGATACAAAGCGTGTGAAATTGGATGGAACAAGAACGGCTGGAAATGTAAGTTGGAATGGGAAACGTCATATATCACCTGGATGCCTTGCGGCATCCAGAGCGTGGAAGTTGGTCCGGAGATAGCAGGAGGCTAGTCCCCGCCGTGTGGGGGATAAACACTCGTGGGTGTCATTAAAGGTGGCATGGAAAAATTTTGAGAATCTCGAAACACCGGGAGCTCTTTTCGAAACGTACCAAGTTCTGCTTGGATATCTTTAGGGATATCGATATGTCCGTCGTAATTTTTATCGAGGAAAAACGGGCCAATTTTTTTTGAATTTGAAATTATGAAATTGGAGATAGTTTCATCTTTTAATAATATGAGTAGCATGAAAAGCTACAATTATTATACGCGGTCATTATATTATTATAGCACGATTGCTATATGAATTATTCGTCATATGCCTCTTTGGCGTCGATCGATTCGATTAGCTCGGTCAAATCAGATCATGCGAACGTCGATTAAACAGAAACCATTTCCTATCGGAGCGATGATTAATAAACTCTCATGCTGCAATAGTTTAGCGGAAAATGTGCAAACATTTATTTAAACAACAGATAACCGGTTTGCTTAAGTAAACTGCCCGCGGCATTCTCGCGCGATCAATCGTTCCGACATCTAACACTTCCTAACTTTAGTTCTCAATTCGTATTGCGATTTCGAACTTTCCGAGTCAGTACTTTCCTCCTTTGTAAATTAGAAAGACGCGAGATTCGATGTTAAAAATTTATTGATTAATTCGAGACAAATTTTAATGTCTCTGAGATATTTTTAATTTGCATCGCATTCATGTATGAAACGCGAAACAATAAAATCGGAATATGTTTTCGCTTTGGGCAAAACTAATTCGTAGCTTTGATCAAGAGAAAAAAAAGAATCCTGGTGCGGAATTGGCGGAGGAAAAGCACACGTAACAAAGGAAAGAGGCAAATACACGCGCCATTATCGCCTGTGTGCCTCAGGTACATTGTATTAATCTTCGTTTGCTCACCTTTTGCTCGTGCATTGTCCGTCTGTACAATCGAGCGAAATCAATCGATTCATGGGAAACGCCTCTGTTTCCCCCTCGAGGATCGGGGTAAGCTCAAAGACCGGGTCGCTGTTGCGTTGCAAATGCAGAAACCCCGAAGAATAATAATAGGTTGCATGTGTCGCTAATGAACTCCCGAATGGCTGCGTACACGTTTACATTGTATACTGTAAGCCGCGATGGGAGACACGGGTTCAGATTGGAGCATTAAATTTATTAGCCCAAGTCTGTTTGAAAATATTCGTGTTTGCTGTGGCATAAAGGAAACGTTTCAATGGACATCGCGGCGTTTCCAGGGAATTCAACGTTTAGCATCGATAGAAATTCCGGTATGGAAATTGCTCCGTATTGCGTGAGAAATGTTTTATTGTACGAAAAAAATCCGATTCGTCGTTGAGGTAAAAAGCAAGAGAAATTTTAGAAATCGTTCAAGCACGATTTATTAACGTGCTTATTTGAAAAACTTAGAAATAAAAGTGTTGACAAATTGAATACTTTATTTTCAGAGATTCGAAAATTTTTTAATGTAAAATGTACGATTGTTTTGACTGAAATAATTGTCGCTAGAAGAAATTTGAAGATCTCGTTCGATTTTTCAAAATTTTGAAAAATTCATTTCTGTCCGTGAATCAATCGAGATGGTGTCGTGTTTAATTACAAACAGTACCATTATTTCCGTATTTTCAATGGTACCATAACTAGAAATTAGAAAAATCAACGACTCCGTAATATTGTTCGAGTTCACTGAAACGTAGAATCGCCTACTGTATCCACTACCGCAATTATTCGGGATTTTCGGGCAACTCGTTCATTTGACTGAATAATTTCAACTATTCGGTCCAAGTATTCCGTAAATTTAAATCGATTCCGCACGTTAAGTCTTATTGGTCGCGCGCTGCTCATATAAAATTTCCGCTAAAACGTTTAATAATACAATAAAGCGGCGTACGCGACAGAGAATTGGTCCTTTTGGAATAGAGATTCTTTTTTTTTCGATGAGGTTCTCACTTGAACGATTCGCTTATTTGCGAGGATTCATTTCCCTTAAAGCAATTTTCCGCACATGTGCACGCTCTCGTCATAGTTAATGTGAACGTTTCATGGACATTTATTAACAGCCTGGGGACGGTAGTCTAATAAACACAAATACTAATACAGCAAATACTGATTGTCTTTCATTATCGCGATTGATATAATTATTTTCTCGAGGGTGAATCTGTGCAGTGAGGAATAACGGGGAATAGGAACGCAGTCATTCAGATAATACCTATTTAATTAACAGTATACATCATCAAGCTACGCAGATATCGCTCTTTCGAGGAATCAGATTAAATTTGTGGTGAAGCTCATATAAATCGTATTAAGCCCTCGATCGCCATTTTCCGTCCCCGCGTGTATTTCCAATTCGTATCTATGGCACACGCCTGGCTCGCTTAACCCTTCCTGATCACGTTGCCTCGACAATTCCACTCCGTCGATCCTTTGACCCGCCGAGCAAACCATGATATCCCTCGTCTATCAGAATGCTTTGAAAGTCATCTCCATATCGCATTCGCTAAAGAATTTGCGATATATTGTACAAAAGCGATATACGTGTAGGGCGGAGATAGTTTTACCACTTTGACGGTAAGAGGACGACCCTCGATCGACAAGATTTTACGGAATTTGGTAACGAAAGAGATTAGGATAATCGAAGTTTCAATTTCCATAAAAGCCAAGATTTTCCACAAAGCCGCTCTTAACCCCGCATAATTAAGATTTTTGTTTTTTCACTGTTATAAATCTTTGCGTGCTAATTTTCTTCGTTTGACTAGGAAACAGAACATACTTATGTAAATTTGTATTCGCTATAATGCATAAGATTGCAATTCCAAAAGTTCTCTCATCGACGTGTACAGGAACCATACATGCCTTTCGGTATTGGCATTCAGTATCTAACAACATTTCACCGGAAACTCTTTACACTTGAGTGAGCAGTTCCCGTTTCAGTCAGGCACGACGTCCGACGTCGTCGCCTCGAGCGTTGAAATTACAAACGCAACAACGACGGCCTGTCCGCTCTCGTTACGATCTTCGGGACGACTTTCGCACTTCGTAGACGTCTCGCAAGTCGGATCTAACGCTAACACTCGTGATGTGATCTGTTTCTAGTTATCAGAATAACGAAAATGTACATTTCTCGCGTTTACGAGACGTAATATAAGCGTCTTGGAGTAAAAATTATCAGGAATAATACGCAATTTGTAGAAATGCTAGAGAACAAGATGAAATACCATACACGCACATTACAATAGCAATTTTATTAGAAGAAATTATAAGCAAATAAATTGATTAAATGACTCATTGAATGTCTAGAAACAAAAGTAATCTAAAAATGACGTTTTCTCTCTTTCTCTCTTGTTGAGTTCCGTGTTTCATTTTTAAACCCGCGTTATGATACTTTCTATACACGTTATGACAACCGTATATACTATCGGTATTGGTATTAGAATATTAAACCGACTGCATAACGACCGTTTCAAGAATGCATAGGAGAATTTTTTCGGAGTTCATTGAGTGATGTTCTATGCATCGGTGAGCAAATGAAGTACGATATAACGACATCACGGGCGAGCGACTCGCGAGTGTCATGTATTTTTAAGTTCCGTTACGTTACCGTGGACTTGTATAAAAGCTCATCGTAATTAATCTTTATTAATGCGTCTTACAACGTTGTTAGTCTTTTCCTCTGTTTTTTTTTTGCGATATAAATCCGTTAGTGGTTGTAAATGATATCAACACATTTTGCAAGACATTCCACTCTAAGGCATGCGAGACGAAATGAGAGCTAAATGGTCGACGCAATTACAAGAATGAAAAATACATAACATATAACAGATTAATCGTCTTGATTATCCAACATATATACACATTCACATTTCTCTCCAATCTATTACTGTAATTAATGCACGGTAACTCCACGCTGGAAAAGCGATCGCGAATACTTGTGCACCATTAAGGTAAGAGAGTACGAAAACGAGAAGCAACTAAACATTTTAGGCAAACCGAGCTACTTTTTAATTACATTCCGTCGTTGAGTTTTTCGTTTTGCCAGAACTGTTTCCCGTCCCAGCTGTCGCACTTTGACCTCGAAATGTACGGAGAAAAGATTGCGCGATTATGCAGTAGCAAAATTAATTATTCAGGCGTCGTTCATTCGTTCCTTCGTCGAACATTCGATCTATGTTCCCGATCGCGCGTTCTATATTGGTCGAATCTGAGTCTGAGCACGTCGAGTCGACCCTCGTCGCGCGTCTCGCGAGAATTGATAGTCCGTTCGATCTATTTGCTACGAGACAATAGACGCGAAGAGAACGCTTGCTTGCCGATCGCGCGTCCGCCTTTTACTGAACACAGATATTCATGGCAACAGGCGGAACAGAAAGCTCCGCGGAACGACGAAAGCTCGGAGCGCGTGTGCGATAGACGGAGTGACCATAGGGAATCTGCTAACTTTGCAAGTTGGATACATATATATATCACATAACTGTTCATCTCCCTTTCTTTCCTTCTCATGTAAGGAAGATTCCTTACTCCTTTTCCGAGCTCAGAAACTTTTATTATATATTTCATTATATTCCATTTCTATATGTATCAATTATTAATTTGAAGTCACAAATAGACGGAAACCCCCTTTCTGCAACTCGCGTCGTGCACCGTTCTCGTTCGATCCTCCCGCGTTTCTCTTATTTACCTCACTGCGTTTCAAACCGCCCTGGTTACGCGCTCTCTCGATGCACCGCAATACAACCCGCGCCTCTGCTCCATACCCGCCTCAATTCGCTCTCAAAATCCCCGGACGGGTATTACGCTAAGCACATTAGTCGTCGCCTCTCTATTGCGATTATACGCGAACTTTGTTCCACCGACGCTCGTACGTACTGGTTACGGTTGACGTGTGCCAGAGATAAAGACTATGTCGAGAACAAACAGTGCGGAGCGTGTAGCACTGACAATGAGCGATGGGAAAGAAGAGAATACAGAGACACCGGTACATTGTAGCGAGATGTTTCGCGATAGTATCGCCGACTACTCTCGTCATTAAGCCGCGTTCCTCGTTTACAAGTTATTTCACTGTACGGGAAATAATGTTGAGCGTTTTCGCGAATAGGAATCTGGTGTTGTACAGAAATTTGTTTCATTCACATTGGCGTACCGCAGATACATGTTCCTGCATAATATGTATAAAAAGAGAAAGAATTTTTAAACAATTTACATATATATACATTTGTACTACGTGTTTTAGTACCGTGCGTGTGGATGAATAAATGAGAACTGGCATGTTTTAATATTTAATCACATTACCATTTGGATATTTAAATGTATGAGCAAATAAACAATTAAATATTGGAAAGAAGAGAAAACAATTATATTCTCTCTCTCTCTATTATAACTGAAATCATAAAAGATTAATTCTCTCGGGAAATATATTAATCGGTAAATTTGATTGATATTTTAACAAAATGTGTGTAACAAATTTGTTAAACGTGGAATAGATTAATTGTTTTTTCTCTTTTTAGAAATAATTATGAGCATTTAAAGGTTTGAAATTAAGTTTGTGAGAATCGCAGAGATAATTTTTCGTTCGCATCGATGGCTAGTACGTTGCACAATTACTAATTAACAATTAGAACTGCCAGTTCTTTCACTCTCATTGCTGCATTTTTCATTCTTGAGCTCTCATTGCACTTTGTCCAACTCGATCTATTCCATTCGTTTTCATGCTGAAGCGAGACAATGAATAAAGGAAAATTTTCGATAAAAAATACAACCGATGCAATAATTAGCATATTGCGCGATTCAGGATAGAACTGTGCAAATTGTATGAATGTCGTCCTCATCTTTAGTTTATAATTTTATTGAACGTTTTTGCATAGTCTTTGTCCTTTACTAGGATTTCAATTAACCGCGATATTAATTATACATAGGAATTATGTGAATAATAATTCGACGATTTTGATTGTATAACGCATTAACCGCTTACGGTAAAATCCGGTTTGAAACCTCTGTCTATATTGTATTATCAATTTATCCGAAATTTCGCCTGTGTGCCGTGCCGTGATGAACGCTATTAAATTTATGACTAATATTCTGACGGACTGATTTACGATAAATCGAAAATTTTTTCATGCGAATATCGGAAGGCTTTTTCTTAAGCTTCGCATTTTTTTTCACGTGAGTTTGTATTTTCTCGTATCTAAATTGTCGCTGTTTTCTTTTACTCGGCTACAAAGGTTTTCTACAGCCGTAACACGTGTTAATCAAATGAGATTTGTCTGGCGCGGGTATCGCGCGCGCGGCGTATCGAGAAAGTCGAAACGCTCGCGTCGTCTCGCCACTTTATCACTTATGGGTGTAACACACAAGCTGCCGGAGAAAGCGACGACCAGTTTGTGTACGGTCTTGGTCCGTGGATTTTTACGACGGTCGTCGGATCGTTGGCTTTTCAAGCGGGCCGTATTTTTCCTCCCCGTGTCGCTCGATTTTTACGACGATGGCCAATTGCGAACGTTCGATTACATCACTTCCTCATTATTTTTTTCCCCGCGACGTTACGCCGCCGCGCCGCGCCGCGCCGTGTCGCTCAACGATGCATTAACGCGCCAGCGGAGTGATTTGCTCGTATTCCTAACGCGAGCTCGTAGATATTTTTAGGCTCTCAAATTCGCCGTTTTTGCAGGAAAATTTACAGAACTTGCAAAATTGATTATCAATCAAAAACTGAACGCTACGATATGAAATTTTAAATATTAATCGTTGAAAATGCGAAACTGCATTTACCTGCCACTGAACAGCGCGCGTTTTCTATGCGCGGTTTTGCTCAGATTGCCAATTAATTATACTCACATACCGTTAGGAGTTGCTAATTAGCGTCTTCCGTCACTACCACTAAATCTCTCCTTGCCATCCCCTAGCTCGTTATCCATTCTCGTAAACTTCGAGTTGTCGTTCCTTATTATTTTCCTGCATACTATTTCATGAATCGTCCTGTTATTTCATCCCTGGACGCAATCTCGCGCGTTTCTGCTTAAAAATCTAAAAAAAGATGTATATATTTGGTTCGCTGAGAAATTTTGCCGCAATTAAAACGAAATCGCGTAAAATATACTAAAGGTCGCGGAGACGGTCTTTCCGATTTCTGTGGAACTTTGCAATCTTTAAAAAGACCACCGCGTACTAATGGATACGCTCCTTCGATAAATTCTTGTTGTCGCGCGTCGTTTGCTTTCCCGATAAATTTGATTCGTCCGTGGAGAAAAGCACGGCATTCGGGCGAGTGTCACGTGCGTTCAAGGCATTCGCCTTTCAACGCGTAGTCACGAAGATCGTCATACAGCTACGATGCTCTACGTGAGATTGTCACCTGCAATCTCCTTCGCCCCGCGAAGAGGATTTACGTTCCGCTCCCTTTCTCGATTAAAAAAAAAAAACGAATTTGCATTTTCGTTTCCGCGTCTTCGGCGGAAAGTTATTATGAAATGCCCAGAGTAAAAGTGTATCGGCCTGTCAGCCTTTGGTGCCGACAAATAATGAATTGAATTGGCGCACGTAGCTCGTGCACACGAAAATCACGTAGCGCCGCGTGCGGGTACACGTTGTGAGCGGGAAAACATGCGGCCTCTCGTCGCGACGAGCGCATACGTATTCGACGGCAGATTGAACGCAAGAAAAATTATGTTACCGTACCCCGTCTGGCGTCGACAAGCGTACGTGGCTCTTGTCGGAATTAGCGCTTCTCTTCCCGGCGTACACCGTGGAATATAAACACCATGCCAAGAAATCTTTCTAGACCGCGCTTTTATCTTAAATATTTAATTTTTGCACACTGACGTTTATTCCGCCGTTTATTTCACAAGTAGAAACGAAATGGAAAAAAGTGTGTGAGAAAAGAATAATCGAGCGGTTCGTTCGGGTCATTATTGAAATCTTTACGAATGATGAACGAGTAGCGGGGAGAAAAAAGAAGGCTTGTGCGGTCGTCAGTCCGACTGGATAAATAACAACGTCGAAGCACGGGGAAACTTGGACGCCGTGAATAATTGAAATGTTCCAGAACGGGAACTTAACGTTGTAAACACATTAGAAGGATGCGTGTTACGTGTCTCCATAGAGATTCGCACCGCGTTGTCTGAGTAAACATCGCCCTATCCTCGTCTCGAGGAAGTTTTTGATGACGTGAGGAAAATGCAAAGTAGATTCTACACTGTAAAAAATTTATATAAAATTACATGTAATTTTTAAATTTTGAGACTCACTATAATAGGTGTAAATTTTTGCGTGTTTCTCCAATTTTACAGTACATAAATAAAAAAAAATTTGTACATTCTTTTACGGTATATGGACAAAGAAAAACAAATTAGGAAAATTTTGCAAAATTTATATGTAGAGTTATAAACGCAAAAATTTACAATTTTTAGTTGTAAATTTACTATTTAGAGTGAGTCTTAAAATTACTCATTATAACAGATGTAATTTTACATAAATTTTTTACAATGTACCGTCTGACGCGCGAAGGAGAAAAAATTGTACGTTGAAAAAATTCACGAAAGATTTCGCGATCTTTTTCAAAAGACTCGGAGGATGTTATTGAGGAGTTTGTTGAATTTTATATGGAAAATGAAATTTCGAGGAAACGGAAAATGACGAGAAAGAGACGGAAACAAGTAGGTATTGATACGAAAATCTTACATGTAGCACACGCGAGAGCAATTGTCCGCGCATCCGGCTTCAAGAAGATCGTGTGAACTCAATCGGCGAAGAGTTTATCTCGCTGGCTAGGCGGGTAATTACCAGCGAGAAAAATGGTAGCGGTATTAGCGGGCGCATGCTTAATTACCGCGAAAGTTGAATGGGGGTCGAGAAATCGAGCGATATTACATAATCGGGAGGGAAGTGGTCGGGCAATTAATTACTTAACTCTTTCACCGCGAGTTTGTGGGAATTTGCGTCCTTATAACACGCCATGTAAGAATCTCATCTATCGTTGATGCACGGTAGTTGTTTGTATAATAATGTGTATTCCTTTAATCCGTGGACTTTTGCATCTAGAAGTGATCGATCCTCTTGAAATTGAACGAACATTGTTTGCAAAAAAGTTTTCCGATATTTCGTTAGTCTAATACAGCGGTGCTGTATTACATCTCGTATTTTGTTTGCTCTCCACTGGTCACCGTGTTTTTCGCAACAAGGGCCGGTTGTATACTCGGATGCGTAACTTCCGCGAAACCGAGCCCGCGGCAGAAAAGCGTAATGAAATATGAACTCGGGATCGGAGTTGATATCCCCGCGTGCGCGGCAAGGGTATCACGATCCCCGCTGTAATGCATTTGCGTAATTGTGAGCCGCGGGGAAAAGAAAATGCGGAAAATATTAGCCGTATCACACCGAACTTTCGCGGTACGTGCGGATTTTATCAACGAAATATTACGTGAAGCTTGCACTGCGCGGTCGCGAAAACTTTCGCAATTAGCAGTAGTAACATCGGTAGTAGCGCATAATTATATTAAAACGGTACACGACGGCAATTAATTATACCATCGGCTTTGTATTAGGAATTTGTTATGTATGTCAGCTCGACTGACAATGTTCGTCTACGAATTATGATGCGATACAAAAGGCAACCTCTATTATTGCCTTTGTGCAAAATTCCTGTTTTGCTTTCTATAGGGACGCGACAATGGATCGCGGTTAACAATTCCTACGTTTCTAACGTAGCATATTAGATTATTAGCGTTTGATTCACTAACGAGATCGGTGGTGTTATGTCAAGAAAATTGTATCGCCAACTGCGATTTCTCCAGAAATAATCCGTTATCTTGAAACAAGGCGCAGAACTCGGGAAAAGTAAAATGTGAGTGACAGGTATCAATAAAAATATTACAAGTGAGATGAAAGGATTGCTGAATCTATACTATGGCATATACGCGAAGGAAAAGAATTTTTCCCGATTATTCTTGTATTATGTAAGATATATGGATTATTAGTTGAATATTAGAGAAATAATTTATCTATTAGAAAGTATAAATAATGTGCAAAGCATTGCACAGTGAATCATAAATTTTGCCGTGACTTAGAAACACGTCACACATGAAAACTGGTTGCCCTCATTAACATTAACATCTGATTTCTCCCACGACTCGTTTACCTTTGCTACGAATTACTCAATTACTTGTGCCTGAAATCTTGGTGACATTAAACATGAAATAGAAAATACCAACTAATATCTAATGCCGCTTGTAGATGAACTAACATTTGACTATTCTCAAAAAACAGTAAATCTTAATTTTCTAGGAACCTTTAAAATGATGAGAATTTAATTAGAGAGTGCTAGTTTTGATATTTTCGATATTTCTGAATACTTTTCTAGCGTCTCGTCCACTCAGATGTTTTCTTTTCGAACATTGAAATGAGTTGTCGGAAATTATAGTGCGTTGGCTAACATATCCATTTCATTACGAAATAAACCTTCGTATATTCTCCTCGCGGATACAACTCTATGATTAACGCATTTAACATCGCAATCGATACGTTAATTGGTACATGTATAAAACTCAGTGTTAGAGCATATTCAGGGAATTGCGTACAGATCATCGATAAAAAGCAAATTTATTGATCAGTACGCGTGTAACGGCTGTTTATTTGCGATAATTTGCGAAACGTAAGATCTTTAATTGGGTTTCCGCGAAGTTAATCGAAATCCGTGCGTCATTAGAAATATTAACTCATTCGAGACAGCTCTTGGTCATGTTTTCTGAAGCAACTTCTCGCGCGATATTTATTTCGTTTTTCCTGCGCATATCTAAGATGCGGCTCAATACTCGATAGACCTTCACGGCCCCGTTACGAATGAAGCGAAACTGAAATCCGATCTCGGCGACCCTCTGCCGACACGAGTACGCGTGTATTTCCCCATCCGGGATGCCGGAAATCCACCCCTAAATCGACGCGTGGCCTCTTTCTTTCACAGTGTCCTACCTCCTACCCTCGGGAACGACCTCTTGAACGGTGCCGTAGTTTCGCGCCGACAAGCAATTCGGCTCTTCTCGTGCAACAGGTAGATGTGGCTACGGGCCAGCTGCTACCCCTATTATGCATAATTGCTCGAGAGTGGAAGGAGAAGTGGAAAGATCCTCTCGTGGCAATCGAACGTTCCGTCTCTCGCACTGTCTCGCCTTTTATTGTCAACTTTTTTCCGGCAGACAAGAGTATTATCCTCGAAAGCAACGGAACATCCCGTGGGTTTTCGTAATCTAAGAATTCAGGGTCCCGAAGGTTCACTGTTGAGTTGCTCGGGGTGTATAAATAAATATTTGAATTCTATTGTAAGATCAATTTCTGCGACCTGTAATATTTGAAGGAGTGGCGGTTTCTTAAATTCTGACTCGCTGTATTATTCGCCGTTTAATTTCATTTATTAACTGAATTTTTAATGTTATTTATTAAAACACTGATTTGCACGCCAATACGACGTGCTTATCGTCTTATCTTTTTACGTTCTACGTATTTGCTTATAGCTTTTCTTTTCACATTTTACGTACATCCCTTCATTCACCTTGTTGTTCTCCTTTTCTCCGTGCTTTTCGAAGCCGTCAAGAGGAATCTCTATGACATAATGCATACTCCAATATGTCTCGTCGTCAATCAAATGCCGTCGACGGATTCTAGTGCTTTTGAGATATAATAATACGTCCGTCGATCTATCGTCTGTGTCACGGGTGAAGTACGACGTGAAATGAAGGCTATGGAAAGTCTATGGAAATTCTGCGCACTCGTTGATCTCGTCATGGTTCAGTATTATGTTTTCCATTACTTTCAAGCGACGAGAGAAATATCGATTATGAGCAAAACTATTCCCAGATGTTTCTCGCAGAATTCTTATTACATTATTTGTCACGTTTGAAAGTTTTACATTATGAATAATTAAATTATTTTCTATACAAACAGCTAATATATAAATAAAATAAAAATTAAACTTTATGAAATTTGAATAGATCTACCTTGCAGTCTTTGTTGCATTTTTTAGAGCCAATTTAAATTGACGTAGATAAAAGTGACGTATCAATATGGTTAAGAAATTTAGAACAAGTGCAAACGCGAATATAGGGAGGAAGAGATATCCCAGAGAATAGGCGCGAAATAGAAAAGAGGCGAATGTGTAGCGATGAAGGAAGGAAAATCAAACTGAAGGGGATAAGAGCGACGAGCAGGGGTGACGAGAGGCATACGCGTATGCGGTATACATCCCGCCACGATGGATTTCTATATACGTACATAGAACATGTACATGACGCCGGGACAGCTCTCTCCGATATATACGTATTGCAGCAGCAATTAAGTTTTACGGGCGTGCATCCGGAGAGAGACGCCTGTTTCGAACGCGTTGAGTGCCAGTCGTAAAGTCGGCTAGGGGGGAGGCAACTGCAGCCTGTTTATCCCTTTTCCCTTTTACAGCGCGCCGAGATATACGGGCATCTGGGATGGATTCGGTTGGCGTTGGAAATTAACGGAAATACGGATGATTTTAGTCAGCGGCGAATTACGTGCAAAAGTAAAATAAAATTGTACCGCGAATCTAAAGGGATTTAGGAACTTTTAGGAATAATTCCGAGAAATATATTCAGTTGAGATTAATAGTGAGGATGTTTAATCGGTAGCTTTAATAGGATCGAATCGATAGATTTATGAGTGCTCTAATGTTCATTATCGTTAAAAATAGAAAAAAGTACTAAAAATATGGAAGATCGATGGTGTGTGCAATACAGAGGAGAGGGGAGAATAAATGGAGGAGAGAAGATAATAAACTCATTTAAAAAATATAGTGACGCGCGCGCGCGTAAAGTATGAAGAACGATATTGCTTCATCGCCCGTTTCATTACACGATCATCTCGTTTCCTGTTCTCAGGCAAAATTTTACAAGGGTAACGCTTAAACGAAAATTAATCTCGCTCTAGATTGTTTATTATAGATAAAGGGGTATATTCCCGTATATTAAACTCGATTATTTAGCCTTGCGCGAAGAGTTATTTAATGCGAATTTTATATTCCGTGGAAAACAACTTGACGCAAATGGAAAATCCATTCCCGGACACTATTCTCTCGATTTGCACGACGCAAATTGCGCGTGATTAATCGGACGTTGGCGTTTTGCAAAAACCGCTGATGAGATTTCGGCACTAGATCCGGCGCGCGGCTGGTACGCCTCTCCTTTTTCACTGCGACGTCGTCCCGGAAAGACAAACAGGCGGGCTGTCTGATCGATCCTCGGGCCGAAAGCGGCAACGGGATTCCGAGTTAATTGCGCGCTCTAACACCTGTTAATAGGACTGACAATGGGGCTGTCAGGTATTTTGTGCTCGCGAGGTAAGCAGGGTCGTTGGCGCGCGGTGCAGTGAGAGGTGGTTCAGCAGACGGTGGTGTCAGGGCGCATACACATCGAGCGAGAGGGAAACATGTTGGCTAGAGGAACAACGGGCGGGTTGTGTAGCTGAAAGAGGGGAAGAGAGGCGAGAGCGAGCGAGATAAATACGAGCAGCGACGCAGCGAGGGAGAAAGAAGGAGAGAAGGATAGTTGATGCAGGTGGAGAGTTGCAATCTGTTCCCGATGGCTCCCGAACCGAGCTCTGTGGTTACCACTTTACAGTCCCCTCACTTGTAAAGCCACCCTATCCTCCGTCGCTCCTCTCACCCTCGCGCGGTATCTCTCGCTCTCCGGCCCTCTCGCCGATCTCGGCTCGGACCGGCCACCGGTCTCTCCCTCCCTCGAACCTATCAACGTCAGGGCAACCTCATCTGCTCTCCTGTCCGCAAGACATTAACCGAATTCAACGTTTGGTTTACGTTTATACCCGCGCACGCATTTATACACTTATGCATTGCCTCGTGTGTGCACTTACGTACACGTCGGTACCGATTAATCGATGTGATGCGACCGAAACTGCCATTTCCATTTTCTGCAGCGTGACCTGGAGGATGTAAAACGTGAAAAATGCGAGGCTGGCGAAGAATGGCGCTTGAACGAGGAGATTGTCGCCAGGACGTCCTGGCGATATAATCTCGTTATTAAATTTTTCTTCGGAGAAAGGCCGGCTCTGGGTATAACGTGTCATTGTGTCTAAAATAAATTCTTCACTCGAGTCATTACATCCGACGAAACACTTAAAGGGATCGTCGGAAATGAGTTATGGGGAATGAAAATTTAGATTAACGTTAGCGATATTCATCGTGTTATTCCTCTGCTTTCTCTGTAAGTCGTAGCTTCCTTCGGCCATCGATAAGCATCGTTCCTAAGCACAAAAAGACACGAATTGCATCGTGATTGCAGTTTCGGTTTCCAGTATAATTCGTATCGCTCGACCGTTCGATCGCTTTTACCGATCGTAAAATTACAGCGGCGCGATTGTAAAAACACAAACGTGGGTTTTGCGCGACACTTTTGGCTCTAATAACGGATATGCCGGACGGTTGATTGAAAAACCGATTGCGCGACGTGAACATTAACGAAACGTAACACCGGTGTGTGTTTTCACCGCGTTCAATATGGACGTCTATGGTTCCGTTTAGAGATCGTTACAGAGACGCCTCGTATATCACTGGATTACTATAATTTCGAGCAGCAGCGATGGACTTTTATGGCCATTTCTCGGTTGAACCGAGCACATGGGTATCCCGCCTTTTACGGCCCGCGCGAATATGTTTACGCGGCTGATGCTAGATCGGGATTGAACAAATAAAGTGCAAGAGAGTGGTGGATACCGTCGATTAAACGCGTAAATTTTCGGTACTGACGAATGTAAGCAGCATATATCCGTGAAAAATTATTAAGGATCGAGTTGTACAAATCCTGTAATTTACACGTATTCAAAATTATATACTTTCCATAAATGCAGTTGTAAACTGATGGCCATGACCTTTTGATAATATTTAATATTCAAGGTGAATAAAATAAAATTTAAATAAGAATATTTACATTCAAGGCAGCTCCGCTATGCATTAATTTGTACGAACGTGGGAACAGGATATAATCAGATTCGAATTTCATCAATGTGTCCGAATTTTGAAATATGAGAATCTTAATTCTTGTTTTGCAATTCTAAAAGAGAAAGAAGGTCGTCTGTCTGCGAAATAGTGAATCTCAATACGAGGAAGACGTTCACGATTATGTTTTTGCGTCCTCGCTCATGTAAGAGCGGCTAACAGGCACTACCTGTTTTTGCAAATTTTCATTTGTTTGGTTCGATTTTCTCTTTGTTTTTATTTCTCCCGACGTAAACTTCTGAAACGAGATCATTCACATCTTGTTTTTATGTGTTTACTCCATCGATTTTATTAAACATGTAGCTAGAACGATTTTCTCTTTTAGAAAAAGATAATCTTCAATAATTAATGTCTGCGGTATCTTTTTCAAGAATAATTTTTTCGTAGCCAAATTAAGTGTTGTAGGAAAAACAGATGATATTTGTTTCGTGACGTTACTCTTCAGCCTGAGGAACGCCGCGTTGCTTTTTCAAGAACGTTACAATTTCCTAAATTTTATTCATGTCATATCTCGCTATCGATTTTCTGATCTCTTCGCCAGCTCCACGTTTATTCATCCAAATAGACCGAGTAGGAAGGCGAAAATTGTTTCGCCACAATTCGTCGGCGTCTCTTTGCCCTAGGGGTTGCGGCCGATCGTAACCCGTTCGGAGGGAGGTATCGAGGCTTAGACTCTCGATCATCCTAGATCCATCGTCTTGCCGTCGCCGCCGCCGCTACCGCCAGCACCGCATTCGCCGTAAATACGCGCTTGCATCGGAACGACGTGCCCGTCCTCGCCGCTATTTGCCCGCTGTCGATTGGCCGGCATCGTATATAGCGTGCCTCCTTTACGAGCCGCGGTAAAATTTTCTACGCTACAAAGTTATGAATTCGTTGCGGCGAACGCCATCATCGCCGTCGCTACCGCCGCGTCTTCGTCGCCACCATCCGCTACCACCGCCGCCTCTTATTTTTCTTTTTCTGTACCGTTTCTTCGGTCCTCTCCCCTTGTTTCGCCCGTTTCCACACTTTGCGACGTCGTCGTACCGTTTGACGACTACATCGCGCTTTACGACACGCGATATCCTTTATCCGAAATATTATATCCGGAGCGCCCGGTCTTTGGTTCTCGTACCTGCGTCGTACCTACCTATGGGGGCTACAATACGCGCGCATGCATACACACATCGGAGTCATATTGAATTTCTGGTAAACTTTAATTTTGCCAACTAGTCGACCCGAGAAAAGTCGACTGTAAGAAGCGGAAAGCTTTTTTTTCCCTCGCTACACTTGATGCAAAATGCCGTGGAAATTCTCAACTACATTCTGAGAGGGATATTCAAACGTACTCTGACAAAAGTGACAAAGTGAAGAGATAAAAATGCGAATAATTATACTTTATCGCGGTATTTTATTCGCGATGTTTCGCATGCTGGAAATTTATTCTTTCAAAAATGCAGAAATACGGGATAGCACGTTTACCTGTTAAATGTTATAAAATATTAATTTATTTTTTCGACTGCTGTCGAACTTTTAATGCATACTACGTGATTTTCACGAGCACGAGTATCCCACTACTCCCGCGATATAAATTTGTATTTATGCTGAGTGACCGAAAAATCACACGCGGTTCACATTTAAATTGTTCCGGAATAATTAATTCTGATTCGGAGCAATGAAAAATGTACGCGAAGTGTCGCGAAGCGTACGCGTTTTATGCAATTAATTAATTCAGTTAAAAAGGCGAGACACACTCGCGCTGTATTCCGGGCACGACATTTCGCCGGAATAAATATGTTCCAAAAGCTGTCGGGAAATATGTAAAAGCGCACTTGTCCGATGACGGAAAAATGTATATAACTCGACGATACCTAAAATCGGAACAAATATCCATCACGGGAATTCGTTGCACTTTCACACGCGACAACGGCGTAGGTGCACGGATGAAAGCGAGTGCAGAGACGCAGTATACGAATAAAAAAAAAGCACACAAACGTGTTTTTTTTTTTTTCATTCTTCTCTCGGCGATATACAGATAATTGTGACAAATGTTTGCGAGTGCACACTGACTCCATTATAATAGACCGGACGCAGCGAGACCAATTAATATTAATGGTGTATCAGACAGCGCAGCAAACATTAGAAATGGTTGTTAAAAGCTTGTTCATATTTATCCACAATTTTCTAATGGATTTCTCGGTATTTTACTTGTCTACCGTTAATATCTTCTGTCTGAACTGATGCGCTGTTACGATTACAAAATCGCATCATCCGGGTCTTTGATTCTTACGGATTACGGATATTGATTTTTCTTACTTGCGTGACATATCTTGATGATCGCAATCTAATCGAACAGTACAATATTGCTCTTACTATTAAATATCTGGAATTTCGAAATGTTACTTTCCAATAGAAATTCCATGAATATTCATGCGAGTACCAATCGAAAAATGTTGCATTAGAAAGTAGAAGCTTCTACTCTGTCGCATTCTTCGAAAGCATTGTGCATAACTTCGGTTTGCGCGGTGTACAAGCGAAAAACAAACTCGCGCCACTGGCAATCGCGTCGATCAGATGGACGAAGATTAAATTCTCACAAACCGGTCGCGATGTCACCACGTTGTGACAGCTATAATCGGTGCCGCTTTTTCACCATTTCCCGCGGCAGCTTTTTCAATATCCCAGCAGGTCTTAATACGGAAGCTATAATCGGTACCGCGGTGGTACGAGATCACGCTTTCACGGCTCGCCGGACAATCGTCATCCATTATTAATAAAAGCCACGTCAGAATTACGTACTCATTATCGCATTTCGGTTTCGTTTCTTCGCGTCGCGCATTTGCGTCATCGTTCGTTGCACGCGATTGAGTCGAAAGTACATTTTGAACGTATGCCTATTTCCTCCTTACGTAGACACGTGAAATATTACTATAAATAGATCTTTGAATTCGACAATCTTGAAGTCTTTAATTGCCTATTTTGCGATTCTTTTTACGTGCTTTAATTTTCCTCAGATCCTGTTTTCTGAGTCTTAAAAACATTGGGATCTCTCTGTTATTACATTTTTAATTCTAGATAGTTTTCCTTGGTTTCTATAAATATTATTAAAGAACGGATACGGCGTATCATCGCGGAGTTGTGATAGCAAAAGGAGTAAGCAAGAGTCGGGCAGGGAACGGCGCGTCACCAAGTTACTAAGTAAACTTTGATAGAGTTAGTTGGATGCTGGGAAAATATATTTGTCCGGATATCAATATCGTGCGCTCTCACAAACGCCAGCAAGTAGTGCAGCTTTTACCAGCGAATGACGGTTCGTTATTGCGATGCTCGTCGAGAGTAATACTCGGCGAGACTCGCGTTTGCCGTTCGTCGTAATAAATATAAAGTCAACGAAATTCCTCCCTGGCTCCGACCCGGAGGCTTCGTACTCTTGTGAATCTCGAATGACGAGGGAGAAGGAGGAGAGAACGAAAGAAAAAGAAAAAAAACCATTATCACAGTGCCCGGCGCACGGGTGATTCTAATTAACCGGCACCGGTCCTGCGGACCGTTCGCTTGATTAATACCGATCAGTTGTGACACGTGGTGAAACGAGTTTAATCCCTCCGTCGATGACTGGCAGGAACGCCGCTGACACTCTGGATCATCGAGCTTTAACTTTCGAATGAGCGCCGATCTCGCGTCAGGCGTAAATAATCCTTTCGCGTAGTAATTGAATCGGTCATTCCGAAAGCGAGATAAGCTTCAGGGATTGAAATATCATTCAGATAAAAGCCAAAACCATTATTCCCCGAATGAAACGCGTCTAGACAGCAGCGGTACATGCTACAGATGTGTAGACATATTTTGCGTAATAAGTTAATTTGACACGAAAGGGGAATAAATACGTATATTTGAACTTTTTTTCCCCCCGTACGTCCATAAATTGGACAGGTATGTTGTGACAAGCGTTTAAAGATAAATCTATTGAAACGATGACGATCGTGTTTCACCGTACGTTAGCGGTGTAATATATTGTGTTCTCGCTGACAATGATTTTTATGGTTGCGATTACTGTCGGGCCATTTTACCGTTGACTAATAGCGCGGCGATGTTTCCGCGGGCTGGAAAGCGCGCGTTCGATAACTATCGTTCCCGATTTCTACCTTCATATAGCTATCGATCGTTATTCGCCGTCCAGGAATTCTATTTATTAACGAGCACGCCCAACGGGCCCGATCGAGCGCCGGACGTACGGCCGCCGTCGGAGCGTGCGCCGAGCGCGCGGATTCCACAATCGGCTAATACTTCCTGCAGGGAAGTTGTAAGAGAAACGTAATTTCGATGAAACAGGAATGCACGAAATTTGCATGCGGGAAAGCCACTTCCGCGGCTTGGCTCGCGTTCAGCGTGGGAATGCGAGCATGGCGGTGAGATTGTTTTCTCTTGGCTGTTTTATCCGTTTAATCCTCGCGCGCAACAATGGTCCGAAAATTTCACACCAGTTTAGATCTATCCATCCTTATACACGTTTCCGAACTTCTTCCGGTAAACAGCGCGGAAGATTTTAACCCTTTTCGTAATATCGACCGGACCATTTCATTCGGGCGGGTTCTCCAAAGTCGAGGCTCATTCTCTGAGAAATGCTCTTTCGACAAAACTAAATCAGCGAATTTCTCTTCCGTAAGACACGTCGGATAATCGACGCCGTGTTGAATTTCATTTTCGCGCCTGGTACGCGAGTGATTAAGCCGACTATCGCTCTCTACGAGGCTGCACGGGTCAGAGAGAAATTGTTCGCTCAATTCAAACCACGCTCAATCGCCAATGTCGATTGAGCACCTACACATCGCCTTGCATCGCCCTTCGCATGCAATTGTGCACCGGCGGCGAGCATCCGGGATGCCGGTATGGCTATATCAAACGCTACTGCTACCTGATCATCATAAAAATTTATACGCCATCGTCCGCGACCGTAAATTGTATTATCGAATGCGCGCCGTCGGTTGCCCGTTCCTCCGTAAGTCTCCTCTCTTCACCTTCCGCGTCTCGTTCCGTTTTCATTCTACCGCGTCAGGGAAATCGGGGGAATTTCTATTAAGTATATAAGACCAATTTCAAAAAAGCGAAGGGTGCACAGAGCGGGGCGAAATATTTGATTTCATCGAACGAAGCATCGTGCGCGTCGTTCCCCACACACTGCTTGCGCTAGTGCAATTCCTTTCCTGCTAACGGCGTTATGTAAATTTTGCCCGTTAACGCTGTAACGCAACAGAAAAGGCGTAATGGTGAATTGGGTTGCATTAATTACAACAGGTATCAACGGCGGATTGTATTACCGGCTCGTACTCGGGCAGGTGAAAGCAGCCGAGAGTATCAGTTTATGTTACAAATCACCATCGCGCACAAACCACGCGCGAGAGGAATCGCGCGAGGGGCGGGAGGGGACATGGAGATCGCGAGAGCGAAGGCGGGAGATCGCGAGGAATTGGCGAAACAGAAATAAAATGCGGGGAATAGAAATTGCAACGCGCTCACGCGCGTCGCCATGCAGAAAATACTGTTCGCTGAAGGAGAGACGTCTTTCCCGGGCGTCGCGAACGTGTGCGGGGACGGCGAAACGTGTGTGCGGTAGACTCGCGCGAGAGAAGCGAACTTGTGTGTACGGATAATAACACGCCCCGCGATTGCTACGCGAAACCTTATATGCACGGAGACGCGAACCCGCTCCGGCAATAGGGAGGTAAAAACCCCCGGCGAGTCGCGCAATTTCGATCTTCGCCGAACACGTCGCTTTACACGTACTTCCGTTCCAGTACATTATGCTTGTTATTTTGTCAGCTCGCCTCGCGGCGTTTTCCACGCTCAGAGGCTCGCTTGTGAAACGTCGAAAGAGATCGCGAGTAGTGCGAGAGTAGCGATCGAAGGAATCGAGGCATTGTGAAAAATTCACATATATATCAAGCGTAGGAAAGTAATTCCCGCATTTTTATTATCAATTAAATGTCGAAATGTACTTGGACGATTTCTTTTCTCAAAGCGAACGGCAGAAGATTGCGGCAATTTGGTGCAAACGGTGTGATTGATGAGGACGGAATAATCGGTTTATAAATCTCGCAGGGAACAGGAGAATATCGTGCTCGCGGTCGAAAGTAGAAATAAAATTTGCGGGATATTCATGGAACTCATGAAAATCATCGCGACGCGACGCAACGATCGCGCCGCGTTAACAAGGATTTCCCACGTATGCGCATGGGGACGCGCACAGGTTTCCCGTGTGTTGTTCCACGTCCCGTTGCGAACACGCGAGCGAAATTGACGTGTTTTATCGCGATGCCTGAGATATCGCGTGCCGTCTTTTGTCTCGGTGTAGTACAAATCGCACGCGACGCTGCGGCGCGACGCGACGACGCGTTCCCTTGAGCGAGGGACTCGCCTTCGGCCTCACCTATTTCTTTTCCATTTTTTTTTTCTCATAATTCTGTTTCTTTCATTCGTCGTTAGCGCATTCCAGCGTTCGTGATTTGACGAGCACGAGTAAACTTTTTTTTTTCGAGTCCACGTACGCGTGCGTGTACCCCGATATATTTCGTTACGAACGTGAGAAACTTGTTGCGAATACAAATTACTAGTTGTCGCGCGTGATTCAAACCGCAGGCTCCGTTGCAGCTAATAAACTTTCGCGCGATTCGTCTCTCGTCCGGATCTCTTTAGTTTGTTCCGAAATAATCGGGAGTGTGCGAAAGCCATGTCTGTATGATTGTATTCGTTGGGAGTTTCAGACCGCGGCGTCAAGCGACGGGGATCGCGTATGGTTTTATTGTTTGTATATCAAACACTTGCTTTCTCGATTTTTGCATCAAGGTCGTCGGAATCTAAAAATGTTGATTTTTACTAAAGTCATATTTGCGATATCCAATTGAAATGACACTCTGTAATTGAGCTCCGTCGACGAATTAGCAGATTCGATTTCACTCTTTCCGCATACGCGATTGTTTCGCGACGGTTTCGCAGATTCCGGCGGGCCCCGAATTAACGTCGTTAAATTTTACGGCCGCCTCGTCGGCGAAAACCGATTCCGTTGTAAGAAGAAAAGCGACCGAAGCAAGCACGTAACACGATGAAACACCGTCGCGGAGTTTCACGATCGGGAGAGACGTTTCCGCGGATGTGTGTACGTGCGTATACGTGTGCGAGGGCCGGTCTTTCCTACAGCAAAGCCGGTAAGAAAACGCGGGGAGAGAGCAGGGGGGACGCGCGGGGTGGAGTTTTCTGAAGACCTTTGTCAGCGTTTGCCGTACGAGCGGTCGTAAGGATCTTTGGCTCACGTATCGTATTTACAATACCATCGGTATCGACCGATTTAATGGATACGCCCGAGCGCATCGATATCGACGCTGATACCGCATCACGACCGACCCGGTGCTCGACGAGCAGGGGCTTTCTGGTTTAAGCACGTTGAAAAATTCAACGGTGATCCGCCGTCGCTCCGTCTACGTTTGATTCCTGCAAAGGATACATACGAAGTGTGGCGCGGGATTCAAAGAGACTTTGCTATTCGCATTAACCCACATTACAGGATTTTAAATCGTGGAAACGGCATCTGAGTCCACATTACCAAGGACGCGATGAATGATTCGCAAGATCCGCTAATTCTACTGTTTACATAATCTCCCGTCTAGACTTCTACATAAATATTTCGGCTCCTTGATTTCGGTCGCCCATTTGCGAATTTATATCTAGGACTCTGGCGAGCTTCCAGAATTAACTGTCAGAGCTAGCAGTTTCATACCTCCTTCACTTAATTTGTAGTTACTCCAAGATGCACTTCACAGAAGCTGGATTTATCTTTCATATGCGTTTTGTTTGTATTAATGCTTTTGAACGAATTAATTTATGGATCTTAATGTAGATATAAATTCAAGCGGGATGAAGCTGCGTTCTAGATTTTGCGCGCTAAATGCTAGATTAATCCGCTATGTTGAGATCCAAGTTCCACTCTTCGACGTTTGCGCAGCATTAATATTTCGTGGGATTTACCGGATGCGATCGAGAGTACGACGCGTTGACAATCGTCGAATAACGCTTTTAGGATTTGAATCCGACGAAAATTGATTTCGCGTCCCAAGTTTCAGCTCGCGCGCGAGCTGGATTACGCGCTCAGCCGATAATTAATCGCAGTATAGCCGAGCGACAGAGAGCGATTAGCGTGATGCGTGCGCAACGGTAATATTCAAATCTGCTCGTCGTATGCGCAACAATGCTGCGGAATTCCGTCTATATTTGCCGGGATTAAGTGCCGCTGGGTTGGGATAGCAGCCGGATGATAGCGGCCGGGATTCCGAGCCATCGGTCCGATGATGTTTGTACAGGCGCACGTACGGTTACGCTCGCTGGCAAAAGCGGGTTTTTTTGTTTTTTGTTTCGTCGACCCGCGGTCGTTCGCTTGCCCGCGAATTAAAAATACGCGAATTAGTTTGCACTGTCGGGCTTTACCACGAATTCGACATAATCCCATTTCGCGGCGCGTTGCCACCGCTATTCAACCGTCGTGGATTTCGCGAGACGTCGCGCTTCGAGCGAAAAAAATTGAAGGGTTTCACGTGAAATTAGCGCGATTGCGTAAACGATGGACGAAAAACCGCGACCGTGAGCAACTTATCATCCCTCGTATAAAGAATATGGTAATAAATGTAATTACCCTCGAGGTTTTTTTATTATTATTTTTCCTCGGTCGCAAACTTGTCCTTTATTTCGAGTTATTGCGAGTTTTAAATTTACACTCGGAAACGAAGATATTTTTATCTTTGATAGATTTGACATCATTTTAATCTTTTTCGTTCCCTCGCAATTGCATTCTCTTTCTAGGCATTCAGTTTCTCGCGCGCTTTGCGATTTTATCTGAATCTCGCGACACGCGACACAGGAGAAAGAATTTGCGCCGGGAATTTCTTTGCGCGTGCTCCATCCCATTTGCATCCCGGCTTAATGACTGTCGCCTGTTGTTGCCGAATGCGGAATCGAAGTACCACCAGTGTGGTCTCGGGGCCGCGGGAGGAGCGACAGCGGTGCCGGGGAATAATGAAATTCGCAGGGAAAATCTGCGAGAGTCCGACGTTTCGAACGTGACGCGGTCAGTCCCATCATTTTATGCAAATAAAAGCGGAGGACGCTTGATTTCCCCGTGGTGTTCCGACGCTGCCGTTGCCATCGCCGTCGTCAACATTGGCGTTGGCATCGACATCAGCGACGGCGTCGGTGTTGGCGTCGGTGTCGACGGTTAGGACGACGCCTTACGTCAGCCGGGAGATACGATTCCAGTTGGGGTTTACGGCACTCCGAGCTCCGTGGAAACGTGGATATATAGATGATGGTTGATGCTAATCAGTTGCCCTCGATTCTCGACAGATTCCTCGGGGACCTCGGCATGTGTCGGGGAACGCGTGTTTACGTATATCCTCTATATCGAGTAATCATGTGGCATCTTGATGATCTTCTCGAGTCGATTACAAATATGGAAATTGACCGAGATCCTTCGACTTTGATATTCAAAATAATTTTCTATGTGATCTTTGATAATTATTTTCGATTTTATTACTTATGAGTTATATTCTTAATCACCCTGCATTGCAGCCTTCAGTAATGTTCATGAATCTATTATTTGATTAATATATATTTCGCAACACCGATTTACTTAGATTTTTGAGCATCCAAGCGTCACTCCGACGTTTCGTGCGATCGAACAGTGTAACATTTCTGTCACGCTACAGTACCCCCCAAACATTATCCAATCGTACAATATTGCAGCTATATCCAACCGTATCTTTTCTTCTCGAGACGACGGCCAAGTTCGCGCGCCAATAGCCAGACTTTCGCGTTTCGCGTCTTTGCCGTCGTCTTCGGTGCAGCCACCGAAGCGTGAATTCGCCGATTGGCCCGCGCATAACTTCCTACAACTAATCCGCCAAGCATCGCGAGTTCGCATCCGCATCCTGGTACTCACCCAGCGAGAGCAGTGCGACTTGGGCGCGATGAACATTGCGGAGCGTCGAGGGCATCTCCCCGTGTTATGCTCGCCGTGAGTAGAGACACGCGGAGTAAGCAAGTAGAGAAACAACACCTGGCGTGACCGACGCGCCGGAGACCACGCGGAAACTGACTCCTTTCGATGGCACACTGTCGGTAGTATCCTCGCCGCCGCGGAGCGGAACCGAGCGTACGTACGTTGACTCTTGCTTTTGCCTGCCGCGGTCGCCTTTCGCCGTGGTGGGAAGAAAGATAGCGGCCCTGCACCGCGCGCTCACGGCCAACCGATCCTCAGACGAGCGAGAGTGTCGGGGGCTGGCCGGCCGATACGCTTCTAAGTCTCGAAAATGATCTGATGTACTTAATTAACGCGTTTCGGGGAAAGTGGGGTGAGCGACGAATGCCGTTTTTGCGGTCTTCTGCCTCACGTGTGGTTTACTTTTAACAGAAGGAATTAATATTACAATTTAATATGTGAAAAGGTGTCATTATACTTATCGTTGTTAATTGTAAAAATAGGACAGATTCCACACGTGCTTAATTTGTTTAATTTAGAGAACTTTTATTAGATTATTAGATTACATTTTACTTACTGAAAACAAATTCTGGTTAAAAACGAATGAATCAGAAAATCTCTGTAGGATTGATCAAACATTCTAAGAAATTCTATTATAATAACCAGAATATTTGATCAATCCTACAAGATTTTCTGATTCGTCCGTTTTTAAATAATATTTTTTTTCAGTGTTAGAGTACATTTTATTAGATTTATCTTCCTAAGTCTTGACTGTCCGTATTTGACCGAGATTGATGTAAAACATGTCAGTTGATAGCTAAACAAAGTTTCAACAAGCAAATACTAATTACACTAAACGTATAAGATTTAATGTCTCTCCGCATACATTTTATTAGGGAAAGCACGTATAAGTGGCGTGCTTATAAAGAAACGAAATTCCCGCTGCTATCTCTCGTAAAGGACGCGTAACGCAGTCGAGTCGTTTAAGTTTCATTGCCTTTCGCGCGAAATATTAAGATAACGTCCGACGCACGAGGCTGTCTCTTACTCCAGTCTGACAATGAGCCCCGTTCCTGCGCCGTCAACTTCGGTTTTATCGCCCGCGTAAACTCTCGCGAGTATTAAGCGCGTTACCTCGTAAAGGAGCGTTGCGAGTAGATCGAAAGGAGAAATTGCATGGCGCCCAGCATAATTACGCGTAATTGTCTGTGTCTGATTAAGTTGATTACTTTCCGAGGGAACTTTTCAGGCGATTCATAAACCGCCCCGGCTTTCCATTAGACCGATTACAATTATTTACGCGATTATCGAGACAAGTGGAGCATTGCGGAGGACTCTACCAATTCACGAAATGCTAAGTGAACAATGAACTAAACAATCCGACGATCTCCAAATCCTTAAAGCTTAAAGATGAACGGGGAAGATTGTTCTTACGCTTTCGAGCCTTCGGGCATTTTAATCCAAGCAACACCGTATCGAACAGAAAAAAACACGAGCGTTGAGAACAAGCGTGTAAAAACGATTTAAAAGAGAGAGGAAGAGAGGCGAGATCTCGTACTCTGCATGCTATAATTAAACTTTTTGTGTAGAAAAGAGTCCATTCTTTCGCATCAGATCAAAACCGACAATGTCCCATCGTAAACGACCGTTTCGCGAATGTATCACAATATGTATGCACTCGGCGGCGACTTCTTAGAGCGACGTGGTATAATTAGGCTGGTGGCGCAAAAATTAGTCGGGAAATGGGGAGAAAGGACGAAAATCGGGCGAAACGTTTACTCGGAGGAGACGGACAACAAATTCGCGGCCCCGCGATCGACAATTACTGCCGCGGTGGCTCTGATGCGGCCGTTATCGGCGCTATTTTTTCAGGTGCGGCACTCCTGGTAAAATTAAACAAAAATTTCCATTCGTAACGAAAGCACAAAAATAGCGGGCGTGGTTGGTGGGCACGGTCATTTGTCCGCGACCGACAGAATTCCCTTCGAAAGATTCAATTTGCGTTCCCGCAATTGCAGAAATCGTCTCGCTTGCGCATAACGAGCACACGCACTGGAACAATTAAGGCGGCTTTATATAATCCGTTTGGAATTTCGGCGGTTCTCGCTACGTAGTCGTGAAAGTATTGCCGTCGCACGTCCATGGCGAACGTAAGAAAATACACCAATCTAAAACACTGGAAATACAGGACGGCCCGCGGATCTGCATCGCGTCGCGTTTTTTCACGTCGCGCAAATAAACGCGAGATTCCATCCGTCATGGCATTATAAGAAAGCGCGCGCGAATTTACGCATAAACGTCTATCCTCATCTTCAGCGGCTAACGCGCCGAGGATTAATTACATCCCGAGCGGCCGCGAGAGCGCTAAAACGTTGATTCCATAAACCGAGGGAAAAGAGCGGGAGGTGAGGGGGAAAAAAAAGGAGACCGTCTGGCGCGGGGTGGGTTTTTCACGGACGATAATTGTACGCCATTAGGTAAGCCGTCCCGACGTGCGCACAATAACACGGGCAATGTTGACGCGGTGGCAACATCGTCGCCGTCGTCGTCGTCGTCGTTGTCGGCGTGAAAACGACGGAGGCAGGAGGTACATAGTTGAACCGAGCGATATCAGGTCTCATTGTTCCGCGACTTCGAGCTCTTTGTCTCTTCCGTTTCGAAATGCCAGCGCGGGCGGCCGGAGAAGGACGGAGAAAGCAACGGTCGTCTCCCGACGACACTTGGAACTTGCCAGTTTACCAGTTGTCGGGGGCGACCCAGTCGCCTTGCAGCAAAAGGACATGAGAACGATGAATGCCACGATGCAACGTGCGCGGGATCTTGCATTACGAAAGTCTCAGTTTACACGTCGCTACTTAACCCATTATCGCGTGCGTTTCGCGCGATGAAATTCGAAGCTTTACACCGCGAAGGGAGAAGCTTAACGGCGAAAGAAAGTTCTTTTAGAGCAACTCTTCTAGAAACGGGATATATGTGTTTAAAAGCGCCTCGCTTCTTTATCTAAAATACATACGTTCTCGTTGATGTACTTTCGGGAGTGCAATATTATTATTATTAATGTGTCTGATATCGATCACGAGTACTCGTTCAAATAAATTTGATCTCATGCTAACGTAGAAAGATATGTGAATTATAGAGAATCAAGACATGTCGTTTGACAAACTTAGAAAGTTAGCTCGAAAACAAGTTGAATATGCAAATGAATTGACATCTAAATTTACATTTAAATAGTAGTTCATTGTACTTCATCGCGTTTCATAGTATCATAAAACTTTTTTTAAACACTTTAAAAAAAGTATCGAATTTATAACGTGAATCCCAAGGTACATTTTGCAAGCTATTATAGAAATAAAAGTCTCAGTCTCTCTCTCTCTTTCTTTCTTATTCTCTCTAATGATTTAATTATTTTTATTTGTACCATACTGAAGAAGGAGTTTTACAAAATTTAGAAACAACCGTCATACGTAGCTTTAGATAAGGACTGGATAGACTATCATTATTCTTGTGCGTTTCGACTATTTTCAAGTACAACTGTTGCACGCTTGTTACAATTCGCTTTCATTATCACGGTACAATGTATCTCCGCGGAGAACGCGAGGTCGGAACGGCACGCGCTCGCAATTGCTTACGTCACGTCGCTTTTGTTTCGAGCGGTACGGCCTCCCACGTGTAACCCTAGGCGAGGTTGCATCAAATTTTAACCTCCGTTGTGCTCCGCCACCGCGTCGTTTCCATCGTCCTCGCGATTCGCGCGAGGAAAACATTTTACCGACTTTCTCCGACGTTTCACAAAAGACACGACGTTTGTATATTGAGGTACCCCCCTTTCGCCTAACGTACCGCGCACTGTTAATTTGGCCCGTGTCGTCGAGTGTTCTCTCGTTTTAGAAAGACAATGACGAATTGAGCGCCAGCCCGAGCGCGAAACTTTATTCTTTTCTTCGTACGTTAATCAAGTATTCTCGTTAGGTATAAAATACATTCATAATCAATTCATCGCGCGCATCGCAGCGGCTTTATTGCGCCGTCTTTATTACCGCTAGAAAAATTACTTTCTTCTTATCTCTTTTAACCGTTTAGATCGTCGCTGGGTATATAACTTTTTAAAATTCTTTTCTACACTGCATATTTTATTTATATATATGTACACATATAAACGTAAGAAAAATATTTTGAATAAAAAAGTATTGACAGTTTGAATTAAAAATGTATACATATATAAATTTTGAGTTCTACTTAATTATCTAATTAATTGAGTAATACGTTATCGATATGTGATTCTAATCCACGCTTGTGGACAGTCCGGTTCAAGTTCAAGATCGAGTTACGATGCAAGCTAGACAGGCGATCGCCTGAGGCATCAAAACAGGTCTAGCTTACCCTAATTGTTATCTCAGGACGCTCTAATACCATTGACTTTCTCTAATCTATACCTTGACCAGTTTATTTTACTTTTACTTTTGTGCTGGATTTATATTGAAGTATTCTAGATTATTATGACTTAATTGGCGATCCAGATATTTACAAATTAATATTTCGAACAATTTAGTGCGCGTTTTGTCGTGAACGCATATTTATAACATAACAGGAGCGAAGCGTCATCCGCGTTTCTCGTTCGTAACGTTCCTCCGATATGAACTCGGGCATGACAAAACGACCGTTCAAAACTTCCTGCATACGATACTTTCGCGTACAGCAAAACTGGCGACAGTTCCGATTACGTTTGGATGCGATCCAAATCATATCTGACTTTCCATGGTCTTTTTTTTCCACATCTGCGCGAAGGCTCCGCAGATTTATCAATTTCAATGTAGCAAGAACGTGCTGTAACGAATCTTAATCTAATTTTTTATATTATTTTAAGCGCTGTGTCATTCCATATATTTTTTTTTTATTAAGAAATCTGCATTTTAAAAAATGAAATTATTTAATTAACACTTAAAGTGTCTGTCTTTGTATGATAATTAAAATGCTTTAGAAAGTACGCTGTCTAGATACATCTTACATTGAGAGATACTATCTTACATTGAGATACTGTCGAACTAACATTCGCATTTTCTAAAAAAAAAGCCGTCAATTGCGTTCATTATATATTCATATCTCGCACTGCTTTCACGGGCACCCAAGTTCCAATTATTTCGGTTTCAAGGCTAGCGCGAGCCCCAATGTACGTCCATCACGTAATCAACAACCGAGTCCATCACTTTCTACTCGGAGTGAGAAGTTTGACAAACCGCGCGCACATCCTGAATGGTTTATTACAGCTCTCAATACGTTCTTTTGAAACGGATCGCGCAAAACTAAAGGATCGCGCTTTCGAAATAGAAATATCTATCGACTCCTCTAACGAACCGGATACAATCTAATTCGGCTGACAACGGCGAAGACGTTGCCCGCGCATTTTTATCGAATTTTCTCTCCGGACGGGTAAGGCTTTAATTGAATTCATGCTAATTTGCGTGACTCCTGAATTTTCCGCGCGAGATAACGATCAGTATTCTCACGCGGAACGCCTTTTTCGCAGGAGCGTGGGACCGCTCTTTATTTTTCCAGCGGGACTCGCTTTCCATCTTTTCACAATAAAAAGAATACTCGCGCGAAACTGTCGCGCGAGTATTTTCAGTGCGCGTTTCACGACCGGGAAAAATTTTGCGAAACGTCAGGTTATATACGGTCGGGGGGTTTCCCAAAATGGAGTATACCGCTCTCGGGAGTCCTGCCCTGGGAATATTTAAAAGAGCTGCATTTATGAGAAGGAAAACGATACCGTGCAAATTATATGAGACATATATTTTCCGCCGCCGGGGCGCGCGACTTCCCGGGGCACTCTGTGTGAGCGCCGTTCCGAAAGCGATAACGAAATTTGCGGCACTTCAATCGGCGACTAAATATCATTTAATACTGATGTGAGTATGCATTTGATCGCGCAATTGTTCCTCATTTTCATTTATCTGTTTACTTCACTTGCATCATGTTTGATGACAAATATTGTGCACGTCTCACTGCGCATGCTGCGTTGGATGAGTTATAAACAGATTGCATATAGGTATATTAGGTTGCTATTTATTATGTATTTCTCTCTCGAAAAATTAATTTCGTTTTCACTTTTTGCGACGTGTGTGATATAACCGCTGACGTTTTTATTTTCGTATATTGAGACACGCTAATTTTCCATGACTGTATACAGCTTTAGGGATTAAGTCGTTCGACGCGAGATGAATTATCGAAATATAATTAATGCGCTTTACTTGACGTCACGTTCAACGCGTATTCGAATCCGTCATTTCGGCGACGGGAAATTGACTGCTGTTTATTAATTCATTTCTGTTTCGCATGAGCACTACCTTGCTCTTCAGGATAGCGGCCGATATGAGCATGTTATCGTCCGCCACGGCAATATGCAGGTACACCGAATTAAATTCGTGTTGCACGTGCACCGCTTCGCTTGGATGGCCATTAGCCATCAGCGAATTATCCGGCGGCGACCGGATTTTCTCGCGTCGGCACCATCGCACGAAATATTCGCTCGGAAATCTTCCTGAAATTTACATGAATCTCGCTGGAAGCGGATAGCGTTATAATCGCGGATGTACCGAATTTCGTCGATTTCCGTTGAAAAACCGCCACCTGCCGTTAAGCGCCTCGTGATCCATCCCGTTCTCCTCCATGTTGCGATTATTTGCATTTAAACCAACCAATCTTATTAGAGAAATCTTTATTCACTCTATTGCAATATGTATTTAACGCAAATGAGTCGAAAGCTAGATTATTAACGCAATTGTGTCTTTTTTTTCTGTTTTTAATGCTTATCCTTGACGCGCATATTTTTTCGTGCCGATGAAAATCTAAGGATGAAAGGATTATTACGAGTTGCACATTTTGTGCCGAATGAAATCATTGTCAATGATCCCACTTTCATGACGTTTCGAGACGCACACACGTAGCATCGCGGTCAAAGTAATACTGACCCACAAAATCCCGGTGCAAAAGACACGCGCGAAGATGGTAGAAAGTCCAATCCCTAAGTATGTTTATTCCGGTCAGAGACTCATCTCCATCTCCGGGTTTTGCGTCTGCGTCGGCAAAACCCGGTAGAATGACGGGAAATTAGAGCGAGTGAAAAGGTCTTAATGATACGTGCGGGGGACCTTTTCACGATAACCGCACACACAATTTCCGTGCTTCACACGATTTTCCCGCGGGTAGAATTCAAATCGCCGCTACTCGACTTCATCCACGATTAACATTCATCATTGTTGCTAATTCGCGCCTGATTTCTGCTACTATACTTTATACCGCGGGAAAAAACTCCGATTGTTTTCCGTCACGGTCAAAATCATTGAATCGATCCATTGAACAAACAAAGTAACAAAGCTGCGTGTAAATAACGGTACGTAGTAATTTTCATTTTTTAATATTACATCGTTTCATTTGCAAGTAGCAAATTTCATTCATTAAAATACATATGATTAAATCCACGTTAAGTATTGTTTGGCTTCTCTATCTCCAGTATGCTATTAGATGCGCTGTATTATTAGACGCAGGCTGAGAATATTTTTGAGATGGCACGAAGATAAATTATACATACTCATTCACGATAATTTTTACGCTTCCTTTCTTAGAGACGCGATTGGTCGAGAAGAATACGCGGTGCATTTTCGTGATCGGAATTTATTTTACTGTGCAGGTGGAAGTGAATAAAGAAACTTATATCGCGAAATTATATTTGTTTAGAGATGTGTATTTAAAACGCAAGTTCTTTTTTTATGGCATATAAACTCTTGATATTTATTCTCTTGAGAAATATTCCACTTTATCCCTGACAGTTCGAAGAGCGAGGTCGATGCAGTCGGAAATTTCGTTTTCTCTCTTTCCATTCTCTCTTTCTGTTGAAATCCGCTTATGACGCTTCTTAGGATTAAGCGCTGTGCCTTCGATGTGCCATAACGAGCGAGCACGCCATAAGTCGCTTGATCAAAATTTTAACGGCCGACAACGCCAGACATGCAGGCGCTGCGGCCGCTCTATTTATTAATTTCCCCCGAGATCGTTTCATTACCATAATTCCGAAGTTTTTTCGTACGCACGAATACTATTCGTTTAATTTAAAAAAGTGAAATAACGTTTGTTAAAAAACATCTGACACGCGCGCCTTTTCGCATTCCGCAATTACATCGCGTGATATTACCAAGAGGTCATGTTGTACAATATAAACTAGACTTTCTACATTGAGTAGAAAAAAAGGGACAGAAATGCGTAATGCCAAGATATATATATCGAGATGAAAAAATACAAGAAAATTATTGGAATAAATGATAATATATTATCATTTAATTCGAACATTTAATTCGAATCATGTGTATATGCCGCAGGAAAAATTTCTTTGGTGTCTTGACCCGGGGCGTGAGAATATTACAGAGCTGAGAATACATAACGGCACGTTCCGGGGACGTGCGTATCATTGCGATTAGATTAATTGGTTAATCGGGCGAATCGGTTCTCGATGATAAAAGCTTTCCAAGTCGCCGAATAGAAAATTCGGACTAAAGCGACATTTAACCCCAGCAGGTCGGCCGACGTTTTGTCAACGCTCAAAAGGCCGGCGACATTGACAGACCAATTTCCGCAGAGTGTACTCGCGCGTGCCGGCGCGTGCTCGCGAGCGCATTATGTCGAGCATCGATGTTTTGTCGGTAGCCGTACCAGCACGGACAACCGCGAAACGTAATAACGAGACCGC
This sequence comes from Tetramorium alpestre, assembly GCA_021460005.1. Taxonomy (NCBI): domain Eukaryota; kingdom Metazoa; phylum Arthropoda; class Insecta; order Hymenoptera; family Formicidae; genus Tetramorium; species Tetramorium alpestre. The sequence continues at coordinate 149,625 of JAJVSH010000060.1, read as the reverse complement.
AGAACAGACGTGTTCTACGCGCACGAGGGATCTCTCTTCTCTCCACTGTCATTCCCGTTCCCTCTTTCACGTTCATCCGTGCTACTCCATCACGTACGGCGCGTGTGAGTTGAGACTGCCAATTAGTCACTCGAGAATACTACTTGATTAAGTGCTCCGAGGAATCTGGGCACATCGGAGTGCGTAAAATCGAGAGAGGAATAAATGCTCATTTACTTTTACTTTAATTTTTACTCGTGGCGCGCTGCTTAAACTGTTTATTTCTCCAGAATGCAATCTTTTCGCGATTTAAGCATGCGGGGAAATATATTAATTTTGAATTTAGTTTTCAATATTCTAGAAATGAAAAATTTGCGTGGATATCCGCCGGATGATTTCAAACGTTACTTGGCACGCGATTTCTCCAAGATGTCTATATGTAAGATAATACGCGGCTTTCAAACGTCGTGTTTACACACGTGTAAAAGATTCTTCACGATAGACAGAAAGGGAGAAGAGACGCGTGTGTATCACTGTAATTGAGTGTTGACGTGTTCTCGAGCTTGGACGGAGAGTAACTGCGGGATAAAAAGGGCGGGGACGCGTCATCTCCGGCAGATAAATGTAATTAAAAGTTACGCTACGAGCTCGCTTTTGCGCCAGACCTTTCAGTGCGGCGCGACATTTTTTTCCCCCGCTTTTTTTCCTCTCTCCCCTTTATATTTTCTTTTTCATTTTTTTTTTTCGCGTCGCGAGCGGTAAGCGCGTGTAATTACCAACGAGTTGGTCGCGAGCGAAGGTGACGGAGGTGACTGGCCCGTATGAAAATTATCGTATTATTTCGCGAGAGAAACGCAATTGAAAGTTTTATTAGCGGAGTGGCTCGCGCTTCGCGTTTTTTTCCCCCTCCTCCCGCATGGAATCGCGAGACGCGTGTGTTATCGGGAAAATCATTTGCCGGATAAACACACGGACTAGCGCAGTTGAGAATTGTTCATACATATTGTCATTCCCCCTCCCTCCATGTCCAACCCATGTCCTCTTTCGCCAGCGCAGCATTACTCCGGCCGACAAACAATTTTGCATAACATTTGTTTACACCGCCGTCGGGCGCGTGTTCTTTCTACCGATAACTGCGACGTGGCAACTAATTTCCTACCGCTGTCGAACGACGGCAGTTTTGTTCATTTTATTTTAATTCCGACCGCGTCCCCCCAACGCACGACTGCAACGGGATACGACAGACCGCGAGTGAAAGGATTTGCGTTACGTTACGTTTTAATTTTCATCGAGTTGCGGTTTTTGTCATCGTATGAGAATGACAGTCATTACCTTGTGCATTTGACTTCTTGGTATCTCAATCCTGCTGTCGCATGCTTCACTTCCCCAAACAGCGAGCAGTTTGTTGAGGTAAGATGCACTGAAAGAAAAATGTAGGTACTTTTGGACCCAACCACAGTTTTATAATATTTCTAATGATAATTATGGTTAACATAATGATGATTATAATTAAGTTAATCATATTTATTGTTGAAAATGCTATAAAATTATGGTTGTGTCCAAAAGTAATTATATTTTTTTCTCGGTGTAGAGATAATTTTTTATTGTTATTAGAATTGCGTTATCAATTCTTGAATATTTTTTTGTCGGTTTTTTACCGATTTATCTTCATGTTGCTTTTCTGTTGACATTCAAATTTGACGATCTGGCTCGCATTGTTCGTCGAAGAAGAAATAATTTCGCAGCATAGAAATTAGAATCACCACGATAACTTACCCCAAGACGCAATTTCAGCGTCGCGACGCCGCCGTACGACGGACGGAAACCGTAATTTCCTCGTTCGCGCGAGCTGCGCGACGCAAAATGCAAACGAGATAGAGCGCCCACTTTGCCGCTTGCATTCTCGCCCACCCTTATTTTCGTAGATCGGCTATTTGCCGTTCCTTTTCTTGTCGGGGCTGCCTGGCTAACCGAGAGAGCAGTACAGCGTTTTGTCTTATTGTTAGTTTCAAGCAAAACAGTGATATTCAAATAGAGCGGTCGCGTACAATTTTTGCGCGCGGCACCGTCCAACTGTAGCCACTCATTTTTAATAATCGTGTCGTACCTCTCTCCGTAGATGCTCTGACGTACACCAGAGCTCCGGCTCTCTCGTCTATCTAAGGACGTATCGCTTATACGTATATGTATCGCCGCTACACTTGCTTTCATGTACCATCCGTCTGCTCGTTCGGCGTGCATACGAACGACCGTTTACGTATACCAGCTCGCTCGCAGTCAGATACCACCTCGATCCCATGAAACTTAAATTTCCTTCGAAACGGCCGTGGAGTTACGCGCGCGAGTGACGTTTCAGAAATTCCTAAGGATATCTCGCGCCCTGTCTCTTTCTCTCTAACGCCGCTGCCTTCCATCTCTCGTTTTCCCCTCCGATTCGTCCCCTCGGTCCGAGCGGGGTGGCTCACGTGAAACTCTTGCCCCGTGTCGGAATTACCGGCTCGCCGGTATATAAACTCGCGTGCATATATCGAGTTACGTAAAACTCGACGAGAGGATAGCGAGGGAGCTCAAGAGGGACAGGAGAGAGAGGAAATGGGTGGTGGTTCAGTCCTGAATTTGGCGTTTAAATCCCCCGTTCCTCTTGCTCGATGTCTCTTTCTCTCTTCCTCTTTTCCTCGCGCTCTCCCCGTCCCTCTTCTTCATCCGTCAGCTCTCCATCCTTCTTCGAAGCGACGCTCGCGGCGTCTCGCTCTCGTTTCGACTCTGGCACCACCAACATCGCCGCGAAATGGCGGCCGTTCGTTCTCGCCCGCAAGAGAGACAGCTCGGTACCGCGCGGGGTAGGAGAGAAATGCGAGGCATGGAAACGTAATGTGAACGGAGATGGACACAACTGGCGAGAGAGATAGATAGAGGCCGGGAGAGATAGAACGCCGGATGAGCTGGAGTTGTACGATATTGGAGTTTTGAAATCGATGACCGATGACGCGCTTCCGATTTAATCGATGAAGCTTCACACGGGGTGTATACGTCGGCGATATCGTTTGAAATTCTCCTAATCGATCAAGGGAATTATGTATATAATGACAATTTCGCGGACGCTCGCCGATGCGTTTGTTTCGTAGTAACTGCTGCCGAAACCAGAAGTAAAATGATCTCCGATTATCTCGTTATGACTGACAATTCTCTCATCGCGAAAATGATATCAGTGCGAGCGTAAAATATTGCGGCTGACGTAGTATTCGTTAGGGGTAATTTTAATAATAATACGTGACGTGCCATTGTGCAACACATTGCAAAATTATTGCAGATTAATTTTTTTTTTTTTTTTTTTTTTTTTTTAGTAACGTTCCGTGAAAAATTATTCGCAATGACAAATAGTAATGAAACAATCTGAAGCAATCGTTGACGATTTCTTACTAATTTATGACACCGTAATAATATATTAATTTACATGGAAGTAATAAATGTTGAAATGTAATTGTAGTGCGCTTCTCGTTTGTCTGTAATTTCAGGACAAGCGGCTTACCTTGTTTTGCGACCGTATACGATAAATCGCCGTGATTAAATTTATAATCAATTCCAACTCGCGGCGATCGTGTAATTTCGTGGTGCGCACGGTCCGTGATCGCGCGATTCGTGCCGCTGCATTTTCCGCGTTCTCCGCTTCTCCCTCGAGCCTTTAAGTGAAATTCAATCGGCTCTTACGGATTGATCGTCGCAGGCGTGGATTTCGAAACCGACCGCGCGACTCGATAATTCGTTCCATCCGGTAACGCGACACTTATTGCATCGCGGCGCAGGTTTACACGCCTTTAGATACGACGTTGGTACGATGAATAAGGGGGATTAAAGTTGCACGAGTGGAAAAGCCATGTGACACGCTGTAAGGCCACCCGTGACAAAATAGGGTTCATTTATCTTGTCCTGACTCCCACCGCCTTCTTAAAGGTTGATGCTTTATTCGTTTCATTACTTGCCTTATGTATGAAAGTAATTTTTTAATTGTGTCCCGAGTCATAAATGTCTTGAATAAATTCAGCGGTTGAGAAAGATCGTGGGTAAATAGTATACTTGCTATACAACTTGCACTGGAATGTAATTGAAAGCAGCTAAATAATTTTTTAATTGATGACAAAATATACAAAAATAAACATTTTATATTTAACTTATATGTCACATCTGTAAAGGAATTCTTTGACAAATTGTAAGAATGAATTCCAAGTTTATTTGATTTTTTGTTGTTGAAACGATGGATTTAAATCGAGAATAATAGAAATAAAAGGAATAATTAATAATATAGAGAGGAAGTGTTGCGGGTGCGTCGTAACTCTTGCCATTATCGATGATAATTTGATGCCGCATTTCCACAATCGCGGTCGTATCTTATTATACTCAGCATCCGGCAACAGACATTGTTGTGAATAGCCGCGATTTCCCGAAAGGCGCGCGTGCCCGAATTAATTCTCTAGTTCCGGTATACGCGGCTTATCGTAAAATACACGGCAAAGATACGCAGCAGTACTTGCCTATCTCCTCGCATTGGTCACGGTACTTTCTCTGCGGATGTATCTCGGCGTGGAATTTCGATTAGGTCTCTATCATTACGAACACATCTTCGCGTGAACGAAATTCTACTTTCGCTTAAGTCACGTGCGTCCTCCATTTCCGCGGGATTTTATCGCTTTATTAGATTATGAGGGATCCGCGCGCGCGCGCGAGCACGTGCCAATAAGCAAACCGCGTAATTTTATGTACGAATTGAAATGTACCTGTAATTCACGCGACTGTGACTTATCAGCGATCATTGCATGAAAGACTCACTGTAATTTTTGTGTGAATCGTGTCTTCCTATTAATTACACTTCTTGGAACGTAAAAATCATTCGCCCACGCGGGGGAACTAATTCGCGGCTCTTTCCTTTCGTTAATTCAATTACCTCGATACTCATGTTTTCATAACGTGTTAGCGTGAATAATGAAGATCTCGTTGCAGTCTTGGTGCATGCCTCGCTACGATCGATCGTCTGGATAACGCGCGTAATGATACTATCTCAGAAAACTGTATAATTAAATACAATTTTGTAGAAGGTAATGCTTGTGAATACAAATGATTCTGGTTTAACGCGTCGTGTTAACAGGAAATTTTCGGTTTATGTATGGAATGGAGTGCCGCGCGCAATCCACGATTAGGTAAAGAGTCGACTCGTAATTAGCGAATGGCAAAACCGCGAGCAGATATTCAATACTCGGCGGTATAAAAGCGTTACTCTCCCACGCGTTTCATACATGTTTATTTAATAGGACTTACATATATGTTGTGCGTGCGTATGTATATAATGCAGAGAGTAGGGCTGTTATGCGTTCTTTTTCGTTATATTATCATTCTCTGAAAGCGTATCGGATGGAATTCACAGCTCTGTTTCAAAGAGCAATCCTCGAAATCCACGCGAGAACATGATTAAATCGCGCCAGATTAAAGAGACGATATTAATGCGCGGTGTTTTTACACGCTTTCGAGACCGTGGTTCTCTGGCGACTGATTTTTATCGCATACTTGGATTCGCGATCTGCGTATATGTCGCGAAGTGATGCGGCACGCAGCAGTGGTTTTTTTTTCATCGCTGTCGACGAGAGCAGATGGAAATGTAAGCACGGCTCGATGACGATCGATTTTTCGAAAGGCCGCCATTAGAATAGCAGTGTGAGCGAGTGAGAAGGCCAATCAAACTGTCATTTGTAATCAATTAAAAGCCAATAAACCTGGTGCTGATTGGACGACAGTCGCGGGAGTACACCGCGAAAATGGGAACAATAATAGCGGATCATTAACAGTGGTATACGGTTTATTTCTATGGGAGCACACGACGTCATCGTTGCACCGCGCCTACCGGATTGTTGTCGGATTGCATGCATGTCGGCTGCACCCTCGAACGTCGAATTAATCCAGGCGCTGTTTTCTAATTTCCCGTCGAGTCTCGCTGTTCGTGTAACGACGCATCGCGGCGTTTAAGAGCTCGCTCGATTTCCTGAGAATCGGACGAAGGCGTCGCTCGACGATGTGCGCCATGAACGGAGCGCGTTGCTCCCCCATGAAAATTATGGAGCATAAATTGGCCGGGGTTCTCCAGGGTTCCCGTTTTACGTGAATTCGCCGGGATGGTTTTCCTGTTTAGGTTTAATACAGACGAGTAGTAAAATCACAGTGATTACTCTTCCACACACTTTCGAGAACGACGGCTTGTCTTTCGTAATTTAATTACGTTTCTTCGGAAAAAAAAGAATTTGTATATGTTTGAAATTATTTAATAATTATTAATCTATTCCATTTGAAGGCAGAAAATATGTCAATGTGATTTTTTCGTTCAAGTTACGCGTGTAAGAAGTTGAGAACGATACTTTCGCTTTGAAGGCCGTCTCGTTACCTTCTCGCGTTTTTTACACGCTTTAAAGACTCTGCGTACTTGGAATTATTTAAAGACACGTAACTGTCAAGATATTAGGACATAGACATTATCGCCAGGTATATCGCGCGGGAACGTGGGTAGATAGATGCGAAGAGTATGTCGCTCGTAATAGCCGGAATAGAAGGAGGGACTCGCGGATGCCTGGTGCACGAAATTGCTTGCCAACCGAGTTCTTTTCCGGCCTCTACACCGCCGCGATTCGTGTAATCGTGCACTTGGCTCGCTACAACACACAACGAGAAACGCCACGTATCCATAAGGAGCCACAAGTGAATGTAAATGCATCGTTCGGCATGATGGCTTCGCAAGATTTGCTTTTTTTCTGATGCAGTATTCGGTACTCATTGTCAGCGGCAGCGCAATTATATCATCCGCGATATTATATCGGTGTTGAATATGTAGCGATATTAATTATTTCAATCTTATAATATGCGCAAAATAATCTAAATGAGATTTTAAAGATACACTGAGAGAAATGTTTTGTATTATGAACCAAAAGTTTTGTTGATATATGCTCAAGAAATTTTATCTAGTTGCTGTAAACAAATATGTTATTTGCTTATATCTTGTCAAGTCGTTTTGATTTAGAGAACAAAACAGAATTGTTTAGAGAACAAAACTGTTTTGTTCTCTAAACCAAAACGACTTGACAAGATATAAACAAATAACATATTTGTTTACAGCAACTAAATAAATTTCTTAAGCATATATCAACAAAACATTTGGTTCATAATACAAAACATTTCTCTCAGTGTACAAGAACACACTCTCTAGATTCCATAATGATTTTCGAGAAAGATAGAGTATCCAGTCGCATCTTTTCGTGTATCGCAAGATGCGTGCGCGATGCAAGTGTACTCAAGTCGATGCATCACGTTCGATAGCTTCGTTAGTTACTTTGCCCGTACGTCGCGAAAAATAATTAAAAACCCCCCCCCCCCCCCCGGTGAAACTTCGACGCGACGGTCTCATCTCGGTCAGGACGAGGAAGAGCGGCGTGGTGGCGAGAGGGGGAGAAAGCGCAGCCACGTTCGCGAATACATGCGACCCGAGACCGGGGTGGAAGAGCGGTATCGTGTATAGGTGGTGGAAACGGTTGGGCGGGAGTGGTTGGTTTGACATGGGGCTCCATATAATCAAACCAACTCCCGTATTTATGGTCGAGAGCCATCCACGGTACCTGGTGGTGTGTACCCATTCCTCATTCCTGCGTTCTCCCTCGTCCCCCTGCTCTTTCTCTCCGCTCTCGACACAGGGCTATTAAATTTGGAAACTCTATACCTCCGGCAACGCGTTCACGTACACACGTACCTACGTGTCATAGCCGTTCGCTCGCCCGGCGCGGCGTTTTCGTTCTGCCGCGCGCGTTTCTGTCGGCTCAAACCTACTGCGTTTTATAAGCGCATCAAAGTTAATGGCGGAGGCGCTCCCTCTGCAATTCCGCGTGAAGCGCATCCCTCTGATCCGGTTACCCCCCGCGACGCGGTGATTCGTGCCTCCCGCGACAGTCGGCTCTCTCTCTCTCTCCCCCGTCACAGGAAAGGCTGCAGGTGCCAAGATCGTATTTTTGTTTACAGTCCTCGGCGAATCTGTACTTCGTACGTACGCGGAATATGGCCGCGGCGGCGCGGCGTTTCGACCCGGGCGGCGATACCGTGGTAACGACGCAACGGTTGCGCGTATCTTGCATCCACGTACAAATGCGACGCATAAAAGATCGTAATTCAGTCGGTTCCGCCTTACTCCTCCGTCCTTCCGGGTTTTATTGCTTGACGCGCGGGAGAAAAGGGATGACTATATTAAAAAGCTGCCTCTGACGTCGCGGCAAGCGCAAAACCGAGGCTTCACTGACAATCTCCGGGGCGTTTCGCGAGACGCTGCGATTTACGAGTTACGTGTCACGTTATATTATCATCGGTCTTTATGCAGAATCACCCGCCGCCGCGAGGCGGCTTCCTCGAGGAATCGAGGAGAAAGCACGCCGGCGACTCCGGTGATTAATAGCCGGCTCGCGTGTCTCCGCGAGCGTCAATTCGCTCGTTTTGCCCATTAAATGAAGCTTCGATGTACGCGATGTAGGACGACGGCACATAACGTCGCGTTGCGTTAATCAGTTAACGTATGAATTCGCGCCGATTACACATTACGCCGTCTGTCTGTAACGCCGGCAGATTATTGCCAGTAACTCGGCGTGGTAATCCGTGTTTAGCGCGCGTTTTCGCGCTATCTGATGCAGAGCGATTGTTGCGTCGCGTGTGCGTGCGTGAACTCGACTACGTTATCGCTTTTGATCGTGAAACGTTGATGCGAGCATCGCTGTTCTCTTTTCTGTATTGCAGGAAAAAGAAAAGCGGCGGAACACGCGGAATTAGGACACGATAAGATACATTTGTAATGGTAAACATTTGTAACGGCTCACTCTTCTATGATTCTAGTGCGAGAAGCTAATTGTCGAATCGTGGCGTCTGCAAAATTAATGTATCCGTCGGTGCTTCGCACAAATGAACGAAATGTATGCGATACTCAATATGCATTATTATTAATTAATCATTATTAGAAATCGATTAACCGAAATATTTTATGGAAACATATCTGGAATGGTCTATTTCTAAATAATTTATTATTTTCATTGTTTAATGTTAGATATACATTAATATAAATTGTATCTCGTTAAAAGATTTCACTAAGAAGGATATTTGCTTTTGTGTTAAAAACTGAAATTGTTTTCGAATTATTCGAGAAAATCAAGTTGTTCAAGGTAGACGCAATTGATCAAGAGACACTTTATACATACAGCCTTTCTCGTACTCTTTAAAACTAAATTATAGTCCGCGTATTTTATTACCAAGTCAGCAGCACATTAGAACGCATCGGAGCATAGCTTTTCTCGGACACAACAGTATATTTATGCATAATGTTACACGGCCAGATGCACGGCGGGAAAGCTCCCGTGACGGAGTTACAGCTCGCGAGGACCGTACGTGGATGCCGGGTTTTACACCTTCGGGGATTGTGCAGGTGTTAAGGTCGCGCTTTAGCGCCCGCGTTACCAAACGTCAAATCCTGCGTGTTTCACTCTCGCGGTCGGCGGTTAAAACGCGTGGGCTAGATTATTCGGCTTTTAGCACGACGATGATGCGCCATGTCAGTCAGGTCGGTCAGTTCGTCCATTCTTCGCGTCTGATTGAGTGAATACACGCGCAAGAGTGCATAATTTTACACGCGCGTGTCCCTGACATATAAATCGAATTTACACGTGATAGACGAGTGAGGATTCTTCCATCCTTCTATTTTCGATTTTTATTCATTTCCACTGCGACCTTGATTCTCGCTCGTTCGATTCTATATTTGCGCTCCTTGACTCTGAGAAATTTTTTCACGCACCTCATTGAACTTTCCTGCGTCCTTTTCACCGAAGAGAATCTATCATTATTAGATATCTACTTTTCTAACTGAGGGAGGATATAATTGGGTCGTAGTGTTCGTTGGCCAACTCCTACCATCTGATGGATTACTCTTCGTTTTTGTGCACACCACTTTTTTGACTGATTGTCTGATTTGTTTACCTCGTTAGAAGAAAGTGCCTATACGAACTTTATAGAGAGATTTTCATATTTCAGATTCAGTATAACTTCTTTAATATGTAACTCTTGGAACTCCTGCATTTTTATCGTCTCATTAAGAATCAGTTTATTAATCTTCGATACGAGTATCAAAGGTATAATAGTGATGAAAGAAGCAAAAGATCAAATGCAAATTATATTTAACGAAATAAAATATTTTGAATTATTTACATATTCCATATAATTTTTTTATAGCTATACTTTAATTCATAATCAATTTCATAATCTAAATTATTTCATAATCACATTTATTATACCGAATAAATTAATTAATATGTGGAATTTTCGATTTCGATTTGAGCAAAAGTCTATTTTACGTCGATTTTCGCTCGTTTGATGGCAGCTTTTAAAGCAACGGTGCAAAAAATGCAATATACGCATTCCAATCGGATGAAGTTTCATTCATGCGTTATATCGAATACGAATTATAATATATTTTTTATGTCTAAAGCGTTCTATCGTCTCAATTATCCGAGATAGAGAGGAGGAGAGAGGCTGGCATTTAATTTTATGTTTCGTTAATTTTCATGATGGTATTTCGAGCGTAGCGAGACGAAAGAGTGAGTGAAAGAGAGAAAGAGAGAGACCGAGTGTGCTCATCGCGATACATGCATAAATCATAGTTTCGTTGTTCCCATCTTCAATATCCCATCATGCGATGCATAGAGCTCAATAGACGCACTCCATCCCAAACTCGACCGTACAGCGAAGTAAAACAGATTTTACGTTTCTCCGAGCATTGCGCGCGAGACGCTATTATTTAAGGAGCGCGTCTCTCCCCGCCGGGTATATGTACTATTTATGGTATAACTACGAGCCATGGGAGTGGTACGGAACACGGAGGAGGCGCGGGTTCCGCGTTCAACGATGAACGGTGGATAAACGCTACATTTCACCGCGCCGGTGTTTTACAAGAATTCTCTTATATTACCGTGGGCAACGAGCCCTCGCCCCAGCGTGGCGGACAACGGAATAAGCGGGGGGAGGCGAGGAAGTTGTATGCCGCGTCTCATGTTTCTCCTCTCATCTCCGCGGCGAACGTTCTCCTTATAGGTCAGCCGCGCATAATGTAACCGTGCGCGCGCTATCAGTTTCCTCATCCCTTTTTATTCGAGCACGAGAAAAGTTGCGCGTGTGTAAATGGAGCGCGCGCCCGCGACAAACGCGGAGACAAACACACACCCGGTGAAGGTGCATGCGCGCATCGGGAGGGGAGAATAGCTGCATACGACCCGTCGGATGTGCACGCCGCACACGCCGATGCAAAGGCGACCCGGGAAAGTGATGGTGTTCTATTTACGAGGCGCGTCGCCGAGACACGCCGGCCGATCGAGAGCCGACCTGCACGAGCGACCGATTAAGGTGGTTTGTTGCACGAACGCGAACGGGCGACGGGAAGAGAGAAATGTTTATTCTCCCGAGAGCAGCGCTTTATTCTCGCCTTCGGGCAAGGCAGGCATTCTAAAAGCGATTTCAAAGGAAATACTAAGGATATAATTGCATATCTGTCGCATGTAATCGAGGCGAATTAGAGTCAAAATGTAGAGCGGAAAATGTATCGTAGAGGATGATGGATAAAATGTAGCTATTTAGATCGAGGTAAGCGGCACAATGTCGAAGAGCAAACTAAAAGAGATGCTACGTGTAATATATAATGTATATAGAAAGTTCCTTTTTTACTTCAGAAACTACTCAAGTTCTCGGGATTTAATTATGATAGCGTAAATAGTGGTGAGTGCTGGGGAAGTGAATGCACACCGTAGAGAAAGGGAGAGGACGCGGGAATTGGAGCAAATACAGTTTGGTCAGTCGAGGCTAAATTTATTTGCGATGTAAGGTGGAGTTTTCGTAAGAAGTACAAACGTAGAGAAAGCATAAAATGTGAAGTAAGTGGCTAGGAGATGGGAGGGGAATTCGAAGGCCAGAAAAGGAATACTGTGTCTTGGCCAAGAGTAAGCGGCCGGTACCTTTTAAAGCGGGACGAAAATGGATGAATAATGCAGCAGTCGCGAGCCGTACGCCCGTAATTATTAGAAATCTATCGGCGGCGTGTCTTAATCGTCGTAAAACGACGGAAGGTCGGCGAGTCCGAAAGCGCAGCTGGATACTTAAAATAATTTATAGTTGACATTGACAGCCTAACNCGTAAACATGTTAATATTTTATTTTATTTTACGAGATTTTTTGGAATAACGGTGCACTTTCCTTTAAGAAAAAAAAAAACTATTACACTGGAAAAAAATTCTAGGTAAACTTATAAGGTGTATTTAGTAACGTAATTTTTGAAATATTATTACTAAATATAATAATAACAAAACATTTGATAACAATAATAAAAATTTCATTTTTATAATATTTTGTTATAACCTACATTTTGTTATGACCTACATGTTTAATTGAAATTATTTTACCAAAATTGTTGGAAATTTTTATAACTACTTTTGTAAATAATTTTTTTGTTTAGTATAGGATATTAACCGATATCTCTGATATTTGAATTTCATTGAGTTTATTAATCACATTAGGTATTTTTAAACAAGCAAAGTAGTGACAAAAAATTTCGTGAATCAGATAAGGAATCTACTAAGGAAAGGGTAATTTCCGTACAATCTCTACAAATTCCGCCGGAACCAAAACGGGACGTGATAACGATCGCAAGGAGTGCCGGGCGGGCGGCATGTAAAAAAGTCACGTTTTGCCATATTTCGGAGCGAAAAACGGACGGGCGGAAAATGGAGCGCGTTTGCCCGGGCGTCGTTGCTGCGACCTTAATTAATCTGTCCTCGTCGCCGCATGCCGTCAGGTCTCGTGCAGATAGAACACGATGACGCGCGCGCATATAGCTCGTGGGAAAGGAACTTACTTTACCGGAGCGCAGGTTCTCGTAGGGTATCCGTTCCCCTCTTACTAATCTACCTTCGACAACCCTGCGGTGGGAAGTTTGATCGACTAAATTGCCAGCGGGCTGTCAGCAACACCGACCGTTCTTCGAGAGTCCTCTTGCTTATGCGTCACCTTGAAAATCGCCGCAACTTCGAGATTGATCTCGCAAGCAAATCCGATTCCGCGGTCGCGATCTTGTCGCAGGTTGTTTCTCTCGCAGGCGGATGGCATGGTACCTTATAGGTCGAGTGAAAAAGTCGATCCCGTACTCGGGAGAGAATCGAGCCTCGCTGTCAGAAGCAACGCGCTCCTCTTTCTCCTCGTTGAACTCATTGTCAGATTAAAGAATTCGCAATTACCTCGCTTATGGAAAGCCGCAACGAACTTTTTCTTTCGATAGAAAAATTGTTTCGATAAGCTATATATATATTTGGAACTGGAAGAGGACTATTAGAGGAAAATTAAAAGGGTCAGAACAATTTCGTTTATAGAAAGTAAATTTGTTGCGTTTAGATGAAACGAGTTAGAGCTCATAATTATATACGCAGTTCTCCAGGCACTAATTAAATTTAAATTAAATCTAATATAAAGATTTCACTTGTCGTGAATGCGTATCCATTTACATCTGCCTACACATTGCATAGCTGTGTATTTAACTTGAAATTTACTTATGCACCATACTCCTCGAACGTGTGCGTCTAATCAACGGTGCTTCATCCCTGTGGTTGAACGAAGTTTAGCTCTTGAGGAAGATGCTAGACAACAGCCTTAAGGAACACGCCACTCGCAGCAACTCCGAGACCTAATTTAATCGCCACGGTACGGGCTGTCCGATCTCCGCGAGCTCCACGCTTCGTACGTCGATGTGAATGTAACTACGAGTAACTATATCGCTCCTTCCGCCTCTCACTTTCGGACGCGATCTAAGATTTCCTAATTCCTCTTCGATCCGCCGACGTTCCTCTCTCTCTCTCTCTCTCTTTCTTCGCTCTCTCAGATCTGTGAAAATGTTATATAAAAATTGATATTACATTTTTCTCCGTTTATGTAAGTGGGGAATGTTATAAATTTTAAATCATTGTTTTATTCAGACTCTTCGCGCATTACCATGTTCGTAATTTAGAAAGGAGCAGCGCGTTGCTAAATCGAATTTAGTTAGCCCGGTCAGTCGTCATGCAGTTACCTGACCCAGGTGTCTACCCGCCACTTGTCGCGTCTGACCGCTCGTTACCAGTGACGTAACGCGCCCTTTCGCGATTCACTCTCGTTTACCGCGAAAGCGCTAAAAATATATTCGCTCACGTTACGGCTGATCAAGTTTTTGCACCGACTCACCATCGCGCGCCGCGCTTGTGCAATCGACGGACGATGCCACCGCGTTCCACGGCGGCACGAAAGTCATCGCATGCGAAAGTGAACGTGCGTGCATACCTACGTACGCTCATCGGCCGTTGGTACTCTCGTTATTACGTGTGCGCCGCGTTTTTGCGAAACCGGTATCTCGACGTGCGTTCATCCGCGTGGAATTCTATCCGTACGTCTCGGCGCGACAGAATGACGGAAATCGTCATTCTATCGCGACGCACGTATGCTTATGTCGTTCGGCGTCTCGCGACGCGCTCTCTACGTGCTAATTAAAAGTTTGAGCAATTTCGTCTTCGATGCGCCGCGGCACCGGAGGCGGCTCCTTCTTTAACTTCTCGTTCTCGTGGAGAGTTATCTGATGACAAGGCGGAACATTTTCCTTGACACCAGAGCGCGTCGGATCCGGTCGCAGGTATCGAGAAGGAATTCTCTTCCACCTTTCTCTTCTCAAGTGGCGAACTTGTTATTGCGCGATGGCAAAAGCGCGTCGAGCGAGACTATTTTCGGAGCGTGAGAATGCAAAAGTCTAATTAACTGGAAGCGACAAACGACCTTGGCCATTCCTTGCAACGAATCGAAATATCGTGTATAAGCAATCGGAGAACGCACGGCGCCAGCGAACACAATGTCACACGTTTGGTCTCTCTCCATCTCGGTTTCGTCGTGCGTGACGGTAGTCACCACCCATCGGCTTACACCTTTCAGTTAACTTCATAAATTTCAACGCGCCAAATTGCAACCGCGAGAAAACACTATTTCGTTTACCTTGCATCGGCGACAAGGAGAATTATATAACGGATTTATATATCGAATCATTTTTGTTTCTCGCAAGAGAGCACAAATATTGTTATATAAGATGTTTCTTAAGAAGGAGCGCGCTGTATCAATTGCATGTTATTTCTTTATTAATTTGCGGTTGTCGAAGCAGATTGAAGCGAACTACGAATATGTATCTAAAGTTTCTCGGGAAACTTATATTACGGGAAGCTGATGTAAAGACATCCTTAACACCGTGCGTTTCAACGTTACGTATTAATTTCTCGCGGAAAGATTCTGATGAACTAATGTTACTCGAACGTCTTGTGAATGTTTTATAAATATTTTGTAAGAAAAGTCTTGAACTTTGGGCTCACCAATATTCTCACCAGGTCTTTTAAAAATGAAAAAATTGTATAACATATAGGAAATGAAACATAACTTTATTAAAGCGTTATTAAAGCAAACCAGAAAAGTTCAGCTATTGATTTAGTTAGATAATTAATAATAACCTATATATTTGAGTGATTAATTTTTCGAAACGTTTCGTTTGTCAATTGCACACACAATATGCTTCAGGCTTCGCGTAAAATATATTGTTTTGAGCCAGAATCGGGATACTTTACGAGAGTCCGGAGTGAAAAAAAAATTCGCTGCTCGAAAATCCAACAGTTTCCGTCGCATTTACCAGAGACATCGCACGCGAAAAATCATGTTTTATCGGCCCGGCCATTCGCCGTTTGTTTATTCCATTTTTTTTCATTTCTGACAAAATGATACGGATACCGATACAAGCAGGGCGTTTTTCGAAGCTACCGGACGCGACTCTCGTTTTTACGGCAAAACCCCGGAGGGCAAGCTAACAGGGGAAAGGCCAACAGCGGGAGAGACGGGGTAAACGGTCCGTTGGATTTACTAATTAAAAATGGAAATTAAAAGACTCGGCAGAGAGAGAAAGAGAGAGAGAGAGACTCGCCGGCAGCCGGACTGAAACTGAGCGAGCGCGGTACGCGGATGCTCCCCGCGATCATATATCTGCCCTGGTTTTGCGACCGCGAAATTAAGTACGCGAGGAAGCGGCATCGTACGTCTCGCATGTGAGGCACACGATGATGATTCTCGAATAAGAGAACTGCGTCACGTTCCGCGGGCGATGTAATATAAACCGGGTTGACGTCGGCTCCGCGACGATCATCTCGCGACACTATACATAATTGCGTTACTATAAGTGCGCGCGAATAAATTATTTATATCCGACTTGCCCTGGCGTGTGGGGTGTACGGAGACTCCTCGCCCGGCTTCACGGAGCTCTCGGGTATCTTAATCTTCCTGCGGCCGCTTTAATGGAAGCCTCGATGAAACTCCTGGGAGCACTCCGTATTCCGTGCTCCAGAAAGCGTCGATGGGTTTCGCGGCCTCGAAATCCCCTGGCCTCTCTCGGGGCTCCGATATTTCGGGAATTTTACTTGGCGATAAAATTCGAGAATTAGATTCGCCTCGTATTTTTTTTACTCTCTCTCTTTTTTTAGAACGTTTCATTTTTCGGTCGCGTTTTTCGCGAGAAACTTTCGTTCGTGCTTTTATAAATTTTTTCCGCCGTTCTCCGGCGAAGGGGATTTATGCGTGTGCGGCCGCCGTTGAAAAAGCGGAAAGCGAGCGATCGCGTAGCAACGGATGATCCGTTAAAACTGCTACATGACGAGCCATAATTCTGATTGATTAAATATGCATGGGATTTGTTGTACAGCACGATCCCCGTGACGTGGCGATACCGCTCGCGGCCGGCTAACGTTTTCTCTCCTCTCTTCGCTCTCTGTTTAGCGCTTCCGCGCACCCTCCGCTCCCTCCCTGCATTTGCTTCAATTCATTGTTTATTCGTTAAATGTACGATAAACAGCGGATCTGGGCAAGCGCGGCCGATAACAGTGGCTTCATTGCGGCGCGCAATTCATCGATTCTCACGTCCGAAGTTACGAAAACAGAGCCTATAATATACGTCGAGAGTCTCTCTCACGAATTTCGCTCGTTCGGTTATAGTTAATAAATAGAAAAAAAAGAGGACATTGAACTATAGGTATCCGTTAATCGGCTTGCGTGCCATATGCGAGATATCGTCAGGACGCGTACATCGTCTATTAAAAAATACATCGTATGATTCGCATAATATTGCATGCGATTCCTCCATACGGCGCACATTCCCGCTTTCTTTCGGGCGGGATAATTAATTATTTTGTCGTATTTCGAGATTTTTGGGATATTTTGGCGCCGGCACATCGCGATCAGCAGCCTCGCGTTGTCGGTACCGACGCAGATATTCCGTTTGAATATTTCGAGTATTTGATCGCTTCCTCGCTCATTCCACTGTTTGACGTGCCGATTCGTTCGGGAAAGGCAAATCCGCTTTTGCAATTCGCGGTAATTATTAATGTTCTCCATTAGGTGTTATCCCGCCGCGAGAAAAGACATAAAAAGAGCGGCATATACGCGCGTGTTTTGTTCTCCGGTCCCCGAGAAATCACGAAAAGTCATCGTCCGCCGGTTGTAGCGAACATCATTTCGACGTGAGTGTATATTTTGTAATGCTTTTGTAGCGTATTTCCCATTAAAAGATAAATGTGTCCTCCAATATTTCAACGATCAAATCTTGTTGATGGATTTTAGCACAAATTAACATTTATTAAGCAACTCGTTTCTACACGGCGAGGACTGGTGAACTGATATTCTCGTGAATTATTATTCTGCAGCTAATTAAATAACCGAGGTAAGATAGTCGCGTACAACTGCTATTTTGCGTCCGCTTTAAATATCAATTAAATGTCAAAGTGAAACTTGACTTTATCGAAGATTTAAAATGCAAGTCTTCGGCCGACTTCTTCGGCCTTTCAATCGTCTTCGCTTTTACATTCAGGCCACTCAGTGCTGCGCATAACGCAACGAGTGAATAATACGACTTCCTTCGTAAACGAACGTTTTAGAATGTACCATCGACACAGACCGAGTTTGGTGAAGCGGAAACGCGCGCAGAAGAGGGAAACGCAAGTCAAATCGGATGCAAGTGCCCGTACGCACAATTACTCCCTGGTCCTGAAAAGAAGGTACACATTTGGTGCGCGCGATGAAAATAGCGGCACGAAAATTTAATCCGCGCGTAAGGCACTGCGAAATCGCGTCGCGAAGCTGCCGCGCCCGTTTCTTGTCTCGTAAAGTAAATTGACAAATCGAACAATGTTTCTCGAGAGTTTGCTCTGGAAAGGATTACGAAGGATCTAGGAGAAAAAGAGAGAGAGAAAGAGAAGAGCGAGTGATGATTCGGGGCATTCTCATGTCGTCTTGTCGCCCGGACAGCTGCGGTCGCCCACGTATTGGTCCGTAAGCCAAGCGACCTCGTTTGATGTCGCCACGAATTTCGTCGCGCGAGTGCAAGGGTATTTATTTGTCTTAAGATTACATTAGACGGGGGAGAGAGAGAGAGCGACTCACGCCCAAACCTGACCCGAAATCTCCCCGGGATTCCTCGCAAGACGCGACGCGGCAGTGTCTCGCTAATTAACCGTCTGTCACCTCTTCGAGACGGCAGTGCGACCTTACGATCCCAGACGGGGTTCAGCTAACTTCTCCGCAAACCCTGCCGTTCTTCCGACATCGAGCTTGTAACGTTCCCGCGACTCCGTCCTCGTCGCTCGTTTCTCTACCCTCCCCTTGACAACTAACCATTTACGGTAATCAAGGCGGAGAACGGAAGCGCGCGTTCGTGAGAATATCTGTTAGCGCGAAACTCGACGATAGCGATTCACCGACACGCTTGCTGGGGTTGCTCCGGCAACTCGTTCTTTCTCTGCTTTTGTCGGGAAAAAAAGGAATTCTTGCGATACACCTCCCCGGGCGTTTATTCAACATCAAAGGAGCCGGTGAGCACGTAAGAATTTCTCGAACCTGGGAGTCTGTGATTTTTCTGCGTTCAGCAATGATGTTTTGAACGCGACGAAAGATCGGTAGTAGTTAGTGCTATTTTTAACTAGATGCACACAAAAATATATCGCCTGCGACTTCCAATTAAAAATCTTTTTCCATGGCAATTTTCACTGATTTGGAAGAATATGCGAAATGCGAGATTCGAGAAAATTGAAACTGACCGATGTTTAACTTCCCCGTCGCAAACGTAAAGGAACGTTGGATAACCATTCCGCGATTCGCGAGAAAAAAACTGGAAAGTGATTCACGATGAAGGCGAAAAAGGGGAGAATAATCTAGCAGAATTGAAATTCGCAGCCCGACTACGTGGCCCAATGTTTCTGAAATCACATTTTCTCGAATCCGAACTGATGAGTCGTAACCCCCCTCTCGATAATGTCATTGACCCCATCGCGAAAAGAGGGTGAGTCGCGAGCTCACTCTTGTCGGATGCGTTCGACCAGCGTGCGGAGGGAGAGCTCTCATTTACGAGTGCCGCGTTTATCTGACGATAATCGTGACTTTTCCCCAGCGCGGTCATCACTTGGCCAAACCCCTGGATATCTCGCGAACCTTAGCTGGCACTCTCTAATTAGCCGTCCGTCACCCTTCGACCGTTTCGGCTTTGCACGCCTCTTCACACGCAACAGGGAGAAATTCTTTTACCTCGAAATTCCCGACGTCCCGCGAGCTCGAACCTTTCCGACCTGCGGTCAGATTGTCGACGAGGAGTAAACTCTGCATTTACATGCATTTGTTTCGAAATTCTGCAATTAGTATAGGAATGTAATATATTCCTTTGAAATACCAATCGAGAATTTAAATTTATGCTGAAGGACGAATTTATATAAATATTATATTTCTTTTTTTTGAGCATTAAACAATAATTAAACAATTTTTCAGTTACATATAATCGACGTAAATAAACATAAATTCGAGAGTGCACCGTATTGTGTATGGAATTAAAAAGTATTCCTATGTTTCTTCTATCTTTCTTCTTTGGTATCATTTTGCGTATTTTAAAGATATATAACAATGCGTCCACGTATAATGCATCTCACTTATTGCATCTCCTTTTTAATTTTGTCGTTCTCTCCGCTCCGACCCTTGTTCGCTATCGCTTTGTTCAGCATACGATACGTGCAATTGAAATCAGACACATATGCATACGTACACGAGGGATGAGAAAGGAACCTATATTTATGTGTCGGCAACGGCAAAACGCTTCGCGCACGATTTTTTCTCCGTTCTCTCATCACTATATAATTTGCGGTCATGCATTTTCTCGTAATTTACAGATGCATAGAAATAATTCAAGATTGATTAATTTATCACGTTCGTTGAATTTAAATTTTTTCATGCAACGAGCAAATACAGAAATGCCTTTATTGACAATAACCGTGCGCGTTTTAATTAATCCATGTAAATCATCGTATTGCGCGTATTGATAGAATTTTTTAGTACATTACTTGCTCAGCGAAAGATTGTAAAATAGTAAAAAATTATTTTTTTCTCTCTGCAAATATGGAACGTTAAATGAAAAAAAAAAGAAAGGAAACGTGCGCGGCACCGCGACCAATTTTAATCGTCAGGTAAAATAATGCATGCCGTACGGTATGTTTTTTTGAAATTGAACTACAGAATCGCGCGATACGATTTGTAGAATGGGAATGGCGCGTTTTGGAAATCATAATACTGTTTGATTCTTGTATAGTATATTGTGTTAGGCAGCTTTATTTTCCAGGAACGATAGAAATTGCACAAATGTTTGCGAAAGCGTTATAATACGCGAATAAACGTCGATTCGTTCAATAAGCAACGGTTCAATAGACTCAAAAATCTATGGATTTTTGCCCTAACAGGAGTTTGTTGAAGGGATTAAATTTGCGAAGCGAGATAAACCGAACAATACGCGAACGTGTGCGTACGTGCGTGCCTGATGCGTTTGCGTATGTATCGCATTGAATCGGAGAATAACAGGACCTTTCGAAAGTTTCATTTGATCTGGTGTGGAAGAAACGGCTCGCGAGTACGCTTCTTTATCTCTTTATAAAACTCGTTTTCCGCTATTCTTTTTTATCCGCGTATAAATACATTACGAACCGTAGGATTAAAAATGGAAAAAAGAGGAGACTTAATGGAGGAGACAGGACGGAATACTATCAGAATTATATCTCTCGGAGTCGCAAATGTATAAACGAGAGCCGCGCGTGTAATCTGGCTGAATATGGATTTATGTTTTCCATCGACACGCAGCTGAGTGCTTGCAATGTGATGAAAATATATAATATGTACTACGTGCGTGGGGTGAATGGGGGAGAGGGGGAAAATATTCAGTATTAAATTTATGACTCTCCATTCTTTCACGCTCGGGAAACTGTATTTTTTAAACAATTTTTTTGTCAAATTTGAAAGACGAGTGCCATACACTTTGGAATGCGAGTGTGTTTGCGATTGTTGCCAAATCTCTCTCGCATGAAACGCTTATCAAACATTTCCGCTCGACGAGATATCTCAGCGTTAGTCATTAAAATTACAAGTGACTCGGTAGGAGATCGAGACAGCGAGGGTACGAACGTAATAAAAGTTATCAGATCCACGTCAGGCCGCATTGTCGCTGAAATCAATAGTGCTACCCGCGCCCCGTAAAAGAGAAAGATTATGCGGAATTTACAGAAATTCAATCAGCAAAGTTGTAAGTTTTTAATCTTTAACATATTAAAAATATTACAAATATTTATTTATTTATTTATTTTTATTACAAATATACAAATATTTATTTATTTTTTAAACTTAAGATGACATAAGCTTATGTAAAACAAGGAAAAGACAATTTAAGGAATTTTTGAATATTTTTTAATTAGTCTTACATCTTGAAGATTAGAAATTTGAATTGTCTTCTGTTTTTATCTATTTATTTATTTATTTATTTTTTTTTAATAAAGTAGTATTGAGACTGCAGCGGCAAATATTTCCCTCTTCGTCCGCGCGGGCGTGTAATCAATTAGAGCGTCGAAAAAATTAATACTTCATGCCGCTCGCGCGCGGTGATATCGGTCATAGACGAGTGCGGCGAAGCGGAAGTGCCCGATAAAATAATCCTTTGCTGCGTGCCATGTAACGAAATAATAACTATCCGCATCGGAAAAGCTCGATTGTCGCACCCTCGACGCTGCCGTGCGACATCTGTTCGATATATCGCTGCAATCTGCCCACGCTATCGTCACCTCGCACCCGCCGCATTCGCGAGAATGCATCTGTCGGATGGGAGGGAGAATGTAAACGAGTCGTGAAGAGAGGAGACGAAAAAGAGGGCGACAGCAGAAAAACGAGCGAGAGTTAAAGTGAGGAAATTTAATAGACACTCGACAAGTTTGCCGGAAAAAGTGTCCACTCTATCGCGCCAGAACCAGAAAGAAACAAGTATATTTATTAGCTGGCAACACTTTACAAGATGCGACCGCTTAACATTTAATTATCACTAAATAAAGAGATCGGTAAATGCTGTAATCCCGATGTGTTACGTATTAAAGGTCTACTCGAAGATTTATTAACACCTGAACAGATGCTTTATATAAGATGTGCAGCGATTCTAAAGAATTCAGGTTCCAAATATTCCGATATATCCGAACAATCAACATTTCTAAACATTGAGTAATCTGTATAATTTTGTACGTACTACATTCTATAATAATTCTATATGTTCTTGAATTCCCTCGCTCCAACTTCTTTTTCCGCCTCTACGCAGAGCGGCGTTAATCCCGAGTAGGCAACAGATCTCCCTTCTTGCCGAAGTTACGGAATACCCAAGCAACCGTAGACTCCAAGAACCTATACTTGGATCATGCGGGTTCGAAACTCTCTGGACACGGGAGCGTTTATTCGCACGGGACTTTAGTTATGCAGATTTTAACATGAATACTCTCTTAACCGATTGGTCGGCGGGCAGTGTCGTTATCAGTCCAACTCGCAAATAGACGAGACGTAATCTCGTCCGATCGTGAGTGCGTTTTCTTGTATAAATTAATCGATGCAATTGCGAAACTTTGTCGAGACGCTTAGAAAATTGTTCACATCATGTGCGAATTTCTTCATGCGCACGCAACTCGGCATTGCTTTCAATAATTACACTCGTATCTTTCGGTTATTAAGCTCCATGAAGTCTTCGTTTACCGCGTAGTTATAAAGAGGCTGTTAAATCTACGCTCATCGCACGTGGAGATTTATTTACTGGCTGCGCAGAACGTCGCTTAGAATCGATTATTATACCGTTTCGTTGCGTTTCATTGGACCGCGTCGGATTTATTTCCGGTTAAATAACTGTGCAGGCAGCCACCGCACTTGTAGTAGCACGACGCAACATCGATAGCGTAATAATCGCGCGCTGGCACAGGTGAATATGAATTATACGAAACGATCTCTATTTCAACATGCGTGCAAAAAAGAGTGAGAGAGAATGGGAAAAGGGTTCACGTTTACAAGATAACGGGAAGGAAAAACTAAAGCGTAAAAACGCAACGGCGCGGAGCGGCGTCGTGTGAGAATGCGAACAAAATGGGTTGCTGCCATATCCGGATATCCTTTGGTAAGCAAACAAAATATCTAGCGGTCCAAAGCAGGTCTGGATTCTACCTCTCTTTCTTCTCTCTGATGTAGCAGCCGGCCAGGCGCGTGCATGCGGTACAAACAGACGTATCGCGCGCGGACGAGATGCACCCGATGCGTTCCCGCGAAGCGTGCACATACATACGCACAGAACAGAGGCGATAGCCAGAGGGTGGCAGGGCGGTAACATTGGATGAAATCAGAGAAACATATGTTCGGCGGGATGGGAAACGGGGCCCGACGTGCTCACAAGCGTTTGAATGCGATTAAACCGGTGAAATAGCAACGGCAACACTAACAAACGACCATCAATTCTCTCTTTGCTCTCTTCGCGCTCGCGTTTGCTTCCGCCTCTCTTTTCCTCCAGTTCCAGTCCTTTTTCCGATCTTATGTGTTGTCTTTCGCCCCTAAAGATTTTTAATTCTTAGGGCCGGTTTTTCCAACTTCTTGGTAAGCTAACAGCTAATTATAATAATTAAATCATACATCTGTCTTTGTTTTATCTTTAAATTAAATAAGTTCAGACGTATGATTTAACTATTAGTTAGCTTACCAAGAAGTTGGAAAAATCGGCCCTCAATTTTATTTAGATTAACGAAGCGGTGACAAGGCAAGATATCTTCATCATTTGAAATTTAAGTCATTGGACTTTTATCTTTTTTTTTTTTTAAACCACTGGAAAGACTTTATAATCACGCGCTTTTACTTACACTCTCTCTCTTTCACCGTATTTGCTTACGCATGAAATGGTCCTGTTTTTCGTGTCACTTCTCACACTTTATGGGATATTCGGACGTGTCGAAATTTTATGTTGCAAAGAAAGCAACCTGGCGTACATAAGCAAACCTTGTTCGACGGGCTTTCTCTTTTCATCTCGAATTCGATGACCATGCAGGTGATGAACAAGAGGCTCTTTTCATGTAGACACTCAACTTTTTCCAAGGTCTTGCAGTCGGCTTTTTTCCTGTCTTCGTTCGATTAGTGTCATCATTTCGCCTTCGACTGTGTAAATTTGAATTGCAAATGTGGAATAGAATTTTTTTCTCACTCTCCGAATCACGTCCTACGGAAATATACATGATCAGATTCTCAGAATTTCAATAAATATCTGACAGATTAAAAATAAAAATAAATTCAAGGAGTTCAGGATTCTTAGTCATTTTAAAACGTTACGCGTTCGTATAAATCAATATTATTCTTTTGATCAAATTCAAGGGTAATTCATTTTCTAAAACATATTTGTGCTTATGAAATAATACCAAAGTGAATGTAATGAAAAATCTATTCCATTTTATTTGTTAATCTCGAAAAGGTTTTCGAAAACTTTTTTCAATGTTACACGCGCGATTACGTAAATTTTCCATAAGAGTGCAAGAACGATGGACAGGCAGCGACGCATAAAAATGGAATTTCGAAAGTCAAATCGAAAGCCGAAATCCATTGGAATAACTGTGAATAATCAAGCACGCGGGCATACGCGGCCATTTCGCGGGGTTGCAGTTTGGTGCAGCCGCATTGTGTGCGTTGCCGGAGAGCAATATATCAGCGAGGAAAAATACTGCCGGATTAATCATAAACCATAGTGATTTTTTAGCTGCGCGGATTATTTATAACGTGCTCAAGCACGGCTCTTTGAAATAGATGTTTGTTCGACGATGTATCTGGCAACCAAGGCGCGACAGCACCAGTTTTGTTATATACATTGTTATACATATTATACCTATATCTGTTACATAGAACTGATATTACAAAATATCAAATTGGTGAAACCTTTCGTATAAAGTAATACATATATTTTCCATATAACATTTCATACACAAATAAATATTTTTAACTCAATCAAGGATACATTTTTTTGCGTGAAAATCGTTTTACAATTTTTATAACATAATTTTTTACTCTTCAGTTTCTGAATTACGATGAATAATACTTTAATGAATTATTGCAAATTCTGACAAATTCGCGTATTTGAACTCTTTTATTTACAATTGAATCAGATATTTCGATCCCTTGTAATAGCTATTATATATAATTAATATTTGATACAAGTAGTCCGCAGACTTTAACTTAATGCTTTAATTCATATTTATATTATATTTATATTAAAGTAGACTTTAATTTAATAGGAGGATAGTTGATGTAAGTTGTTACAAGAAACGGGCGACTCCAATGCCTGGCACCAAAGCTTTACTGTCGATTGTATTCGGGCATCGAAATCTCCACTAGTCCAACTGCCATTTGATTCTGTTCTTCAATTGCCAGCGATATTGAATCCATTCTGTTTCTATCGTCGCGAGATTTCTCCTACAAGAAATTTACTAAACATAACATTTTAGTCCTTTAAAAATCTGTGATAATTTTACTTTGAACTCAGTTTAGCATTAACAGTTTTAACTGTTGGCATCTTTTTCACAACAGTATTGCGTATTATTACATTTCTTCTAGATAACTAGATTACATATCTTCTGGATAACTAAATTTCTACATTTATAAAGATATTGGTATTATTATTCCACGTTAATGACCTATTACATTAATGATTACATAATATATTGCGGAAGGGAATATATAAAATTGAAGAATAGATATATAATAATGAGAGCGTGAAGTATTCAACTCACTCGCTCGCCTTGAATACGTTCCTCGATTAAATGTCAATCGTTATATTTATTTTGGCAGATTGCTTCTTTGAAATCGAGTTCTATCAATATTTATATAACGAGAGGGAAAATGAATGATCGTATAGAAAAATAAGTGGGCAATAAGTTTGCGCGCGTCAGCCTTTCACTGCGTAAGCAATTACTCTGTTCAATAAATACCTAATTAATTATTTAATTAATGGAACGACAACCAGTATGCGAATCTGCGTGAATAATTAAATGAATAAAATTCAATTTGCATTTGGCTCGACCTAGCGTTATCGTCGGCTGCATAAACTATTGCGCCACGCAGCGATTATGCCTGCACATGAAAACATTGTTTATTTCATAACTAATATGCGCGGGAAAGCATAATTTACGTCAATGCTAATATTTGCTTTTCGAGAACATTTTGTACGTTATAAAACATCATAATGCCCCGTGATCAAAGAGCCCTTGCGCAATTGTTTTCGCGGGACCCTTCATTAATCGCGTACACCTTCATTAATACCGTCCCTCGTCGTTTCTTCGCACAAATTGCACGTGATATCGCATCGCCGCGATAAGATACAATGTTCGTTCGTATCGATATCGACGAGCAAAAAGGGGTGCGGCGACGGCGCGATGGCGGATGGACAAAGCGGGATGGGAGGGGGGATTGGTTGCGCGTCCAACCGATCGGGAATTTTGCTCTCGACCCGCACTCGAAACACGCGAAATATCATCGTTTGTACCCCGCGGGCCTGCCGCGTCATTGGTCGTCGAAAATTAACATGCGAACAACCAGGAAATATCGCGCGAATTAAAAAACCGGACGAAATGGGGAGAAAGCGAGCGAATGGTCGGTCGGTCGGGGGCGAGAATAAAAATTGGAGGATAGCCTTCGTGCGTTTCGTCCTTTTTTTTTTATTCCGCTCGATCCTACGAAGGCCGGTGGCGGTTCTGTGTTTTCGTCCCTCTCTGCGTATCACGTTCGTCCGTTTTTGCACGCGGAATCACGTCGATCATTCTACCGCCGTCATAAGGTTTCTACTTGCCCGCGTCCGGAATACTCGTCGGAAATTTGCGTTTTAATTGCGCTTCTCCTTCGTGCTTCTTATCGCATTTCATGCCTCCGCCGCGTTTGCTCGTATCATAATTATTTTGCGGCGTTCGTTCACCTTCCCTCGCGGTGATCCGACTTCTCCGTCTTTCGCGCGGCTACAAGGTGATTTTTTACAATGTTTAATAATTATAACAATACTCTCTCGACTATTTTTTTTTTTAATTTGAGTACTTTTAATAACACTGTTCTTTCTGTTTCAGGTAAGAAATAATAATTTAAACCAGTCTTTGTCCGGTGAGTGACATAATTTTTGTTTTTTATGCATGTTTTTCACTTATATTCACATCGAAAAATGCAACGTTCGAGGTTGTTTTCATTTATTCGGAATCTATGCGTTAATCGATCACGGCGGCATCATTTGCTTGTTATCCTCGTAAACCTGGCGTGTTAACATCATGTTGCATCAAATTCCACGTAACATATGCGATCGAACAATTGTCAGTTTAATCCTTTGTGACGAGCGAAAATGTCGCTGCAACCAGCGTAAATACCGTATATATTCGAAATACTCCATCATTGTGGAAGAGCCCCTGAAAATCCATGCTGTTTTCCCCGGGAAAACGGTTATTCTCTGCACTTGATCGGAAAGTACTTATTCATGCATTTGTACTTCTATCGTATATGAAAGGATATGGTTTAGCTGTACATAGAGCAAAATATTATCCGGAATTTATTATAATCTGCTTTAGAAAATGGGTAGAAAATAGTTAATTCAATTTGATTTAGAATTATAAGAAATTTGAGCAGATTTCTTAGACGTTACTCTTGAGTTGTATTGATTTATTAATTATCGATATACGAGCCTTAGGCGTATGCTTTTTGATTTTCTGCAAGATCAACATTGAATCTCACCGTGGCAGGAATATATTAAATAACGAGTAGCTGGGGAAACATTCCATTAATAACGCGGGGTGGACACGTAGCGTAGCCAGCTCGGAGAACTCTTTGACGTTGCTTATCGGCAGTGCCGACGAATGGGCTCCGGGGCAAGTAATCGGCGATACAAAATGGAAAATGCTGATAATTTAAGCGTGGGGCCCTGCGCTCGGTCGATCGCGGCGAGGGGAATGGACGGAGCAATAGAAAAAGAGAGAGAAAGAGAGACGAGCGGTATAATCCAGGGCGTTATTTTATTCGTTGCTGCGGCGCACAACAGTCGATGCACAAAGTTTTCATAAACGTTGCTCGTGAGCACGTTGAACGCGCGCGCGCGCGCCTCTCTCTCTCTTTCCTCTCTCTTCTCCTCTGGCCTCGCGAGAGCGCTCTTCCGCTTCCTCTCTCGCTCGCAGCATGCGGCAGACAACGGTTAATCAATGGGCTTCAAGCGCAGGCTCGCATCCCGGGATCTTTCCTGATGGACAGCGGCAACAGCAGCAACAACACGCGCCCACCCGGGGGAAGGGGAGATGAGGGAGGGAAAGGAGCGAGAGAGGGAAAGAGCGAAACAAAGGGGAGGAAAGAGCAGGTGTATCGAGAATTAGATGAGAGGAGGGATGAAATGAAGATAGAGGGAGAGCGAGTGGGCGAGAGGGATAGCGAGAGCGCCGCGGGCGTGTAAAACTAACGAACAATTTCAACTCCCCTTTCAAGTCGCGGCTTTGTTTATGCGGACGAAAATAATTTGTCCGTGTGTCCGTCTCTTCGTCCGACGTGGGCGCGAAAATAAGCACGGATATACGTACTGCATGCGTGTGAATTTCGCGGATGCGCGTCGCGAGTACGTCGCTCATACCTATAATTTGGCGTTTAACAGGAAAGAATTGATTCTTCGAAAGATTAACTCGTACGTTAATTTATTTTTATTGATCTTGATCACCCGAGAATCGTACTCTGAGAGAAAAATATAGTTACTTTTGGCCTCAACCACAATTTTATAATATTTTTAACGATAATTATGGTTAATATAATGATGCACATGTAGTTAAGTTAATCATATTTATTATTAGAAATATAAAATTATAGTTGAGATCAAAAGTAACTATATTTTTTTCAGTGTACGACGAGTGTCCAGTCCGTTAAGAATTGACCCATTTTGAATCGACCCACGGAAAGATTTTACGAATCATTTATTATCAAAAAGTTACGCTGCCCATAATTGAGCGTTTCGACTCCTCGTAAAATTCACGGCGTACTTATTTAACAGCACTAAAAGACAGAAGTAAAAAAAAGTTACTAGTGTCGAATGTAACGCAGCAAAGTTACGTTAACTTCGAGGCGAGCAATCGGTAAGGAAGCTAAAGCGAACGGGGAAAAGGTTCTCCTCTCTGCGAAATTAGTCTCGAATTGCGCGGCCTGTCGGTCTCACCGTCAAGTAAGGGAATTACTTTCGAACTCGCAGACCGATAAAACAGGCCCTCTCTCATTCGGCACGGCGGACCTAAAAACTTTCCGCACTCGTAAATGAGAGCCACCTGGACGCTCAGTTTTATGGTCCATTTGCATCCGGCTTTAAAAGTGCCGTCAAAAGAATCTTGCAATTAAAGGCATGGTGGCGCATCTTCGCGACTATCACCCGGCCCGTCGTTTTTCGGCGGCGTCAATTTGCGAAATTTCCCGTCCGTCTCTCTCGTAGGAAATAACAGAAATCCCTCTCGGGGATCGATCTCGTGACGTTTGAAAATCGTTAACCTCGTCCGTTAAAAAAATTGCCAATTAACCGTTTTTCGATTATCGAGGCATCGCGCTTGTGACGGCGTATTATTTTTGCGACGTTGAATACACGTCATATCACTCTATCGATACGCCGTTTTTTTTTTCCGGCGATGGAAAAGATTTCAAATCGCCGTACAGCGCGTTTTCAGACACCTCGAACGGCCGTTAGAACGGGCTCGCCCGCAAAATTGGACGAATCACGAGTGAAGGGTGAGAGGAAACCGACGGACGGACAGATGGACAACGTTGCACACACGTACTGCATTCGCACAAAATGGGGGTGAGAAGAAAAATGCAAGGAGAGGGACGAAAGAGGGGGCAAAACTCCCAGCGAGATTGGATCCCTGAAAGTGGTTCGTGCTGGCTCCACCTGATTACCAGTTTCGCTGATGGATTCTTAGACCCCTTCGGAGAGCTGCTCCGCTCGAGTCCTCAATGTCGTTTTCTGAATTTGCGACTGTCCACCCTCCTCGAAAATCGCCCTAAGCGTTCTCCAATACCGGTCGGTCGCGCTTTATACGTTCTTTTTTTTTTTAATAAATCGATGATTTCGTGCACACCGGCGAACCTTTCGCCGAATGAGAATTGCACGTGATAGTGCGCGAGACGCAAGTATCTATCGCGTCTGCGAATTGCGTAGAATCCAAGCGTGGTACAGATTGAACCGAGAGCTTCCCGAGGTGTAGAACAATAATTTTTCGCTCAACGTTTGCGCGGGTGAATTTTCTATAACATTGAAAAATATCGATACAGGAAGACGTTTATGATATAAGAAATATCAACAGCAAGCTACGTTAGAAACCTAAATAATCATAATGATGTTGAATTGTGTAATTGCGAGGATGTTTGTAGACAGACATGACAAACATGAACCACGCAATTTGAAACGAATCTAATAACGATCGGAGGGGGGAAGGGAGAAGGGGGAGGGAATGAAATTAAAACAAATCGGAGACAAACCTCAAACCATTGCGCCGCACTAACTCAACTTGCGGGGGAAAAACTCTGATACGCTGGCAGAACCAATTATTTTGCGGAATTCAGCTTGCGGTTCATTTAACGCAACGTGGCTACCTGATATTTTATATAAAACTGTCCACCGGTGTGTAGAGGGTTGAATCAGTTGCGGTCGCAGTGACCGCACTGGCCACCGTCAATTCACCAACAATGTTGACGACTTTTTTCAATTCTCGTATTACGCAAAAGGATGCTCTCGGCGTTGGTTCGATGATTGATAATCTATCGTGTTACATTGCGCGGTAGATGTAATTTCTTTCATTATTGATATCTTATTATATCTAAATTTAAACATACATGGTGATAATTGTCCCAGCAATTGAATTTATTATTTTTTATATTTTTAGAAAATCATCTTTTCGATAGATTTCATTTTTGTATCAGTGATGATCCATTAGACAGGTGTTGAAATATCATTACTTTATTCGCTTTTAAAATACATTTTAATAGCACACAAATTCAAGCTTGGAAATGCTAAGAATGGATCGACTGAATGTTGTACGAAGTTGATTATCGTTTCATATTTTCTCCTTATTTTTGCGATACCGATTGATTGACGCAACGCTTAAATTGAGTTAAACAGGAATCGGAACGTTTGATACGCGGTTGCAATGAAACAACAAAGATGCCGCTATCAATTAACTAAAAATAAAAAGCTTCGTCAGCGCGCTATGTATATATAAATCGCGAACGGAAGGAATTACTTGAGATTTTCTTCCCTGTGGCATATAATCGAATTAAGTGTGACTTGAGTTTAAACCCCGTCACTCATTTAAAAAGTAATCTTTAGTTTCACTGAAGATTGTCTCCGTTAACCGTTCTTCATTAGCAAATTGGCCAGCAAAAGTCGGCGTCCCTCATTAAAGATACACCGTGCCGTACCGAAAAGTTTTCGAACTAATTTACCGTAACTTCCTCTCGTAAAAGCTCTCTCCTTCCCTTATATTAAATAAAAATTTCAGTAATGGCATTCTTGTACAGCATCCAATTTGCGAAGATTACATTCCCCGCCGGATACCGCCAAAGGTTCGAAGGAGGCTAACTATCCATAAGCTCGGAGGGACACTTGCCCTAATCGCGCATCGTCGTTCCAATTACCGCTTTTATCAGAATTTTTATCTCAAGATTGTCGAATTTACGGTTGTGTTTCGCATCGATCCAACACTCGTTTATCTATATTAACACAAAGTCGCCAACGATCGTGGCTTAACGCTATTGTTTCTATCTCTATTATGTACAGGGCGCAAGAGAGTACGTTAGGTATAAAAGGCACATGTTCATTCCTCCGCAGAAATCGCTTACAAACGTTACGGACGACGTTTACACACAAGATTGCAAACCCGCGCTTCACTCACAGTTTTAACAAATAACTAATTAACACTACGAGCTCGAGCATGCTCGAGATGAGGGGAGCCTCGGAGTCTGATTGTTAGTGTTCGTATCCACCGACTTCTTTCCGCCCGAGGAAAAATCGCGGCCCGCGGATCTTGATCGTTTTAATCGATTGCGCTGATCGTAATTCTTTTATTGACGACGGCGACGTTATTCGTCGTGTGACGTGTGCCGCTTTTCAGCGCTTTTTCCGCGTGGACCGCAACAATATCGCGCATCTCGCACGACGCGCCATTACTAATTGCCGGCAAGCCTGCCGTTGTCATATGTGTGCGTGTTTGCGTGTACTTTATTCGGGCATCGCAGTCGGCGGGCGTGCACAATCGTATTATCAGCTATTGATTTCGGGAAGCATCGACTTGTGCGCTCGTCAATGCCGTCCACGCGCAAAACGCATCGATTCCTTCAGCACAGCTCGGCGCAAAGCGAATAGCGATGCGCATTATCGCGAAAATTCAATCGTTTTTCCGTTCGGATAATTATTCGATTTGAAATGATTTCCTCATACTCCTCTTAGTATATACGTATTATTAGTATTTTATTGCATTCTTAAGTTTGAGCCTGTTGGCCGAAACAGTAATATAAATGTAACATCTTTTTTTAATTTTTGAAAACTAGAGAAAGGAAAGGTTCGCGTCTTTTTCATGTTATGTTGGAATTACATTCGAAAAGAATAGTGTAAAAATATAATTTTCCTCGTACGATCACAGTTTATACAATTGTTTCGTCCAACGACTTGTAGAATAATATTAACAGGCTAACAATATTCAACTAGTCTTTTATGCGTTTGCAATCGATATTATTTTTACAATAACGCGGTTAACAATATTTTGGCGATACTGGACTATTTATGTAGTCTTCTATATTCAGTGTTTAAGGACTTGCTTCTCGACGGAGACCACTAGATAATGATTTAATGCGCAATTGGACTCTACAGCGGAAACATTACTGATATTAATCCCCGTTTATATTGCATATCGACAAATGTAATTTAATGTACAAAGTGTCGTCATCTGAAAATATGTATAACGCGACGTCCGCCAAATAGATTATAGCCTAGTTCAACGATGTCGTGTCCGGGTTTGATGATCGATCATGGGGCACTCGGTTGATTTTCCCGCAGGTGTGTCGGTGGCACGTATTGCCCGTATTTCCGCCGTAACGATCAACTTCCGAGGTTTCTTGTCCATCGACGAGACATGCGATAGAAAGAGCGGGAGACGTCCATCGACGTAGAGACGTTGGTAAAGCGTTGATCGAAAGAAGAGACGGCGGTCTTCCCCGCTTCAGCTCTCCCGTAGTCTCGAGCGGGATCTCATCAACGATTAAGAACCGCATCGAGGGTGCAGGACGCTTTTCCGCGTCAGGCGGTTCCTTCCGTCAGAAGGGAAGGCCGATCGCAGACGGAAGTCAGGCTCCACCTCCGGTTCCTCTTTTATTGACGCAGCGGTGCTCGTCACGACGAACGTATCATTCCCCTCGCTCTCCTCCTCATTCTGGAACGGGCGGGACGCTCTTCGTCGAAGGCTTCGCTTCGATATTCATTGAGCAAAGATTTATCCACCGGTAATCTCCCCAGAGCGCTCATCGCGCAATTCAGCGGCTCGAGTGTGCTATCAAGCCGACTGCGATGCTCTCGCGACGATCTTTCGCAGAATCCACGATTGTCACGGATAATCGCGCCGTCGCTCTCCTCGCGATCGGCTATCGTCAGTCGCTCTCGAAAGTCTCCTCGTTTCCTTTGAAAGTTCCGCAGTCGTGATAGGGCCCAGGCACGAATCCCACGCTGGTTTCTCCCGATCGATGTGACAGAATAGTTAAGTGACTGTGATTGCTTCCGCGTTCGAAGGAAGGGACGAAAATCCGAGTCACGGATTTCTCGAGGAGGGAAGGAATAATTTTCCGCGTGTGATATTTTTTTCTAAGCACCAGTAATCTGTATCGCGAGAAGGGTACTTTCCTTCAGGGACGACAGCGATCGTCTTTCCCCTCTTTCCTCCCTCCTCTTCATTTCGCGAGACGAGTATCGCGTGTCGTCCGCCCGCCCCCTTCATTTCCTACGCACGAAGATATTCTCCAGAAGCTCCTTCGTGATCAGTCGGTGAGGTCTGGTCGGGCTCTCGGTGGGCGTACCGTAAAGTCGACTGTTGATGGCGTAGAGCTTCGGGCTGAGCTCGCACCTCACGTTGAACCACCAGTCGCAGACGAAGACCGCTTGGCTGAATTGCGTGCCGTTCGGACAGAGAAACGTTGCTTGTCGGCCGTCTATGTCGCAATAATGCCACGCTTGGCATCTCGTCTCTACGTCGGCGAAGAAGCCGGGGAAGGACTGATCGTCGCAGTAGAAATTCGTGTAAGGCACCTTCCCCAGCACCGGATAATCCGTGCCCGGTCGACCTGCAATTGCAATGAGTAATACCGTAAATCCCAACATGACAGGTGCAGACATTATAAGAATTTGTTTTAGCAGCAAATTATTAAATAGATAAAATTTTATATTTTTTTTTCTTAATATTAATGAAGATGTTGGATGAATCCGAAATGATAATTAATCTATGCGGTTTTCGATGTTCAAATGCGTTCCCTCTGATACCGCGTTCGATCGTATATATTCGAGACTCTAAATAATTCACGGATTATTCCGGCTGCAATTTCAACGTTCATGGATTCCCTTTGCGTGAAACCCGCGAGCGTACATAAAGCACCGGGCGATTTGGATGAGTTAGCTACTTAAATGAATGGACACGGAGAGGTTAAACGACTCGGTTCTTTGCCTTTTCTCTATTTCCGTTACCATCTCTTCTCTTTGCAGCGCTGCAGCCATTCGGATCTCATTGGAAAATTGTAGTTTCTCCCATGGCTTTCTCGAACAATGGCGCGATTGTGTAATTGGAAACTAAGAATGGGTGGAGTATTTTACCTAGTGAAGTATTGAAATCAAGATATATATAACAAAGAAAAAAAATATATAAATATTTTAGATATCAAATAAGTTGCATAATTATATGCTTACGTGAAAGATTAAATTTGAAAACAATGTTTGTATAATAAATAAACTTGATTTTATGAATTATGCTTTACGATTGGCACGGCGATTAGCTAAAAAATTCCGTCTTTTTAACTTTCTTAAAATTTACATTTAGAATTTTTCCCCGGGATTAAAACCCGAAATATCTCCAATGTAATATGCAAGCGTAAGTAAGTAATCCTAAGATCGCGGAGAGGTCGGTATCACGATCAAAGGTGATGAAAACAAAGGGTAGACAATTCAAAGCTATTCGTGTCATGGTTGAAAGAGGTTCGGATTAAAATAGCCTGAGAAAGCGCCCTCAGAGTTCTCCGCCCACATCCTTGCTACCACTTCTCTGTCCTTCTCCTTGTCGTCTCTTTTCCGTCGTTCGTAGACTCGACGGAAAACGAAATAATTAGACCGGTACGGTGCATGGCCGCACCTTCGAAAGGGGTGAATAGCTCGAGAACGAAAATACGTTCGACATGGTGTTGTCGTAGATTCTACCGAAGTTATAATTACGCGGACGCAACCACGAACAGGGATGAGAATGAGAGAGAAGGCGCGAGGGTATGAAGAGAAACGAGAAAGGACGGAGGAGAGTAGTTTAGCGAGCGGAAGCGAGAAGGCGAGCGTTTATTCCGTGCGGGTACGCAGAATCTCTTCCGCTGACAAAACAGATCGGACAAGCGGCGCAAGGTGTGAATTTCGTATGGATGTCCTCGGTGGAGACACGGTCGAGTTTATGCGACCGCGTCGGTAGGTGCACGTTCTGTATACGTTTCCGGGGTGTTGCGCGCGTACAGACCGGTCCATTTCGTCGCTCGTATCACATCGCGTCTCATCGCATCGACGTCGCGTCGCGTAGGTATTCTTGCAGGCATTCGAGATGAAACCTGGCCAATCCACTGTTTTCAGCTAACCTGAACGACTTTCCGTTGAGTAAAATTGACGCTAGAATTTCTTGACTCGCGAGTAGTTTAGCAGTACAAGTTAATGCGTTATCAAATAAATTAAAATGCTAAAAGCACGTGAGACATTCTAAAATATATTTATAAAAATCAATTGAAATATAGTTATTTAACAGAACTCTATATTTCTGTCTCTTGAAACAATCAATTTCAGTTATTAATTTATAGAATTTATAGAAACAATTCACATAGTTATTTTAAATAGTTTAAATTTGATGGATACAAGTAAAAATTCTGTGAAATATCATTTTATATTAAGAAACTTTAATAATAAATTTAGTAAATTTTTCCATTAAATATTAAATAACGTATTTTAATTTCAAAGTATTTTAGTTACATCATGTCTCTCAAAATTTATACGAGATTTCGTTATAGACGTACTATGAAAACCTAACTGCTTCATCCTATATAGTTTCTACCTTCTTCGTCCGAGAACATCTCATTCTATCTTCGTCGCATGCTCTTGTGAGCGACATTTCTGCCCGACGAAACTAAGCTTGTCGCCCGATGAGATTCGAATAGTTGGACGGACAGAGACGCGAGTAGACAGAAAGAGAGAGAGAGAGAGATTGGGAAGGAAAGGATAAAGAGATGGGATTGTTGGCGAGTCAAAGACAAGTAGAGATATTATGTCGTGATAAAATTTAAACAAATACTCGAGACAAAACGATCTTGTAATCATTCAGAAGCTCTTCTGCATCTCTGAAATTATGTACGTAAATGATAACAGTGCTCATAATATCGCATTCTCCAAAGCTTTGTTAATGAAATGGCATTGATATCTTGTATATCAATGTTTATTATTTTACTTTACCATTTCTTTAAAGATAATTTTATTTTATGATAATATTAAGAATTACATGATGAAGTCTTTTTTAAAGCGAAAGATATAATTAATTAATTATATGTTCAAGCGGAATTACTATACGAGATTTTTTAACAGTTGGTTACGTAAAACATTTAAAGCATAATTTAAGATTTAGGATATTTTTTATTCCTACATTAAGGATGCAATCTTCCGCGGAGCTAATGAGGGAACTTTCTTCATAAACGTCGGCCTCGTTTTTAATTCCCTTCGTTAATCAGAGAAAATGCTGGTTCGCCATGGTACCTATTTGTTATCTGAGTACTTCCTGGTATTATTTTAAGGGAACCGTGCGGACTCAGCGCTTCCATTCTTGCGCGAATTTTACGCGTTGGCACGCGACCAATGTCTCCCTACGCGACTACGAGACCGGTCTTGTTATCTTTTTCGTTGAGACACCGGCGTATTCCTCTCTCCCGTGTAATCTTATAAAAGTTTTACGTCTCCCTCTCTTTCGGAAGTAAAATAGGAATCTTTAAAATCAAGGACTTGGACGCACCGTCGCGAAGCTATATTTCGCCGAACGTCGCTTCCGATAACGTACTGCGGCTTTTCTGGCTCCGCGTTTTATTTAACTTTTCTCTGGGTCTTTACTCGAATTTATTTCGATTGACTGATTTTAAACTTATGATCGAATCGAATCACGAAAATTATATTTTATAAAGAACCGTTGCCTAATAAAATGTTTGAAAATATTTTTAATGTGAAACATCTCGTTAAAAAAACATGTATATATATATAATTTTCTGAACAAACAGTATATATAGTTTTTGTGTATCTTAAACGATGTGAAATCACTTTGTGCTGTCATACGTATAAATGATCACTTCGTTTTGTACCTATTGTACTTCACTCGTTGTTTGGCAGCGCGACCTCCTTTTGCAATTCGAATTGCACGAACGCGCATCGCAAAGTCGATATTTCTTCCGTGACGAAGAGCTCCCTCGGATGTATCGGGAGAGACGCAATGAAAAGTTTGCGTAGAGCCGGATCACATCGGCAAACTTCTGTCTCGAATTATTGAAGCAGAATAAATAAGCAAAACGGGACATACACGAATCAGAGTATCCTCCTTCCTCTCCTTCGTCCTTTCCTTTCCGACTTAGTCTTTCTTCCTCGCTTCTTTCGCCGTGTAGGAACTTCTAACGAGTATCATCGATAATAGACACTCCTTTCTCTCGTTTCTCGTTAACGTTATTATTGCCGACAGTTGCAAAGACATCGAGTTAGCGGGGCAGCGTCATGTCTTCCTCTTTCTCACTTTTGTCTCAATTATGGAGTCATCCGCGAGAGAGATAAGTGACCGTGCTATCATTTCCCTCTCGTCGCCTTTATCGCTATAAAAGTGCTAGCAAACAGGTAGAAAATGCGCACACGCGAAAATGCATGAAATGATTGCAGAACGCGTCGTGTTAAAAAATCGTCGATAGCAGCTCACTCTTATCAACGTCGCAGATTCGTGTCGCCGACGCGACGTTTACGAGTCAGCCGTTGTCAGATTGATTGACCCGTTCGTTAGATGAAAGCCGCGTAATTGCCTAACGGCTTATTCGCGACATAGCGCAATCGTTAATTCCAAGTTGCGCGACGAGACTCGGCGCCAACGTTTCTTGCGTATACACCGCGCGCAAGTACATATTTAGGCGTCTTGTGCACTTGGCAGGTGATTGTATCAATATCCGGCAAGAGAGATGGTTTGCTTTGTGCGGTAACAACACAGAGAGAAAGAGAGAGAGAGGGGGGGGGGATGGGGATAGAGAGAACCGAGAGCATGCGAGTGCATGTTTCGATTAATCCGGAATATATCCGGGGGCTTTCGTTCAGAGAAGCTCACGCATGTGCGTGCGCGTGCACTCGCGCGGATGGAAATGAATCACTTTTGGTATAGGGACGTGATACCAAGCGTATATCTTGCGCAACGAAATCGTTCCGTGCTGAACAGCGCCGTGCCGAGTCGAGCCGAGCCGAGCTGAATTAGGCCGAGCCGAACGGATTCGAGCGGCGCGTAATGAGACGGAGAGAACCGAAATGGTCATACGGGCTTCGGTAATCGTACCGAAAACGATTAAACAGCCGTTTCCTGTGATTATCCAGCTGTTCGTTTACACTTCGGATGCGCTTGTCCTACGAGCGGGATATTAATCCTTTCAGCGGCCCGAACGGCGCGGCGTGGCGCGGCATTAATTGCACATGCGAGGCTTCCCTGTCATCTCTCTCGTAAATCCGGGTATACGCGTGTGCTGGCGCTCTCGTGAATCTTTTAGCACTATTTCGAATATTAAAGGAATTATATACATATATTATTCGACGGAATTAATTTCTTCGTCGACGAACTAATTTCAATGGATCATTCAGTTAATTATAGATCACACGCAGAAGATTAGGAGGGATTTAGCGTCGAGTGCGTCGAGTCTGTGATAATTATCTGTAAATTAATCATAAATATTTATTATTGCGCGCGCACGTTGTTTATGGATATTGTTCGGGCAATATTCTTTCTGCATAAATTCGCTTTCGCGAGCGCGTCGCCAGCCTGGCAATTTCACGTTCGCGTCTCACGAATGAAGGGCGAAGCTTCGACGTCTGCATGATCCACGATCGCGCGGAGATCTCTCTCTCTCTCTCTCTTTCATCCAGCAGCCGTCTTCCTCTCTTTTACGTCTAAGCCATCGTCATAAAGTCAGCCAGGCGCACGGGACGAGGTTTGCTGCAACTACCCTCCACTCCGCATTGTTCCTTCGTCGGTCTCTCTCCGATGCACTCGCGGTCTATCGCCCACGTCTCTCCTACCGTCTCTCCATTCCTCCCTCCCCTCCCTCAGTGATACGCCCCTCTGTATCACCCTCTTACCCTCTCCTCCACCACCCATCCCCCGTTTCCCCGCCATTGTCTGTATGTCATGAAACGCGCGTAAAGACGTACCTGGTTAGGTTTGTGCAAAGGAGAAAGAGAGAGAGGAGACGGCGAGCAGGAGAGGAAGAAAAGAGCGGGAAAGGTAGCCGCGAGGGGGAATGAAAGCGAGACGCACGTAACGGATCCCGTATTTTCATCCCCCTCTCGCATCTCGCTGCCCGCGCGGTTCGCCCGCAGCTCGGCTCTCTCGCACCGAACTGCCGTGACATCGAGGAGTGCCACGGTGATGCAGAGTTCATCCGGGGTCGGACTATTTCATTATCCTATCCGAGAGTGGCACACCGTGATCCGGGGCAGGGGGTGAGGGTAGGAATGCGCGACCCTTCGGGAGATTGAGAACCGTTAAGTCAATGAGATAAGTTTACGCTACCATATTGATTCGGCGTTGTAGCTAACCTTTTCTCGTCCTCTCCCCCTCCCCCCGTGCCGTGAGAATGATTTTATTGCGCTCGTTTTGTACCGTAAACGAAACAGAGTTTATTCATGAATGTACAAGCTACTTTTTTTCACATTTTTCAACTGAAATTCTTCGGTTAAATAATGGATCGGGTGATTGTGTAAGGTCGCAAAAATATGCTAACATAGGAAAAGTTAGAAATATATGCGATATTTTCTTTGCATTTTGAGTCATCAAATTATTTATAATAAAAGATAAAAATCATCAATATTGAAGAAGGAATGAATTTCGACGATAAGGATTTAATGGCCACAATTAAAAAACAAAATTTTGTTTAGTTTACATTTCAAATCTTTCTGTTATATTGTTTTACTGTTCACAGATGCAAGCGCAAATTATAAATCGCAGTTTGTTTTTTTTTCTTTTTTGAAAGGACGGAGAGCGGGATTCAATTCAAGTTAGTTGTATTCTATGCGAAAATTCATTCCATTTCATATATATATAAATATTTTTTTTTTTATTTCTTCTCTACTATCTGTTTTGTCTCGCTATTTTTGTTTTTCTATTTTTCTTTCTTTACACTTCCAGTCTTGTTGTTTTCCCCACGCTCTTGCTCATCGCTACTCTCACTGTACGATCGTCCTCATCGACTCGGCTTCAACTCGCCCTACAACGGTTCGGTCGCTTCGGGGCGGCATAATCGGCCCTTGTCTGAAGGGTGTCACGGTAGTTAGCCGACACGCTGGAGTTTACGATGGAGCGACGGCGTCGTAAATTCCTCGTGCATTGTTTGGGAATTTGCGAGCGCTAATCGGTCCTCGTCACGTCGGCAAAAGGCGCGCCGACGTCGTTGTCGTCGACGACATCGTCGCCGTCGCATCGTTGACGCTCTTCGCTGCAAGATTGACGTCAACGACGGTCTCGTCCATCATCGATGGATATTCGCGGAATTTCACGCTGGCGCCTTGGCAAATTTCTCAAATTCGCGACCCCGATCGTCGCGCTGCACATTTATCGGTAAGTGAATGTACCGATAATCCACGACGGATTCATTTTTTAAATATTTGAGGAATATTATCAGATTACTCCTCGCGTAACGTTAAAAGAACGTGACGTTTTAAAAGCGGTCTATTTATTCCTGATATTCGTATTTTCAGAAAATCTTCAGAGACTCGCACGATTTGCAATTCCGCATCCGATATATTCATTTATATAATCGATACATTTATTTATACATTCATCATCGTGAAACCGATTATCGCCGTCGGCCATAAAGCACACGGGGATTTAAACGCGACGCTCGCGTTACACCGAGGCACGCTTTCGAAGCGCGCGATCGATTTAATCGCGCGACGAAATACGTTTAACGCGTTATCAAATAATCAGATCTCATAGAACAATGGTCGGCCGGATTAACTGCGTATATTATTCGCGTTTCCACGACGGGCATAAACCCTTTCGGGCGTGAGCCCGAGATAAATAATCGCCCTGCGTTCCGTAAAGTTTCACGAGTGCTCGGGTACATGCGAGTACTTGGAGTACTTATGGCCGTATTTAATTTAGTGTATGAATTTTATGCGCGCCAAACACCCCTCCCCCCGTGTACACGTTCGCTTATAAATCAGCGCGGCCGACATTCTCTATCGCGTGTAACGTGCACACGCAGGGGTAGCCGTAGAGCCTCTCTTCAACCTCTTCTATCTACCCTTCGGTGGCGCGATGTGCAAACTCCATTATAGGAATTTTCCCTCCGAAGGCTGCAGCAAATATTTTACAATCGATCGGCTAAAGGGAGCGAGAGACGTCGGCTCTCTCGTCGGCCGACGTTGCCCTCCGCAGGGCGACCGAGGCAAATCGAAGCGGATGCCGCTTGCCTGCTCGCGTTACGATAGGTCAGCGTTGAAATTCAAAGCGGACCTTCAAAGAACCCATTAGCCGGCACAAAGTGACATAAATCGCGCTTAATGCGGTATGACCGCGTGTTTAACGGCCAACAAGATTATTACGGTGGCACTTGAGAATAAGCAGCACTTAAAAATACGCCGCTAATTTTACCCGTCTCTCGTCGAGCGGCGCCCACGTTCCGATTTGCGGCGAGCATTTTTATCTGTTATCTTTTAATTGTCGAGTATATATTGATTTTTCGTGTATCTTACTCGTATGCTATCGTCTTGCAGCTAGGCATTTTTATTTTTTAAGTAAACGGATCGCTAACTATGTCCTTTATTTTTTTATGATTTATAGTACAAATTTCCTTCGAAGCAGGAACGTGCCGGGAAGGCTGCATCACTGGTGAAGTCGAGATTAATAGCGTTCCTCGTTCGGTTACACTGACGTGAATTTATGATGCTACTAATGCAGTTACCTTGCCTTAAAGTAATGATTTTTAAAACCAAAAGCGGCCGTCTCTTTGCACAGTAAGGACCGGCGTAAAGAAACACGGACGATGCATTACGCGTCGTATTTCGCAGAATGTAAATTACAGAATCCCATTAGTAAGCGGCTTATTTATTTTACGTTAAGTGCAAAAATTGTCGAGCACACGACTGCTATGTTTTATTCCAAATTACTTTTGCACCATCGCAGACTTTAATTTGCAACACGGAATTTTATAATTTTCTCGATTTTGCGATTTATTGGATAATTGTCATTCTTTATCGCATACGTCAATTATAATCAATCCGTAAAATAGTAACACTATTACGAAACAATTTGGAGGTCCTAAGCGATCTATTAAAGCGCTCATCGACAAATCCACCGCTGTTTCTGCTCAATTCAAACAGATTTAACTGATTAAAGCCCTTAATACCGTGAAACTTGTTGACGAACATCAGGACTACAGTTGTCCTGATTTAATATAGTACTCCAGGTGCTCTATTATAATAATCACAAATTTTTTTTCAAGTGCAGCTAATATCGGAAATCATAATAATGCATTTAAAATTATTAATAAACCTCGATTAATCGAGGGCAGAAGTAAGAGAGATAAAAACCGATTTTCGCCGATGTTGTAATATTCATGTCATGAACAACGTGCAAGTCAACTGAGAGGGAGACTTTCGGGAAACATATTAGGGAAATTGACGGGCGACAAATGGCCGTTACGTGGCGTGCCCTTCTTGTCTCGTCTGAGCAGAGAGCCGCGGAATATCGGCGAAATTGCCGCTATCTCCGCGGAACAGCGCGGCGCGGGGCGACGGCCTCATATTCGACGAGTTCCCCCGGCTTGGGCGCGCTTTATGCGATTGCGGAAACGAGGAGGAAAAGGTAAGAAGCGAGTAGAAGATAAGTTATTGCTCGTCGAGGTATGCGGCTACGTATTTCCTTATACTTCCGCCTCGCGCCGGCATCTTCCTCCTCATTCCGGCGTCTATTGTCGGCAGGATTACCCCTGCTGAAGGGTGTTCATGAACGCCGGCGGTATTGCGTCGTCCGTCTGGATTTAAATCCCATCCATTTGCGGCCGGCAAATCTTGTATAATCGCAGCCGGCAAAGCGTATCGCTCGACCTGACGCTCCATTCGCATGAGCAGCGATTCCATGCGTATATACGTCCTCGTACAATCGCCATCTCGTTGAATGGGCTACACGGGATGTCCCGAAACTCCCAAGAATCTTATCTTTATCTATTAATTCTATAGCGGATTCTTCATTAAATCAAATATTTTTTTTAGCTTTTTAACATTAAACTATCAATTTTTTAATCTAATTTAGTTTATAACTAATATAATTTTGTAATTTT
Organism: Tetramorium alpestre; assembly: GCA_021460005.1. Taxonomy (NCBI): domain Eukaryota; kingdom Metazoa; phylum Arthropoda; class Insecta; order Hymenoptera; family Formicidae; genus Tetramorium; species Tetramorium alpestre. The sequence goes on along the minus strand of JAJVSH010000060.1, from coordinate 105,294 downwards.
ATATCGAAGTTTTGAGAATCGTCTTTAAAATCGATAATTGAAAATAAGTGGCTTGATATTTTTATTCAGAAAGTTATCGGTTTCGAAATTTATCAGTGAATTTTTCTTTATTATCATTTAGAAAGGGGCGTCATGGACCACCCTGTATACTTTGCCAGGTTTATATCGGTATTGTGTGCAAGTAGATCAAGATTAATGAAACTTTCCTCCGGGATGCATATCTTTCCGCGCGAAACTTTGCTCGAAAACGATGATTCCACGAATGTATTAGATTACTCAACCGTTATACACAGTTGCGTATTTCTCGCGGATTCGGCACAGCGCGGCGCGTTCTTCGTCCTTATGAATAAAGCGAAATGGTCGCAGACGGCACTTTAAAGTAAAGGGTCAATTCCACGCGTAACTCCCGCGTTCCTGACATTTCTCGCAGTCTGGCACCGTCGAGCGTGAAATATTTTCTGCTCGAGAATACGGAAGACGCGTTCGACGGAGAGTGTCTACGCAATCGACTTGTGTCTCCTCCGTCTATTTCATCATATCTCTTTGCTTTCTCCATTTCCTCATTATTTCCCGTTACCTGACGGAATCGCTCGCGGGGCGAGCGTCTCGCGTGCCCCGACTCATCTCCGCGTAAAATTCCCGTCTCCCCGAGACTTCATTTGTTTCTCGCAGGCAAGAAATAACAATCGACTTTTACGCGACGCGCACGAGTCCACTCTCGATTTCAAAAGAGCGACACTCGGTGCGAACGGCGGCGCGACGCGGGAGAAGAGGGCGAATAAAGCGGAGCGGAGAGCAAGAATGAATTCCGGAAGCTGTGCACGCAGATGTAGAGGAAGCATGGGAAACATGGGTGGGAAAGAGACTCTGTTGCGCGTTGACCGGGGAAGGAAGGAGATCGGTCCTGGCCGGACAAGCAGCTCACAAAGGGACAACTTTGCGCGAGATGATCTTGTTTACGTACCGGGTATCGATTTACCGAGATCAAGGTACTCCCGCACGGACGGGCTCAGGAATCCGGGCGGCACGGCCGGCGCCTCGTTCGTCGGATTGTTTCTCTCGTCCACGGGATCATCGTAGTAATAGTCGTCTTCGTCGGGATCGAGGGGCTTTGCTCGCTTCGACACTTTGCTGCTCCGACCGCCACGTACGCCGCCTGTAAAATCAATTTTTAGCTATATGAAATACGTCTAACATGGCATACAAGTGACAAGCGTGAAATTCGAAAAAATTGGACAGAGAAACAAGGAGAAAATTAGTTTTCAAATATTTATTTAGCACATCGCACGTTAAATTTCTCATGATTTATGTATGTGGTTAAAGCCTTGCGCACAACAGAGAAAATGTTAGAAATAAATATTAAGTGTAAAGTTTTGCGTCCACGATGCTAGAGAACTCGGTTCGAGATTTCGTGAGATAAGACTTTATATTTAATGTTTATTTCCAATATTTTCTTTATTGTGCCTAAATTAAGTGGAAAGAAGCTCCAAATTCAAGCAGATTTATCTTGCTTGCAGTCAAGAAGAGTTTGATAGTCCAGATTTTCTCAATATTTAAATATTCGAATGTCTTAATTTACGGAAGTGCAAATCGATTTATTGCGCCTCAGATCTGTAATGGCTCCGTTATCCTTTTAATTGCATTGTCCGCACGTTTTTCTCTTCCTATTAATTCGCATGATTGAAGTGCTTTACTGTTTCTACTGTTATTTCCTTCTTGATAAGTCCGCGAGATGAGAGAAATAAAAGTGGAGAATCGAAAGAGGGGGCGAAAGAAACGCCGCCGCCTGGAACCTCCGAGGATTTTGGTCATTTGAGCAATCTGAAATTTAAATCATTTGAAAATGCGGCCGACCGTGGCTCCCGGAGGTAAACAAATGTTTACAGTCTCTTTAATTCATGCGGGGGAAACGTTTAATCGATGTTGTTCATCGCAGCGCGCGCTGTTTTTCCTACAGGGAGAAACACAGCTGCCTAATGCCCGCCCCTCCACCTTCCTCCCCCCTCCCCCGGCGCAGATGCATAACGATATTTGCGTTCCAGATGCGCTTCGTCCGAATGTAGGATTCCTCCTATTGTATGTTCTCGCTGAATATTAATGCGCGGGTAATTTTCGCGAAACCCGCGCTGAAACATTTCGCGCTTAAACGAGGACGTGGCACCGCGGTGTACCCTTGACAAACGTTGAATTTTCCGGCTCCATGTCAAACATTCAGTAACTTGCCATAATTCGTATCGTGCGAACGCACGCGATCGCCCGATCGAGGAGCCGGTAATAGCGGTAATTTAGACGGACGAGGACCGATTGCCGCGACTGAAAATTAATTAGCTCCGAACTTCCGAAGCGTGTTAATTTCGATCAAGTGCCGGCCAACGTGCGGCTCGGATCACCTCGACCGTGTGCACTATGCGAATATATCTTGAATAACGCAGTCGAGTGGCGGGTGCGCGGTCGGCCGCGCGAAACTTCGCCGGCCCTCTCGTCCGCAGGTGTGTATCTCGCGAAACTTCCGCGTCGCCGTCCCGTGAATGGACCAAGTTCCGCGTTGACCGGCAGACTGGGTCAAGCCCCGAGAATCTTGAGGTCCTCGAATAAAAGTAGCCGCCGCTTTGCCCCGGTTGCCTCGCTTGAAGAAAGCCAATGGGAGTCGCACATCCGAGTGAAGAGCTGAAGATAGTATCGAAGATTAAGAGGTGGTTCCGAGCGGAACTTTGGGATCACGGATGCGGAATAAAATTTTATTGCTTGCTCCTCTCTGTCTCTCTCTTTCTCTTTTGATTAAGTTAACTATCGATCGATGAATTGTTACCGTAAAAATGAGAGAGAATGAAAAATTTGATTACTTGCGATCTAAACTCACGTTAATGCTAATATCAAGTATTTCTCATAAATGTGAGAATCTCTCTCGCAACTTGGCTTTTACTCTGTGATTTAGCGTTAATATGTTGCACTGATATAGTGCATACAAATTTATAAATATTGATAAAGCCACGTCCTCATTTCTAGGACGTGAACTCTTGCATTTGGCAAATAATAGCTTCTTTAAAATTCGATATCGATGATAATGAGAATCGTTTTATTAACGCCATTATGATTGGTATTAAATCGTGCTTTACTTTTTTTGCATAAATACGGATATCACTTGCCACGTTAGCTCGCATAATTTTCTTGGAATTGGCACTTTATAAAATCGTTAAAAAAAAATTTGCAAATATTTTTTAAACATAAGATTATTAAATAGCAAAATATCACAGCAAACACACAGGAAGAACAAGAAAAATGTATCTCATCTATCAAATCTATCAAATAGTTTCCTAAGTCAAAGAGCAAAATAAAAATTTTTTTATTTCGTTTATCATTATTACAGATTTTCACAGGCGTGAAAACAATTTGTCGTGCCTCTCACCGCAGTTAAACGGAAACACACGGGCGAATCCATGATTAACGTGATAAATTCGACCACGTAATCGCGCTATGAATCCTTAGTAGGGCGTATCATAATCGGGGGCGCGTACGTGTTACGCCAGTTTACGAAGGCTCGGCAGAATCCCGTGTTCATCCTATTTGATGCCGGCCGCGGCGTCCGTGCCGCGGAAGCTAATTAATGGCTCATCGACGAGCCGAACTTTATGCGTCAAAACGCCGCGGTTTAATTCGCGCTCGCGGACAATGCGTCCGTACGCGCACGGGATATTGCGATCGCGTCGCTCGATATTGCTGTTTCTTTTTTCCCCCCCCTTCTCTCTTCCTACCCCCGTCCACGCATAAATTTCGCCGCTGGTCGCGCGTGAAATACGATTTTAATGTTACGCGGGCTCCCGAAAATGCTCACTGTAAATACTATTAAATATCACGAAATATTTCCTTTCGCGCGCGAATCGAATGCGCTTCAGCGTGCGCGATAAAATATTTCCGGTTTTTTTTGGTTTTTATTTTTGTTTTTATAAAATGTTTTTGTTTTTACAAAATAATTTGTTTTTTTCCCCCGAGACAACGTCGGAGAGTAATCGTTACGATTGCGAGAACTTACGTGAACAACTGGCACATTTCTTATCACATTCGTTGTGTGTTAAATGTCGCGCTTTATAGTACGATCTCTACATAATTTAACAGATGCAGTCACTTTTTCACTCTTCTATCGGCTGTCGATCGTCCAATAATCCTTTATGACGGCGTCGCCTGAGATTATCATGATATCTGTGTCGAGGATATTCCAATCCCTTTGAAGTATCGTTACTTCTTCAGCTAGTTTTACAATTTCGCTCGTGTCGTCTGTAGCTTCATTTCGCTACGTATTTACTTTGTGCTCCGCTCTCGCAAAAGGTGGATCGAGTTCCGGAGTATAATAAATATTGTCTATCTGTCCGTCCTCCTCCGTTTCCTATTAAAGAAGCAGAAAGGAACGTGGAAGAAAAAGAGTCCGTCCGCGCGACGTAACTATTTTCTGCGTTTCGCTCGCGCAAATATCCCAGGGAAACGGTGCTTTAATATCGCGCTGCCGCATGAAAATTCACCGAGAACCGAGGGGGCGGGAGGAGAGCGAGAGCGAGAACAGACATGTCGGTCGGTAGAGAACTGCAAAGAGATCGGTGGAAAAAAAAGCAAGGAAAAGGTGGAGAGGGCGGCGAGGAGCGGGAAGGAACGAGAAACGAGATCGTAAAGTACGATCGCGTTTTACCGCACGTCCACGCCGTACATGCGTGCGTGCGTGCATGCGTGCGTGCGTGCGTGCCGCGTGGGAAAGCCAACCGACTGCAATTTCGCGGTCGCGTATTGTCCGCCGGAAAAAGCGCCGATGTACAAACACGATCGCTAATTCTCGTATTTATCCACGCGTGACGCCGATCATGCACGCGCGGGTTCATCGAAACGCGGGGTTCTCTGTTCCGCCGGGTGGGGAAGGGGGAGTCGAAGGCAGGGATCGCACGCGATGCGGGGATGCTGCACCATCCTCCCATCCGCCTATTATCTGAACATCGTGTTTCCTTGTACGGGCAGCCGGCTTAAAAGACATTAAATATGTATGACGGTGTCGAATTATGTTGACCCCCGCGATCTCCGCATGCGTTAGCGAGGCTTGTCGCCGATATTTCCGCGCGGTAACTCTAACGAGAACTCGCACGAAGTACCCGGAGGCGAGTATCGTCCCGGGGATGTGGGAAGGACGGTTATTCTCGGTACACGGTTACGTCGTTATGCGAACATGGCTCGAGCCGGTCGAGCGGCAAAAGCCATCGAGGGTAAAAACGACGCGGTCTGTGATTTTTTTTTTAAATAAACGACGGATTTCGGATTTTCGCGAATTTATGAGACGGTGATGCGCGCCATGCCTCGCGCGCCGCGTTTTCCCCGATAGCGGATGATAAAATACGGGCGCTCGTGCAAGTATCGGACCGCGGGGTCAAATAACATTTGTTATATTAAATGCCACGGACAAACAGGTGTAATTATTCGGCTGGTCTGGTCGAATGCTGAATAATTATCAAATGCGTACCGACGGCAAAAGTAGGTATTAAGCGTACTCAACCCGAACTAAATTATCGCGGCGGAGTGTGTAATAACGTATGAATTGCGTGGACGCTGCGGATCGATTCACCCCGGCCTGCCCCGAGGATGGATGAATTTAAAAAAGGTGGGAAGGAGAGAGAGTTTCTATTTCCGAAAGACAAATCGGGATATGATGCCGTCGCTGCGCCACAACGACCCCGGGCCAGCTGTCTGCGTGTGATAATTAACTATCGATCGTGCCGTTTCTCCATTAGCCGCTGCATTTTCGGTGGCCTAATTATTCCCTGGTTCGTTCTCTTGGCGGAGGAAACGCTGTGATCGACGCACTTAAAAACGGGAAGAATAATCACTGACGCGGAAAACTCCAAGTTCGCTCGACCGCTTTCTGCGACTCGGCAAGAACCGAACAAATTGCGAGAAACTGCGAGGTACGACCGTCGTGATTATTGATTACCGTGAAGATTGCTTTATTCATAAAATTTCCCATAAACATGGTTGGAATTTCAGTTAGCGTCGGAGAAAGGTTTTTTTAGTTAAGAGCAAATTTTTAATCATAGAATACAACTTATTATTATATTAAAATTTTTACGGTTGCGACGTTGTGACATCTCGCTTTTATAACGATCGAGAAGAGAAGTATTAATTTTCACATGTTAGGATCGTGAAAGGGACAAATTTAGCGTATTAGGAGTTTTCGCATATCTAAAACGACATTGACGTGAGATCAATAAAAATCTTTATAATTTGCAACTATTTACGAAACCTCAGCAGATTTAGTTTCATTTCGGGCGTGTATTTCATTACACCACTAAATCATTAGCGAAGCTACTTACTTTTGTATAATCGAATCAAAGCTTAACGATCGCAAGACATAATCTAACAATTTTTCCGGCAATGTATTATTTTCATTTTGATTCTTAGGGTCTCTTACATGTCGTGTATCGTAGGGGGTGAAAAATGGAGAAAAATCGTAACCGTAAAAATAATGTATCCGGCGGCGGCGGCGAAAGGGAGATGATATCGCAGGCGCGATAACGCTATGGATAAATCGCAGTAAATATGATACCGCGGTAAACAGTAAGCGGTGGTAAACCTGTAAAGGAAATACGAGGAGACAGATACCCGTGGATAAAGGAAACAAGGGAGGAGGGTAATGCTCGTTTAAGCGATAGTCGGTGCCACCAACGTGTTTCGCCCGCCCTTTCGGCGTCTCTTTAAACATCCTCTCAAAGTACATCGATAGACATGAGTGGGCGAGACCCGATCTCCCGGCGATCGAGCGGAGCCGTGAATAGAGCGCCGTGAAATCTCATATTCCAACCTGACCGAGAGAAGACGGATCTCGCGTGTATCGGTCGTAGGCGTCCGCGACGTTAAACGTGACTTCGCCGCTGACTCTGCTAAAAGACGTCACCCCGGAAACGAGACACCGTGGAAGGTGGAGTCGTCTCTCTCCGGTGCGCGAAGAAATTCACGGGGCGGCCGGAGAGGGAAGAGGAGGGCGAGCGACGAGAGAAGGTGGAAGCTGGAGGAAATGTTTCTCTTTCTCTCTCCCAACTGCGGAGAGCGAGCTGGAGCGACGTGCAGCCCGGGCGATAAGGGATGAGGAGAGAAAATAGAACGGGAGAGAAGGCAGGAGGAAGAGCGAGGTCGCCGCGCGGTGTTTACGACTACGAGGAGGAAGAACCTTTTCGCCATGGTCGTTTAGAAGGAGGGCCTTTTAACAGCGCAAAGAACGATCCGCCGCCTTTGTGCTCCCTCGCCTCCACCGTCCACCAGCTATCGAGCCATTTAACTGTGTGCGTCTGTGCATCCTGCACCCCCTACCCCTTATCACGCCCGACTATCCCCTCCTTTGACTGCCCTCTCGTTTCCCGCGCCTCTATCGTTTCTCCGTGTATCCGAGTCTCGCGAGTTTCATATTTCTTCAGCGACACTTTGGCACATTCGCGCCTGTTCCCATAGGCATGCTTTGCTCCTTATCAAGCGTTTATTGATCATCAATTAAACATCAATTATTATTATGATGATTTTTATCATTAATATATTCTACATCCATTTTTGATGATTTTAAAATTCATATTTTTCGGTTTCAAGTTTAAACACCGGTCTGTTTTCTTAATGTTGTCTCAATCGTGAGTCGTCGCTCTTTGCGCTTATATACGTAACATCGCAAGATTCCTCGTCAAAAGGTACGTAATTACGTATCTGTTGTGCATCCCCCTCGCGTGCAGTCGACGGGGGTACCATGGACGAGGGTTGTGCTGCGCGCGATCGAAGTTACGATTCTCGTGTTCACGATGAAATTTCAGACCGGGGGCGGCCTTTGGGGTCGACGAGGGTGTCGACGCGCAAAAGGGAAAAGACAGAGAGAGAGAGAGAGAGAGAGAGGGAAAGAGGGGGGGGGAGATAGGGGTTGTGCACGGGATGGAAACATAGACGGAACGAGCGGCCGATGCTTCGGGGCTAAAACGCCAGCAGAGCAACGGGAAGTAGATGGAGGTGGGCAAATAGGAGGAAGAGAAGGGCGATGCACGGGAGGGGGTTTCGTTAAATAATTAATCGATCCGAACCACCCGACTGCCGAGGATTCCTTCCTTTTCCTGGTTCCGCATAAACGATGCATTTTCTGAGGTTTTCCGGCCGAGTGGGATGATTCGGCAGTTGAAATGGCTTTTACGCATCGAATACGTCAAATACGGTATATACGTCGTATTCGGTGATGAATGTGTTTTTCTCCGCGAAGACAAAATACAGACGAATAACGACCAGAGGATGATCGAGATTCCCTCGGGGCTGTAAAGTTCGAGATTTTCGCCTTGTTGGATCTTTTTACCGCCAAATACTGGACATCCTTCGAAAATGTCGCTGTGAATTTTAATGTTTCGCGTCATTAAGACTTTCTTCTTTCGTACTTTTGAATTTTTCGGGACGAGTAAATTATAATTACAGCCTGTGGATATTCTCTCTCTCTCTCTCTCTCTCTCCCGCATTACGTAATTTCGTTCGGGGCGGACAGCTGACGGTTTACGGTGCATGATAAAGCATAATGATGGCGTCATTATTATTAAATGCGTAATGACGTTTATGGACACGCTCGCAGGAAGGAAAAAATCGTTTAACCGTGGCACCGTGGATCGCGGAGTGATCTGATATTAATGACCTCCATATTTTGAACTCATTAATCTCGCTAAAATACATGGTTAGTCGGTAGCATAATACGACCGAACTGCATTAACTTGCATGTACAAGCGTATCCTGAATAACGCACTAGGCACGTTCCGCGGTCTATGTCGACATTCATTGCGCCCGCGGTATCTCTCTCTATCCCTCCCTCTCTCTCTCTCTCTCTCTCTCTCTCTCTCTCTCTCTCTCTCTCCTCTCCTTTCTCTCTTTCACTAGGAGTTATTACAATATTTTAATTTTTAATCGCCGCTGTGTATTATACGCCGTATAATTAATCGCCAGCAGGCATGAATAAATGAGGTACGCGCTGCATTTGTAAAGCAAAATGAACCTCGCATGCGCCGCTGTAACCGTTGTTTCAAATTTCGCAGGCGAAAATTGCCTCTTGTCGTAGTAGCACCTTCTCCTAAAAATTCTCGCGCGCATATACTTGAAAGCGTTGCTGGTGTGCCCGGCATAATTTGCCCGTTATCTCACGACAGTAATACCTAAAGAGATTCTACATTCTTTGCACACACGCGTTGCGCGTTATTTTGCGTAATAATTAATCAGAAACCGCAACCCATTGCATTAACACCGACAGAAATACGAGTTCGTACACTTTTTAAAAAAATCCCGGCTGATACTTCGACCGAGATGGCATAAATTACCATAAATAATAAATGAAACTTCATAATAACGTATTCCATTATTAAACAAAATTGTTATTATACGAAATTAATAGTATTTTTGTATTTTTTTTTTCTAATTATTGTATGCACGATACACAAGTAAATCTCTGATTCCATTTTCATATTTTGAAGCCGGGCTCGTACCGTGCTTTCGTTGCGTTTTTGAAATTAGCACATTTTAGCCCGCAAATCCTAGTGTCCGCGCGAACTCAACATTTTTGTCAGAAATGCCTCGACATTCGGGTGACCCCTCTGGTTTTCCGAGAGGGACACGTCCCGAGAACGACGCAGATGGCAAAAACGTGCATGTCGACTAAACACGACAAGGTGGATGCCCTGTCGGGCACAGAGGCTCTTCGAAAGTTTTGCTAATTATTCCATAAAGAAAAGAGTGACGAGGTCGCTCGGAGTTGGAGTTTCAAAGTTACGTCAATTCAACGATTTCGAACTTAACTCGCGCATGGGAGCGTGGATGTGCTACTTTCTGCGGTGGAAAAAGTTTTCTCGGCGCCGTCATAATCAGTGAAATTTCCATAAAGAAAATAGCGAATGTTATAATGTGCGGATTTTTTTTCGTATTCACATCCATCGGATAACAAGGACGATGCTTATCTTCAAGAAACTCTCCGGAGAATGTAGCTTCTGATTTTTTTTTTTATTTATTCGAAATTATATTCAATAATTGCCGTTTGAATTTTGTTTTCGCATAATTGTCCGATATAATTAAATTTAATAGAAATAAAACGAATGTAGAAAATCATTTATTTCACTTTTTGAAATTTAAAGTTCGGGAATTAAGTATGACTAAGAGTTTTCATTTTTCCAAATCAAATCCCCTAATTTGAGAGAACGATGACATTTTAATATTTTCACTTTAAGGCGACGTGATTGCGCGACGAAATACTGAATGAAGAGTCTCGTTTCTTATATTCGCGTATAATTTCTGTCGCGAGAGATTAAACGTTCCTCGGAATGAGCTTGTAACGGCCGTCTCGTTTTTCACCAGTCAGTTAAAAGCCAAGGGATTAGATCTACGCTTAACAATGTCCTTAAACGATACTGCAAAACGGAGCGGCGAGTTTTTAATGAAAGTCGAGCTAATTATTAATAAAACAGATATGTTATCAATTTAAATTTAAAACCTATATAATAAAATTTAGCAACAATTGCTACATTACCGTGATTCATATATTTTTAAAAGCTAATCACAGTCTGCCCGGCGTGCTGTCGAATAGAATTCACATTTGTTCTGTAATTACACTTTTCCAGATCTCCTCTTTCTTTATGTCGCAAGACACTAGTGACGCTTTTCTCTCTAATTTTCTCAATTGTATAATAATTAAGGGCGAATCGGACTTACAAAACACGCGCTGTACGACAACTTGGGAGATCTAGCCTTTGGCAAAACAGTAAGTTAGGTTAAAGTCGGCGGAAGTTGGCTAGAGCATGCGAGCTTTTAATTGAAAATCCGGTTCACCCTTTGCACCGATTCACCTGTCGTTACTCTATGCCGAGCGTTTAATTTATGGTTTCCATAGAGATGCAACGGGACTCTGCGACAGTGCATGCGGCCGAAGGAATGAGCTGTTTTTTTTTTATGTAGAATCAATAAGATTGAATTTATATAAAAAGAAAAAAAGGAAGTGAAGGGTGGAGACGCGAACACGCGCGCGCGCAAACGAAGTGTCTGGCGGAAGCGACGTGCGAAAATAAACGAGACGTGGAGCTTGATTTACATTGACAGTGACGAGTCATCTCGTCACAGAGCACAGCAAGGCGGTTTCGCAAAAAAGCCTCTCGCGGCGTCAATGGGCCCTTGTTCCCGTTTTTAGCGATCTCGCTCGACGAGTCCCTATTTCTCATCGCTTAGCGCAAGAAAGATAACGCGATCTCATTGTTAGGCAAATTTTCGGCGCGTCGAAATCGATCGATGATCGTATTATTAAAAAAATTGAATCCTTCAGAAAACACCGAAATTATTTAATTAATTATTTAATTAGAATGTAGAATTAGAACGAAATTCGTGTTGTGATATATTACTAAAATTTTTATGAATCTAAAAAGGGCCGATCCAGACTTTCTACGATAACGAAATCATATTAGTGTTTATTCCAGTCTGGTTAGACCGTCCGGGTACATCGCAAATTATGTGCCAATAAAAGTCTTATCCTATTATATAAAGCAGATTACATCTCGGTGCAGTGCTCGTAGACAGCAGTAATGGGGGCCTTTTTATAATGACGAGCGTTATCCGGGCGAATTGCAGACACCGCTTGTCCCGTTTCGCAAGAGTATCGCCATTCGATCCGCTGCGAGTGGCATCGTTAAAAGCATGAACGCTTAGGCACGACATCCTCTCCGGCGTCACGTCATGGGCGGACATGCTACGAATTTTTTATATCAGTTGTGGCTACAATAACCGGCAGTAAGATCCAAATAGAAAATTGAACTTTAATTTTCGCGTTTTTAAATATTTTTAATAATGAAAATAGGAAGAATTTGTAACTTCGTCCATTAAATGATTTTTTAGATAATCTTTTGTTAACATTAAATAATAGCATTAATAATCATAGAGTACAGCATTAATAATCATAGAGTTGGATTCGACGGTTAAAAAATGTACGATTTGATCGACTTTTCAGTACAAAATAATTTTTATCACAGTTTGTGGAAAAACAAAGTATCAGTATTATTGTAATCGCGCTAACAATAAATCGCGCTAAAAACAATTTGATTTTTTCAAATTCCATGAATTATATTAACATTTATCTCAGTTTCTGTATATTAATTCTGCAGTTCAGCTGCGAGATTGAATATGATTACATTCTTCTGATGCGAGATTGAATACGATTATGTTCAATAGGTTACCTCTAATCGCGCGCAGGAACGTTCTTTGAAATAATTATATATTTCCATAAGTAAACGCCATTATTAATGTGACTGGGGTAATGTCCTGGAAGATTTCAGCCGTTAATTTCTCGCCACACACAGAGAGACATCGATTACTGGAAACGTCGGCAGTCTCTTCACGTACGCCGCGCGCCTCGGCGCGACGATTGCGTGAGCTCTCGATGTTGCGTTTGCACGTCGAGCGTGACCTCGCGCTCAATCGCGAACCAAACGAACGGAGAATTCGAAGTGAATCGCTTCTAAGACTTTAAGGACTTTGTCCTGAAGGAGTTGCCGCCCCTCGATCTTTCATCCTCGCGACCAGTGACTCTCGTCGATCCGCCGATGACTCGGCACGCGCCGGTCCAAGCTGCGTCATCTTTTTAAGGAGCCTTGTATATATATATATATATATGCGGCAGCCGAAAAGAAGGAAAATGAATGCCGGCATCTGATCTCGGTGCGTCTACTTCGGGGGTGCCGCGAAAATGAGGCAACGAAGATTTATCCTGGGATAATCGCCCGAGATAAATCTTCCGCAGTCGGAGCGCGTGATAGATGGTCTTCCTGTAACGAGTTCACGCTTGTAATGCGACCGACAGCGCGATGCATTACCGAAGTTTTTTACGCGGCGAATTGCGAGCCCCTTCTCTCTTTTCGTACTTTTCAGCAAAAACTAACTGATTCGCAGTATTATGCATCATCGTTCTCTCTTGAAACTGTCGTAACTAACAGAAATAAGTTAGTTATTTGTCTGTCCTATGTGAGACGTGTAAAGTCTATTTCAATCTCAATATTTTTTATCTTACAATTAATTTAATGAAGTATTTAATTTCTATAGCTTGTAGCTTCGCTCATTAAATGATTTGAACATCTTTCGTTAACATTAAATAATGTATGGCATTAATAATCATAGAGTTGGATTCGACGGTCAAATATGTAGAATTTGATTGACTTTTCGATAAAAAATCATTTTTATCACAGTTTGTGGAAGAAAAATATATTAATATTATTTTAATTACGCTATCATTAATCATGATAAAAATAATTAACATTTAAAATTTTCCTCAGGCAGAATAGGCTCAGTTTCTGTATACTCTGGTACTCTATTTAGCCGTGCATCTGTTTTCCTGTTGTTTTAACACACTCATCGCTGTAAAAGTCGGTGACTGTTATAGAGTGACATCACAATCAAATATCACATTATATTTTGTGTAATTCAATACTATAAATTAACTATTTTATTGTTTTTTTAAATATAACACCATTTCAATCAGCGTAAATGGAAAATCAAAATATTTTTTACGATGAACGTATTAATTGACGTTAATTGACGCAGTTTGACGTTTTTCCTGCCAGAGATCATCTTTCCTTTCTTTACAAGAATTGCATTTTTCACAAATAACGTAATTTGCGGGAAATATTATTACTCCTTATCCGAGGATTATATTCGCATCTACTGTGCGCCGGTTTCCATAGAATTTCTAGCTCAAGAACTCGCCCGGCGCTTCGAAGGAACGCGCGCGTAAGCTCATAGAATACCGAACACTTATTCGTCCCGACAGTTTCCTTCTTGCGTGCCCGAGAGAGGAGTTCAAGGATCAAATACTCACGCGCGTCCCTCTTGGCGGACCTTTTGCAGCACCGACGAGAGCTCCGCGATGTGGAAAGTGGCGAGAGAATAACGGAGTAAGGCGAGGGAAAAGCGAGTGATGTATTAGACGCGATATGCGAGGAACCGATACTTCAATGCCATTTTATAGATACGATAGAGTACCGAATCCAGATATTATCGACTTCTCTCTCGATACGCGTATGCCGCGCCGCGAAGCTTGCATGAGTTCGCAAGTTTTGGAAACGCTGAGTATGTTCCTGCTCCATGTGAGATTCATATACAAGTTCGTAACTTGCTCCAGCTATTTTCGATTTTTATTTTCGATGCAAGCACACGGGGAATATCGTAATACCGTATTTCTACGCAGGATACCTATTATACACTGATTGTGAGAGAAAAAATATAATTACTTTTAACCTCAACCACAATTTTATATTATTTCTTACACGAAATATAATTAACTTAAAAAAATGATATGCATCATTATGTTAACCATAATTATCGTTAGAAATATTATAAAATTGTGTTTGAGCCAAAAGTAACTATATTTTTTTTTCTCAGTGTACCTAGAATATCTATTAATTAAAGGTAGGAGACTAGTTCTCTGATTGAAGCAAGCTCGTGCATCGTCTACGCGATTGTCATGAATCTCGCCGAGTTCGATTTGATTCCCAATCGCGCTGCGGGGTCAGCTCCACGTGTCTGTCATCCTACACGCGAACGTGAATGAGGACGCGGCGTAGCGCGGTTGGTTTCCCTGTGGGAGCAACCGAGGCGGCACGCCGCGGCATAGGAAAACAGTAATCATGGAGTAACTCGTAGAAGATGAGGACTCATGGCACAGGGAGAAGGGTAGAGGAGAAGGAGAGAGAAATGGAGAGAAAGAGGTGTTGGATCGAGTTGGCTGTACTGTAATACGGGTCGCAATGCATACAAATGTCATTTCCACCTCTCGAAGACTCTCCTTCCCTCCTTGCTTCCTTCCTTCCTTCCTGTCTGGCTTCCTTCCTTCCTTCCTTCCTTCCTGCCTGCCGCGCGATTCAGCTGTGTTCCCTCGCATCGGATATTCCTTACTCTATCGGCACGCTCCATCGGCTAGCGTATCTGCAAATGCCCGCGCGCGTACCGAATCCGGTAACAATGAGACCTAATATCGGCTACCGAATTATGCAGCCTCTCGTTCCGCGACTCCGAATAAGACAGGGAGAGGGAGATGACAATGTCGATAGAGAGGCACGAGGCACCGTCTCGCCTTCCGCGTCCAGCGGGAGTAATCGAGTTCGTCGTTACCGCGGAATCGAAACCGGCGAATTTTCCGCTCTTGTCGGCAAGCTGCGAGAGAAACGCTTGCGCTGTCGCCGCGATACAAGGCGATCTCCGCCGTCCACGTATCCCCGAAACGAGGACGAGTTTCTGGACAAAGAATACGGGAAGGCATCCCGCTTAACCGTTCCATTTTCGAGCGTGAAAACGCTCGCTCCGGCCGCCTGGTAATGGAACTCGTTGTAAAAGCTCTTGCGCCGCCTTTGTCGGCGCTTCGTGATAATAGTGTTTTTATTTGGTCGACATTGCGATCGAATCAAACAGTCGCACGATCTCACTGTATCGGTTTAATTTATCGTGGAATTCGGCAGAGCACGAATTGAAGCGAATAGCGGTCTTCAGAAATCTCGAAATTGACTACTGCGAGAAATCAAACATGACAATAAAAAATTAAGAATAGTGGATCAACGAATTGAGCTACTAGGATGTTGTATTAATATAATTTTATTTACTACTAAGGAATATAAAAATTAATTTAAATTAATTTGTTGTATTAATGGAGATTAAGTCGAAAAGTTTACTTTTTATATTTCTATTCCTTAGTGAATAAAACTATATTTTAATACAACATCTTATTATCTTGATTAGTTGGCTTATTATTTTTATTAATTTTTATTAAATAACGAGTTTCTTTTTAGAAATTTCTTCTCATGACAAATAAAGTTCAAACTCATAGGATGTCGCTTTGAAATTATCAATATACGCGTTTCGATAATTGCAGTAATTACAAGTAATCTAAATCTAGGCACATTTACTAAATCTAAAATATGTGTAATGCAGAAATAGAGCAAGTATATGTTCAGAATCGAGAGAAGTATATTTGTGTCGCGCAATGATAAATTTCTAAATGTAACAAACTGTATAAAGAGACAGGCTGTTCTCTCATAGCCGCCGCTGTTTTGTATAATGTACTTCCCTCAGCGTTATTAAGTACATGATGTAGCGTGGTTTACGCGTACACTGCGTAATGAGTGTCATAAAAGAAACAATGCGACCAGACGCATCGAATGCGGTGCCGCGTGCGAGGTCCATTAGCGAGGCGCGTGTGTCCTCCCGTCGAGGGGGGGGGGGAGAAAGGGAGAGAGAGAAAAATATATGGAGCTACCTGCATCTCTAAATGGAATTGTATCGCGGAATTCAAAGGCACAGCTCGTCACACGCGGTAACAAGGTGTAATGTAAATCTCTGTTTTTCATTTTCGCGACATGATATTTTCTCGTATGCAGAAAGGCGCATGTGTTTTTCTCTTTCTTTTTTTCCTTTTTTTTTTTTTGGAAAAGTATGCTCCCGATTTGTTACAGCGATGCACACTCGCCCAACATTCTTGCGTCGAGCAAATTTTCGCTGATTTTACAAGAAACATGCCATGTTCTCGCGAAAAATCTTGTAATGTTCTTCTTAAGAAGATGCAAATGCACCCCCTCATTTTTTATATTTTTGAAATGCTTTGATAAGCTTTGATTCGAATTCACGTTCGCGCTTGTGTAAGCACTTCTCCCATCAACCTAGAACGCGTTATAAGTCCGTTTCAGCAACAGTCGTTTTGAACAGGGTGTTAACTGCTATTTCGGAGGCACTTTGGAAGGAAGTGGAGCCCCTGGCGGTATGAGGGGAGGGATAGTTTCTCCTCCCTGTTTAACCTTCTCCCCGGAAATCTCAACACGTGTTACCACCATCCGCGACAGAGGAAACACCGACTCAACCCATATTCCGCGCAAGCAACGTCATTTGAAATTACGGGATAAGTGTCCTCCGCTGGAAACATTAGCCGAAATTAACGACACCACGTGCTAACAAAGTGTTTCGACCTTTTCTCAAAGCCGAGAAACGGTTGTTGCATTAAAAGCGACATGCTCGCGAGTATTACATAAATGAAATCCAGGATCACGCGTCAATCGCTGAAAAGGCGCGTCTCGTCTCTTCCGTAAGCTCCTTGGAGAGTATCAGCGTGGATCTCGTTGTCCTCTCGGTCAGATCCGCGGCTAAGCACACATGTGAGGAACAATTCAAGCCAGTTCAAGCCAGGGTTTATTTGACAGGGAGCCGCAGCGGCTAAAACCTTACGTAAACGCGCCTCACGACCTTACATAATCCGCAATCCACCGCTGGAGTGTTAGACGGTGAAAGATCTCGTGACGTTGCAACGCGAGAACGTAACCGAGTGCGGAGTCTCTCACTCTCTTTTTCTCTCTCTATCTCTTCCTTTCCTGCCTCTTTCTCTTTCAATGAACATTCTTCTGCCTTTTGTTAAAATTTGATTCTGCGCGCGCGGCCGTGCGAAACCGTTTTATTCGTTTCGTTAATACTCAACGCCCGTGATTTATTACTCACTCTCGTCTAACCGGGAGCTTCCCGATGCTGCGTGGAATTAAGTTGTTGCAGGGCATTCTGTAGCGACTTCCGTCTAATTACTCCCGGCGCAATAATAGCGGAGTAAAATATTAACCGTTTGTTGTTTACCGTTACATTCGCGTCGAGATAGGCGTTGGTACGAAAGGTTAACCCGTTCACACGCGTAAATCTGCGGGCGATTTGATAATGATATACGTATTCCCTGGAAATGTACTGAAAACTGAAGGTATGGAGAAAAGGTATATTTAGAGTAACATCGAAGGAAATACGGAGGCCTGCGACTTTCGCGCAAGGATATACTGCTTTATGGTTTTACTTCCACGTTCGTAGTCTTCACGGTATATCTACCCTTTTCTCCCTCTCAACTCAGCCTCGTATTCACGTGGCAATACGTGGCGTAAACGGAAAGGATCTCGCGTTCGTCGTTGCGTTTCCGTTGTATGCGTGCGGCTGCGTGTACGGCTTCTTCCTCACTCGCGCCTTCGACACTTCGAAGGAGTGTTCCCTGTCTCGCCCCCGAGATTTTCGAGAATCAATCCGGGTGAAAGAGCCCGCGACGTAAGCGAAATCGTACACGTAGCGGTGGCGAGCGTGCGGCGCGCGAGGGACCCGCGGAAATCGCGAGTGTGGAGGACACGCTACGCGTGTAGCATGGCAATCGCGCGGCCCGTTATAATGCTGTAGGAAGACCGGAAAGGAGAGAGCCGAGACGAGAGGCCGAGAGAGAAGAGAAAGAGAGCTAGAACCTGAAAGTGGCTGACTCGAGGTCGCGGCTTCATTTGGTTGCAGAGCGTCTCGCGGCGTCTGTTTTCCTTCCCCTCCCTTTTTGCGTGCATAATGCAGCCGCCCTCGCGCGCCGCTAGTTGCCGCGCTTATTACGCCGTATATGCATAACAAAGAAAAACTTTGGACGGACGACACCCGCCCCGGCGCCGTGTGTGTCGTTTGCCAAATCGCCTTCTACGTGGACGTCCCCGAATAACCCGGAGCACAAATGACCGCGAGATTCTCGGAGAGATGCCGCGTATCTCTCCCTTTTTCATTTTCCCTCGGTGCATCTCTCCCTCTTCCATTTTCTCGCGGCGCAAATAATTTGCGTCCGACAGGATCGATCCACGTGGAACGTTGCGAACGATCGGGGAATTCGTTCCTTAATTTCTTTACGAATTCCTTCTTACGAAGTGAAAAAAGTGTACGATGATCGACGTTACTCGTTGCCCCGCGGATTATAACGTGCGCGCTCTGAGATGCTTATATCGGATTTAGCTGAGCGGTCAGTTCAGGAACGTCGTTAACGAGCGTAATAACCTCGAGTACCTCGACTGTATTAAGTACTTTCGCTTACACCGCCAATTAGGGGCTTCGCAGCGCGCACTGGCGGAATATTCGTCCGAATTTAGCGGGTATTATGTAAATAGCTGACCGAAAAGCGGCCATACAAGCTTATTCGGACGCGAGTGTAGTTCTCCGAACAGCTACAACGGATGCCTTGTTCGGATTCTTTTTAACGCGTTTTAATTAGTCTAGAAAAGACATTGCATTATCGCCCGACTCGCGGGCAGTCGCGGGGCAACGAGTAACGTCGACGGGATAATTATTCGGACAATCGTGGCGCTATTGTTACGTTTGATAGCCGTTGTCTATTATTCTGACCGAGACGCGGATAATTTGTTCGCGATGGCTCGGCGATCGGATAACAATTTGTCGGCGTTGATGGAAACAAGTTACCCGAGGGACAACGCCCGTAGGAAACGCGCGTTTATTAAATTTCGGCCAGCGATGTCGAGAGCTATATCGGAATCGTTTGTTTGCGGAGAGATTTGTACGAGCTGGAAGAAAAGCTATCTCTCGTACAAATGTCGCGAACTGTTTAGATTTGATTCCGTCGACCGTTTATAGTGATTTCTTTCAATTCGAGTATTATGATACACGGGAAGAAATGTATTAGGGACCGGTTCTTTCAACTTCTTGGTAAGTTAATTAATAGTTAAATCATATGTCTAAATTTGTCTAATTGGAAGATAAAACACACTGAAAAAAAAAATTCTGATTAAAAACGGACGAATCAGAAAAATCTTGTAGAATGGATCAAATATTCTGGTTATTATAAGTTATAAATTCAGTTCTATTATAATAACCAGAATATTTGATCAATCCTACAAGATTTTTCTGATTCTGTCCGTTTTTAATCAGAATTGTTTTTCAGTGCAAAGACGTATGATTTAACTATCAGTTAGTTTATCAAGAAGTTGGAAAAACCGGTCCTAAGCGAGATACTGTTTTCCAGGGATCGTTTTGTTGAGCGGAAAGACCTCGTGAGAATTAGCATTGTGTCTACCTTAGAAACGCCCACATTCCTTATTTATGTAATTATGGTCATTCGCGTTATTGTATCCTCGCGTTCGTGGCACTTTTCGGATATCCTTGTGAACGTACAATCGTCGGTCGACCGCGAAGCTTTCCTAATCCCTCGTAGCCACGAGGGAAACGACGTAAGTTCGTGGAAGTCGTAAGAATCGCGGAATGATATAAGACTCGGAACGCCCTTCTCCCTCCACGCACACGTAGCGGCTGGCCTTTAATGACTTCCCGGGCTAAGTAGGAGACTTCGGAGTCAATGCACGGCCACCCGCGGAACGATGTGCATGCGAGTACAATAGCTAACAACGTGGATAGAGTCGATTGTTGCCCGATATTTTCCGCTCGGGATCGTCTAAGGGTCTCCCATAATTGCCGTCCGCGGCGTAAAAGCGTCGATTCCGCGATAACCTGCCGCGGCGTAGATCTCCGCGAGCGTGCCTGAAATTTTAGCGCGCGAACGTAATACGAGAACGCCGGAGAGTAGTTTCTCCCGGGACTTTACATCGCGACGTGAGCGAGGGGAATGCCGCGCGCGCGACGAAGGCCAATCGTGCCCGCGATCTTGGAATTTCTCGCTTGAATATCATTTACAGTCTACATTTGTCGGTCATTTATATCCAATTTGCTGATCCAACGAGATAATGGAATTAACGTAGGGAGCGTCGTGTTATCCTCCGCACCTCGTTTCCCCTCCCTTGATTTATGCATTACGTCGGATCGGTGCGTAATCACCGTCGCGATAAGATTTTGCACGCCGCAGTGAAGCGCGATTAGTTATTTTGCCACGTAAGTGATAAATTGCCGGAGTTTTTAGCCGGGACGTCGGGCACTACGTAGCGGTCAAACTGCGCGCATCATCCTTTCCGCTGGAACAGGAGTAATCGCGCAGGTGATTTATGGGTACTCAGGTACGAATCCACTGGCAAAAAGCTCTTCTTAGACGCATACGATTTTCGGTTATTTAACTGTTTATTGCCGGTCCGTTAATCTCATCCTGTTGATTTGAAGCAGCATTTCTCTTCTTCGAAATGTGAAATAACTGACGAATTTGCGCGAGCATCCTGTGTGTTTTATTTAAATCAAATTATATATATTTAATTAATATATAATTTATGATTATATATACACTGTTAAACTCATAGTGTCAAATTGTATTCAGTTTTAGTCATTTTTAACTATTTCATAGGTCACCACTGCTCCTTCTCAATATTTCATTAATTTTTACTAAAAGGAAGGTAAAATTTTGACTAACATGAAAGTTAAATTAGATATATTAACAACATATTGAATAAAGCTTACTCAATATGTTTCTAATCTTATCTCATTGTTTTAGTCAACCGAATATTGAGTAGGAGCAATGGCAAATCGGAATGTAATACTTTAGATTTTATTGATTGACTTTTCTCTCTTTGCAAGATGTAGAGAGAGAGTTCATTGGACACTTGAAAGACTTCATAATTTATATAGTCGTTTCCTGTCAACGTCGTTATATCAATTTTTTACAAAAGTTCATCGCTAAAACCGGAAATTTTTGTCGACATAATAGAAGGACATAAATCTTGCCCCATAAGCCTTGATCGCAACGTACGCCTGCGAACGGAGCGTGCGGCTCCGTAACTCCTTCGGCTTTCCGGTATCTCGCCGGCTTCTTCGTCTTCTTCCTCGAGGGCGACAAGAAGCGTGACTCGTTCGACCACGTCTGTAAAGCGTGCTCGCGCGGAGAGAGTCGGGCATCGAAATTCTACCGTTTGACACGGCGACGGCGTTTCACAACGCTATCCGACTGCTTCTTGCGCAGCCAAGACTTTGTTCCCGCGATGAAATTTCGCGCGAGAACGCGTTAATCCGAAAAAGGCCGATGACCGAAAAGCGGCGCGCGGAGACAGCGGCTCACCGCGAAACGCGACAAAGGCCCTTTTTCGTAACGGCGCACCGCGCGCTATTAGAGTCGAGACCTCCTTTGCATACCAAGATCCCCGCAAATTGGTCTCTATTGCAATTTAAAGTCGCGCCCCTCGCCCGCTTTCGAAACTATGAGAAACTCGGATTTTTGACGTTTACGCGAATATCTCGCCGAATCGTGCAGGATCAACCGCGATATTTCCTTCAACGCGAAGAAATATACGCACTCTTTGTTTCATTTCTATATTTCTCGCATCTTATGCTTACAATTTATGAGATGAGTTTCACAACGGTTTCGCGAGAAATTCAGGCTCGATAGAAAGAAAGAAGGGAGACAAAAAGTAAGAGACATTTGGATTCCGCGATGCTAATCGAATTTTGTAACAGTAATTCTCAATCTGTCTTGCGAATGCCAATGAATTTCATGGAGCGCATTTTGCCAGACCATTATCTTCGGTTGTTTATTCTATCTTCAGTTATGTTGCGTTTCGAGCAATAATACAAGATCGCAAGTGGCGGAACGACGATGATAAGGGAAACAAAGCGGTGAGATGGAGAAGAAGAGGGCGTTAAGGATGCGCGGTCGCGACTGCGACGTTAATCGGATTCCTGGTGATTTCCGAATCCTTGGAAATTAATTAATAATAGACTCGTTGATGCGCGCACGTCGACCCGACGAGGCGCTTAGACAAATTGAAGAATCGAGCAACAGGTTACAGGCATAACCATTGTGCGAGAGAAATGCTCATCGCCGACGTCGTTGCATCGCCGAGGGCGAGGGCGACGACGGTGATGACCGTCGATGTCGACGGCGACGACGTTACCCTCTATATTTGTTTGGCACATTGTTACTCTCTGCCCGAGCACGGTCTTTTTATTCGAGCCGGGCGGACATAATGGAATGGAAATGGGGAGAAACCAAAAGAATCCTGACAGACGATCGATTTCCTTGAGCGCGATGCTTAGAATAGCATGTCGGGGGCCTCTCGCCATGAGAAATGGAAATGGTGGACGAATCACTACGGCTTCGGGGAAGCTCGTAAAATCCATCAGATTGCGGCCCGCGCGATACGATGTCTGACGTATACAGATTGAGTGACTATCGCGGTCCATTACGCCATCGCGCTCTGCCATTTCGCATATATCGCCGTGTTTTACCATTCCATTATATAATATACATTACATCCCATTCCGTTCCATCATCTTAGCGCTGCCGTTTCATCCGATATTTCCGCGCATATCGACCATTACGATTCGTCAGAAACTAGTACCGTCGGTCTCTACCTCAGTTTCCAGTCTCATCGACGGCTCTCGATTCCCTCGGCGTATCCGAAACAACGCACGCTGGAGCTTTCACAACGCGACCTGTCGCAAGACGGACGTTCGGCGTGCTTTTGCAAATTGACAAGTTAGGCGAGCGAGACACACGTCGGGATTCGTTAACATTATAATACGGCAACTCTAATGGCGAGTGCGCCAGCCGTGTGTGGCGCGTCGTGTGTCGTCATTATCCGCGTTTCTATCTTCAATTTATCTCCGCGTCTCGCCGGTTTCTCACCTCCGCGTTACTACTTTCGCAATTTAACTATACGCGATTTGTTTTCCCGAGTTTACGCCTCGTGCGGTTCTGGGTGTGGAAAATGGAGTTGCGCGGAAACTCTCGTAGTAGGAATGCTCCATGGGTCCCCCTTACGAGGTCCTTCGGGGACGCGGGCGAGGATAGCGGCATAATGAAAGAACGTGCGTCGGGAAGATTGCGTCGGGTCTCCGGTTTTGAAAATTCATTTTCGCAAAGGCTCGCACTTAACCCTTTCGCCTACTTCAACGCCCGACCGCACTCACAAAGAGAGAATATGCATCTGCATTGTAAATGCGTGCATTTAAATTCATCGATATATAAAATCGCATTTTATTAGAGACTGCTTGTTTTTCCATCGGCTTTGTATCAAGTACAGTTATGCAATTGAAATTCTTTGAAGAGAATAATAAAAGAACACTGAAAAAAAATTCTGGTTGAAAACGGACGAGTCAGAAAATCTTGTAGAATTGATTAAATATTCTGGCTATTGTAGGTAATAGAAATTCTGGTTATTATACACTGTTAAACTCGTAGTATCAAATTATACTTAATTTGAGTCATTTTTATCTATTCCATAGGTCGCCATTGCTCAATATTCAATATTTCATTAATTTTGACTAACATGAAAATTAAATTAGATAAATTAACAACATATTTGTGTAAGGCTTACTCAATATGTCGCTAATTTTATCTCATTGTGTAGTCAAATTAACTGAATATTGAGTGGGAGCAGTGGCAACCCATAGGAGTTTACAGTGTAATAGAACTCAATACTTTATAACTTACAATAACCAGAATTCTTATTATAATAACCAGAATATTTGATCAATCCTACAAGATTTTTCTGATCCGTTTTCTTTCAGTGAAGAAGCTCGTAATTCTGCTAAAAATGTTCGACTTTGTCAGATGATAAATTTTTCTCACCTGCCTAATTAGATTATGCGATTCCGTCGGAACAAATAGCGCGTTGCAAAAGGGACATATTACAAAAGGATCGACGATTACGTAAGCCGAATTACCGTGAGTCGAATGTATCGCTCCCCCTCCGGTAGACGGGCGAAGAAAAGAAACCGAAAGTCGTGAATCGAGCGAGTCGACTTGCTCTCGAAATGAAACGCGCGTAACGCCGCTTCTGCCGCGGCATAATTGGCCGCGTTTCTTCTCGCGGTGAAACGAGATCTCGAGGCGATGAGCGAAGGCGTATGTACGTGCACGTACGTACCTTACATACGTATCGCGCCGTCGGTCGCGCATGGAGAAGTGAAAGTTCGAGGCTGATGGACGATATCGCGCGCGCGCTCTCATAATGTCGTCGTGGAGCGTCAACGCGGGCGTATAACGCGGCGACGTGTTACACGACGACGTTCGTCCCGTGAGCGTTCACGTGTGAAAACAGAAAAAAAAAGAAAGAAAAGTCCCGTATTCGCCATGCTCGATCGTCAAGGAGGACGCGGTGGATCTTTCTTTTTATCTTGGCGCTTCAAGTGCACTCGAAATCTCGTGCGTCTTCACGCGAGTTAAGAGAGAAAGAGAGAAAGAGAAACGAGAAACCTCTTACGAAATAAGCGACGTCTATGTAGCTCTTAGCGACTCCAAGTTATCTGTGTCGCGCTCAGACTTGTCGTGACATTACGTCTCACCGTCGTACGTAAGCTTTGCAAATACTTATAAGATATACGTGCGCTCGTACCTCGCAGAGTCGTGCGTCGTGATTATCGTCGTGATTTTGTTCATCTCGCACGGAGAATTCAGAATGAGAGCGAGGAGCGAGCGCGTAATTTGCAAGGCCTGCTCCAGATACGCGCAGAGATCTATCGAACGCTCTGTCGCAAGAGGATCGTAACAGCCCACTTCTTGTGCTATAAACGCGCAAGTACGAAGTATATCGAAACGCCTCGCGGCTCGTATGAATGAACAAATCCGTGACGATAGCATCTACACGCCGAACCGCGAAGCATTCGGCAACGGGGTCAATGTCGCGCGAGCGTTTTCTCGTTCTTTCTGCTCGGAGGCATTCAGGCATTATGCAACCAGGATACGCTATAGCGTGAGCCGGACGGATTACACCTGACGTGATCTCCCCGAGGAACGAGGCCAAGCTCTATCGATATTAATTTATCAGGAAGCTATTAAAGCCTTCTGAAAAGATGGTCGTTAAAGAAATGTTTAATTACGTTACGTTTAAAAAATAATCCATTTTGCCGCAAATGAGGGAGAAAGTGTAAAATTGAACGATCAACATTTGAGACGTTGATGAAAATTATCTTCTTTTTTTTTCCCCGAACGCAGACATTTTCCTAGATTAAATCGAGTTATCCTCTTCGTTGCAGGCGTTCGCGAGTAAAAGTAACACTGTTTTTTGTCGTCGACGTGAATCTACTCGTAACGACACGTTATAAGAGACGGTAAATTACACGCGATAAAATATTAGAAAGTTAGATCCGCGTCAGAAAATCTCGCAAATTAATTCTAATGCCAGTGTTTACGGGCATTAACGTGACTACCGAGAGGACGATAGCGCGCTGGTGAAGACAAAGCGAGCCGTTGTTCGGCGGCGGATGGCACGGCCGACGGTGTTGCGCAACCCTCAAATTTTTATCAAGTCGCCGCTGGAATGCGACTTGATAGACAAATCTGACGTTACGTTTCCTAGATAATTTGTCGTTCCTCCCGGAGGATTGATTACACAAGTACTTTTCGCGCATCGAGTTTTAATCCGCTTACCGAATCATACCGGAAAGGTTCCAGTTTTGTTAACCGTGCCGCGACATAATCGGATTTAACACTTTCCGAAGCGGGAAATACATCCGCATCTGCCGGGACGTTCAATTATATTAATTTTTGACAGCGCTCCCAATACGCTCCCAATCGTTACCGTCCGACGCTTGATGCAGTTTAATTAACATAAATTAATCGCCCGTCTCTCTCTCTCTCTTTCTCTCTGGAGNAAGATAGGTCGATCCAACTTTTTTTCAGCCGTTAACAAACTATCGTTAACCGCTCATTATCGACGTGTCGTCGGGGGAATACCAAGGGAAAACGCGGAGAATTTGCTCTCCGGGGAATCCAGGGAAACTCGGTTGGCTCGATGGAGCAAAAAGCGAAGCAGAGCCGCGCCGGTACGACGGAATCTATTTTCGACAAGTCACGATACTTAAAATCGCTGCGCGGGGCAAGTCCTCGTCTGGGAGAATCGACTCGTCGCGTTCGCAGGTTTGCCCGGAAATATTCTCGCACATGGAGCGGATATTAGGCAGCGAGGAACGCTTCTCGAAATTTTCCGAGTTTAACCGTCGCATTTAAATTTCCCATTCGTGAAACGTAACGGCCCAATAAAACGTAGTTATAAAGAGAAGCGCGCTCGAGGAGCCTCCGCATCCACCGCGGACCAGCTTCCCTCCTTCTCCCTTCCCTCCCCGTCGCACCGTTGACATAAAAATTAGATCAACGCGTATTGAGAATAAGTCATCCAGCGTTCTCGCACGATCGAGCCCGCTCGCTTCCAACGTCGAAATTCCCTGATTGAATTCCGGAGAGTCCGCGAGAGAGGGTGGGAGAGCGAGAGGGCTGCACGGTGCCGACAATACTTATTACTTCCGCGAGAGAAAGAAAAGGGCACCAAGGGTGGAGGGCAGTCCGGGGTGAGCAGGGGGAAGACCGACGGGATTGGAAGCGGCGGGATTCGACGGCGGCAGTAACCCAAGGCTCTAAAACTAAAGCGGCAACTCTGACAATTTCGATTTTACTGTCGCGCGTCCCTGATCCCCTCTCGTCACTGGGAAAAAGCCCTGGCTCTCCGCCGACGACGCGGATACTCACGTTCGGGGTGGCCCATTCGCAATTCAATCGTTGCCAATGATTGCCGGCGAAATACGTGTAAGCAGATAAACGTTCGCTTTGGCGGCCAAAAAATTGATGCCATTCTACTCGATTATTAGCGACTGACAGGTCGTAATTATCTCGTCGGAATTATCGTTCTTTTGATAAACCTTCCGAGGGTAAATTTTCCTTTCCAACTTAAGAAATAATTAGACGAAATGTTATTATTAAGATACTGAAAGGGGAGAGAGGAATTGCATAAAAACCCTTTCTCAAGCTTGCTTCTTTCTCAAGCCTTGCGGTTCTGGATCTCAAACTCATCGGCTTAATTACGGTTTGATATTTATTTACATCTGAACTCGCAGCTACGGCGATCGATCGCGCGGTGATTTCGCTCGCGGCTAATTCTGAGACGTCGCGAGCGAAACGATTGTCGGAATTGTCGCGATGACAACTGACTCAGAAGTGGCCGACGAGGAGAAAGTCATCGATTTTCCCGTCGAAATGCGGGCGAGGCGCGCCTTCATTCTCGGGCCACCCTGTATATGCGCGTGCACACATATCTGGGGCCGTACTACTAAAGCCTCCTACTTTACGGGGACTGTTGCAATTTCAGTTAATACTATAAAACCTTCGGTGTACCACGCCTGCGCCGGTCGCGGAGAGTATGGAAGTACGTCCGAGAGGTGTACAACGCTATCCTCGAACTGAGCCGCGAGAGTGAAAGAAGGAGAAAGAAAAAGAAAGGGAGAGACGAGGGAATGTCCCTGGACTCGTCCAAAGTTGTCGATGGAAAGCTTCGCTTTATGGCCTTTCGTTTATACCGACACGAAAGTACTACATACAGCCCGGGCGAGAAAAGCACCTCTTCCGGCGAATCGCGATACGTAATTCGCCAAAATCCGCAAGATCACAATTTATAACGGTCCGTAATAACGTTCGACACGACAAAAACTCTACAACAATCTCGGATGATGGACATTCAATTTGTTGTAGTAATCAGAGAGAAATGGATGACGACGGAATTTTATCTTCAATGCCTGTTTTTAAGAGGAGGATCTAGGGAAAACATGTTTATTCATCCTCCGCAGCATGCTTTTGCAGATAAACACGGGGGGATGATTAACGATATGCTCAGAGATTTTAAAATAGGGAATACTTGCCAAGAAATTTATCGACTGCTTTTACGCACCGCGCCAACCAACTTTCCAGCGGAAAGCTGACGGGCGAAGCGATGAATGAGAAACCGATCGGCGGGAAATATCCCGGCTATGCAGATGCATCCGCGTTCCCCGTACGCGCCGATATTGACTATGTTCGACGACATTTTGCATTTACCAGTATGAAGTGCAGACGTTTTCATTGAAATGAGATTTTTTTCTCCTAGCTTTTCCGCCGAACTGCGCGCTCGCCGGTATTTTGCCGCGTCTCGGCCGATTTAAATTGCCTTCTCTTAACATTCCGATGTTTTATTTCCTCGCTCTCGCTCCTGCAACCATTAATCAATACGATCATGTAACGAGGGATCTCGCTATAATGCGCTATGCAGATACCGGTTTAAACGACGTGTAAAAATCGTTATTTCATTACGACATAATGGTATTTCATTGTACTGTCGAATAACGTAGGAATATAATCTTGCATCATAGGAACTGAAAAGAAGGGGCTATACAGTTAGAAATTTTCAATCTTAATCTTCACAAGATCCTTTTCTATTCTTGGAGCGTAGATGTCTTCAACATTGGCAGCGTTTAGCACAAAAAGAAAACTTTAATTTCAAATCAACAATAATATTCTCATAAGCAAAAATATAAAAATCTTTAAAGATTTTGATAATCTTAAACAGACACTAACTTGCTCATACAAAGAAATTTCGTTTCTGTTTAAGATTATCAAAATCTTTAGAGATTTTGATGTTTTTGCTTATATAGGCGAATATTATTGTTGATTTGAAATTGTTTTTCTGTGCAGAAGTGCTGCATTTGCAACTGTTGTAAAAATCGTGAATCTAATTAGTGTATGCTTTTAATCTTGGCTAAATCTAAAAGCATACACCAATCAGATTCACAAATTTTACAACAGTTGCAAATTCAGCATTTCTACTGAACGAAACTATGATTGAATGAAACGTAGTAGAAAACAAAGGTGCGCCGAACTTCTGGAATTCGTCGATAAGCAGCCTTGTGACTTGTCTTGCGCAATTAATCCGTTCGTTCCTAGCTCGTAGCGCGTATTTCCTTATTGCATGGACGTAAAAATGAGTCACATTTAATCATCCGTCATTCTCCACGCGGTTTATTTTTGCCCGGCCCGGCTCATATCATGGAAAGGGGCAGGTGACCTGAAATAAACCGGTTCGCGTGCGCGCGCGCGCGCGCGCTGGTCTCGCCGCATGAAATAATAGATTAAATTCGGCGGAATTATAGATTAATGCAGTACGATGTAACGTTACGCAACATTTCTGCGACTTGAAATTCACAACTCGTTGCGGTCCCCGTCGTTATTATCATAACCGCCTCGTTTCAAAATGCGCCACCGTTGCGTCTTGGCCGAGATTCTCGCCTAATGTCATAGATTTGGAAACGCCGCGATATTAAATTGCTGATCTCAATTTCAAGTTGACTCCACGAGATACGTAGAACATTAATATCCCGGGGATTATTCTAATTGCACCCACCAAGTTGATTCCAAGCCAAGATTCCGACCTGTATAAATCGGACGAGACTAAAATGTTAAATCGTTAAACTTTTAAATAATTGATTCTTGCAGATGGAGAAGTAATCAATAGAAAATAATCTTGCTGTAAGATTAAATTCTTTTTTATTGACATCCTACTCTTTCATGTTACTCGTGAATTCGACGAGAAAGAAAAAAAAGAAATCGCGGGAGAAAGAGAGGAAAAAGGGGTGCCAATGTAGAGCCGGCGCGGCCGAAAGAAGGAAAAATAAGGGGAATAAATTGAGATAGAAAAGAAGTGTGTTTGCACCTTCGCGTTTCTCGGCACGGAGAACGCCGATTCGCTGAACCTCTCGCTCGATTGCACGTGCCTGGCCGGTTCGTGCCGGAATTAACGTTATTTCGACGAACGCACAAGGGTTGCCGCCTTGCTTGCCTGCTCGCGCTTATCGCGCGAAACGCTTTATGTTTATCGGGGATGTTGCTCCACACGTCGAAATCACGCGCACGCACGCGGTCGGGAGAAATACGAAAAAGTGGCCGTCGGGACGCGCTGTTCTCCAGCGAGGAATTTTCGATCGGCGTGCTCGCGAAATTCGTTTATCGACTTTCGATACGTGTTTGATGCGACGGCTAATACATGTCCGCTGTACGTCGTTCTCTTGAAGCAATTCTGAAATTCGCGATTAAGAACGAGCGGGACGAAGCAGTCGAAAATCGAAATTGCAAATTCGTTGTCTTTGGGTGAAAGTTTTGTCAGTGGTTTTAATCGCGTGGACCGGGGACCGAAGGATAATCCCATGTTAACGATCGATCCGGATATCGCAATCCGGATCAGCGAAATGGATCGTTCTGTGAGATCTGTCGATCGTTCGAAGTCATTAAGGCCTGTCTCCTCGGTTCGTGGTGAGTCGGAGGGATACCAACACGCCCCGATCTCACGATCTCTCGATTCCTGATCGATTTCAACGCAATACTCCTTTCATAGCACACGTAGGATAAGGTCGATCAATTTCATAACGTCTGCGCGTTCATGAGGAAAGAAGGAAACGACATTAAAAATCGGAAAAGAAGTTGACACGTGCCGCAAAGAGTGCGTTCAAGGAAAATCTAGATGAACGAATTATTGTTAGGAATCGGACGACGATTCTGATACAGAATCAAGAGATTGAGAGAGAAAGAGATTGCAGGAAACTCGCTTTGGCAAGTTCAGCGAGAACTCTTGCTGAAATAACAGTCGTTAAACGTGCGTAACGTAACATAAATTCCGGGGTAAGGCTGACAGTGTATCCGAGGGACCTTAGGAAACGTGTAATGCGAATGAAAACGCGTGGGCTGCGTTACGGCGGAAATCGCGAGCGCGCGCGTGGGCGCGCTTGCGAATTAATACGCTCACGTTGCGTGCCACTGCATTATATAGCCGCATGCCATGGGGATTGTAATTTTCGCGTTATAACTTTGACAGTTACTACTTACAAGTTACTAGCCGTACGGCGGCTGCATAATGCGCACAACGCCTCGCCCCCTCGCGCGCGCTCCGCTCCGCTCCGATGCGAAGGATATTATCGAACGATACTCCAACTCTGTAATTGGCTGCTAACGACACAATATGTTGGTGTCCCTCTGTTTTGAGCACGTTCGCGAAATAATAAACGCACGTGCAGCTCTCCGAGCGACACAACTTGAATCCGGTTGGTTCGCCAACGCGCGCATTAAATAATTAACGATTCGCGCGCGTCGAAGAAAGAACGCCCGTGCGGCGCGTGACAAAGTCGAGGGATTCGTCGAATTAATCTCGCGCTCGTTAAAATAAATCGCGTCAATCGAGCATCCATTAACTTTCATCGGAGCTCGCATCGCGCGAGTCGCAGAAAAATCGGCGACTTTTCGCTCGACGGAAAAAGTCGTTAGCGGTTTTTACGCAGCTTCGCGGCCGACTCGGCGATTTACACGCTCCATTTAGTAATCTGACCCGGTCCGGTTGTTTATAGCTCTTTATGACGGCGATATCTGTGCGCGGTGATATTGCCGGAACCAGCTCAGAGAGATATAATACACAATGCTCCTGACCGATCGTTCGCCCGTCGTCGATCGCGATCGCAGGGCCTTTCTCGGCCAGGTATCACGGGTGCTGGCGCGCGCGCTCGGTTCAAGGCCTCCCCGCGGTGATCGCATCGCGGGGTTTCGTCAACGTTCGATTTTCGACGGCGTGTATAAAAGGAGACGGAGAGTTCGAAACGCCGCGACGCGCGGTTCCACTCGTCGCGGTTAATAATAGCCGCGAGATGTGCCCGAGGATGGGCAGATCGCGCGATCAAGGACGACACCTTCGTTAATATATATTACCCGATCACCTTTAATTTAATACATTCGGGAACGGCGAGACGCGCAGTGGGCTATTCCTTTTTTTTTTATGCTCGGCGATTTATCATCGCGACAGTATCATCGCCGTTTCTCTTTTATGTGCACCGCGAGGACAGGATAATCCACCAAGGCTACGTACAAGTAAATTAGTCGAAGAGAAATGATTAATACTGAGACTAATATTTGTAAGTTTTGTGAGTGTCGCGAGAGAGGGAGAGTGAGGACACCTTGAAGGCGATTCACAGCTACGCGAGTTTTAATTTAAAGTTCGCCCCGACGTTTATTTGAGTTCTGTCGTAAAAGTTGATTTATCGCGCGCCCTCGTCAGTAATATTAATTTCCCCGGGTTTGCGCGCTCGTTACATATACTTTGGTTTTATAGAATTAATAAGAACATTCGCGGGAAGAGACGACGGGCTACCTGAGTGAGTGTGGTCTTAATCGGATTACTTATAAACAGAATGCACTCTCCGATAATCCGAGAGAGCTGCAGCATCATCGCGCCGGCAGCTTGACATGGAAAACGCCAGTCTTGCCGGGAGTAACGCGCGT
This sequence comes from Tetramorium alpestre, assembly GCA_021460005.1. Lineage (NCBI taxonomy): Eukaryota > Metazoa > Arthropoda > Insecta > Hymenoptera > Formicidae > Tetramorium > Tetramorium alpestre. The sequence goes on along the minus strand of JAJVSH010000060.1, from coordinate 72,497 downwards.
TGCGAGTTCGAAAGTTCGACGCGTTCGAAAATTAGAGGCTCCCTGGGGTGTTCGCGGCTGCCGCGATTTATCTGGCGAGGATACGGTGTCACATTAACGCCGTTTTCTCTCAGTCGGCCGGGCAATTATCTTTCGCAGCGTAGAAAGTTCCGCGAGACGAAAATGAGGAAAATCTGGAAGGCGATACGGCGATAAGGATGACTCGCATGATGCCGTCGACAATTTGACGAGTGCACGTTCTATGGTAGATAATTCGTCGAGCCTTGGCGCCGTCGCGGGAACGTCCGTGTTTCTTATAAAATTTGTCAGAGTCGTCGTGACGAAAAAAGGGACGGGAAGGAGGATCGAGAGAGGGGGGATGAAGAAGACTTGAGAAGAAAACGCGAAAGAATACCGAAAGCGAGAACGGGAGGGAACGAAGGGAAAAACGTCACGGAAAATGGAAAGGGAAAGAGAGACTTGTATCCTGATGGGCGAAGAAAATGGAAAGGAGAGGAAAAGGGTGGGACACGCGGCTGCGAAGCCCGCAGGGCAGGGGAGATGAGTTAAAGAGCCGGCTTCAGTGTACGTTAATCCCTCCCCTGCGTCCTCCTCCGCACGGGGGACACGACGTGTAAAGTGACGTCGACGTGCTCTCGCGTCGCGTTAGCCGCGAATGCGAAATTAAATTCTCGGTGCTCCTCGCCCGAGTTTCTCCGCGGCGATCGATCTGCCGACCGAGGATTATCGTCTAGTCGCATTGTCGATCCTCTCGCAGGATCCGCGGTCTCTGTCTCTGTGTCTCTGAGACGCGAGTGCAAAGCAATAATTCAATCGAGAATCGTGATACGCCGAAACTTCCTCGAGGCATCGTCAGCGCGGAAACTTGTGATGTAAAAAGGAGAGAGGATCGAAAATATGAATCCTTGTGCGCCGTGACAGACTTTCGCAAACTGACAAACGAATTCTGTTTCTGTAAGCATTTGATTACGAATCTTCATTAACACCCGTATCCAAGAGTTATATCACAAGAGATATTGAGATTTAAAAGAAGAAGAAGGCAATTATCGATGAGTTAATGCGCCACACTCGTAAAAATCGCCATCCGCTATTATGGAACTCGGAGAAGAGGAACGAGAGGAGACGGTTGAGTGAGAACGTCCGTCGGGTCATTGACAAATATAATTTTCGATAATGAATGCCACTCTGTTAATTAAAATCCTTATCTCTGTAATAACTTAGCGTTATTTCATTTGACCCTCTTGAGTAAGCAAAGAGCGGCAAAGACAAGAACAAGAGAGAGAGGGAGAGGAAGAGAGAGATGAAAGGGAAATTGCGTAGATGCGATCGTGACGAATAACGTTGTAAAACAATGAACAATGACTAGTGAGAGTGCGAGTCGTTAGTTGACTCGTAGAACGCAGAAAGGTAGACAATATAACGCTCGTGTACGTTCACGTGTATCTTTATAAAGCCGGGAAAGATCGAAAACGCGAAAATTGGCCGGCGCGCCATAAATCCTTATCCGAAGCCTGTGTAATTTGTAATTGCGTCAGCCCGAGTGTTCCCCGAACGCTGATTAATCTGGAGCAACGGACAGATTAATAAAAGCGGTCGTGAGATTGGTCGGTTGAACGACCAGTTGGACGGTTGAGCGACGCAAACCGGTCGGGGATACACCTCGGATCTTTAATGCACACTCGTATAAACCCGTAATATAATGCCGTAATGTCCCTTAATTGCCGGCCGAATACATCTCTTTGTTCGACGTTTCCTTTTTTGACATTTTTTTCTCTTCCTTTTCCGTCCCGCTGGAACGCATCGCGCGGCCGCGCGGCTCAACGCACGCGAATACACGTAACCTCTTGATGCAATCAGAAAAATATGCCGCCCGCCGTCGCCTGGGAGGGGAAAATAATGCATTTTTCCTTTCACCGTGTGTAACGCGTTACGAACGCTAAAGCGCGCGTTCATCCGTGGCGCGCGCGCGTGGTCCCTGAGATCTGGAAAACGGCGCGCTATCCGTCGCCGATCCGCGCCCTATCCGCGTATCTAGGCTACGGCGGTTGCGCGAGGTATCGAAGGAAAAAAAAGGGTGGAAAAAGAAAGAGCGAGACTCTCGCTCGTTACACGGCGTTATGTTCGCCTTTGTCCGCCGCACGGCTCTATGAAAATCGTGACTCGGGCGGGACCTCTCGATCGCGGCGCTCGCGCTCCTCGAGCTCTGCTCTCGAGTCGCCGAGAGTCGTTCAGATTTCTCGTGCGACTCTTCGAGAGGTTCGCTCCCTCGTCGTTGCTTTCGTTTCTGTTTTCCCTCTCGCTGTTACGCGCACGTAATTTTCCCCGGCTCGATGCACGATAGTTTTCCCCGCCTCGCCCCCGCCCTCCCGAACACTTTCGCGGATTCGTTAATGCGTGACGCTCCTCACCGCCGCGCAAACCTGATTTTCCGGAACGTGCGACCTTCGTGGGACGTGCGATATTTTCCAATGTAAATCTCCGATACGCGCGACGATGCGGGCCAGGGTCATTGGCGGACGTGGCGCAAGGGAGGATCTGCTCGATGGAGACGACGGGATTACGTGACCGACAGCCGAGATCGGGACGGAACCGGAGGCTGGGATGGGAAGAGAGGAGAGAGAGCTGACTCTCTGTCCCGGCCCGTCACCTCATGGAGTGACGAGGCTTCCGCTGGATTTTCAGCGTGATATATTTTCCCGATCCCTCCCTCGGCGATTGTTTGGCAAGATAGAACGTCACTGCTTTGCCGCGACGAAACGTTCCGCGAAACAATGTGCGTGTCCCGGTAGATGTAATACAGGACGCTCAAAAAAAAGGAGGGAAAAACGAGCGTGTTTCAATCTCTCGCGTTGGAAAAAGGACCATTCTCCCGTTCTCGTGCGAAGCTCGTACGGCGGCAATGACAGTGATATCGATGCAATTTTTAATCCGCCCAATCTCTCCCGTTCCCCATTTTCCCGTTCGAGCTCCGTTGCCGTTGAATGTTCGTGAAATCTTTACCGACCACCGTAATTTGTAATTTAGCGATAAGAACTCGGGTGTTTTCTAACTAACCCCGTTTATTCCGTAAATTGTTGCTCTGCCTCTCGGCGTTCGCGCCTCTCTCGTCTTTAGAGAAGAGCGAGCTCTCGCCGTGGTATAAGCAGGATTTAAGCGAATCGCCTCGTTCTTCTCTCCGAGGCCGAACAAAACGCCGGATTATGAACAACGGGGGCGTAGGAAACCGTAGATTACTTCTTTGAGCGCCACGCTAATCTTCGCGGCGGGACGTCTCTCGAAATTTACCGTCTTTTACCTCACCCTCAGGATCGCCGTCGTCGTCATCGGTTGCCACCGTCGACGCGCCGACCGCCGATTTCAATTAATCGATCCATCCGGGGAAGAAGGCGTGACGCGAGTGCGCGGATCGCCTCCCGAAAAAGTTGGCAATTATTAAATTCCAAATCGGTCCATATATCGGCAGCGACGAGAGCCCCCGCGGATATTATCTATTATGATTACAGATTAATTATTGCTCATAATTATCATGAATAATAACGCGTCGCGAGCGACGGGCCGCTTATTCATATTCACAACGGTGCAACGGGCCAAAGTCGTCGTGAATATGTTTATTAGGCGTGCGGCGGCGCGAAATGAATAACTTCTCTAACTGATTTCGACAGCAATCACGAGCCCGGCATCGATCTCGCGTATCGACACCTCGGCAGAGCCGCTCGCTATTGCGCGCGCCTGGTCGACGCCCATAAAATAATATTTGCAACGGCGTCATCGATCGTTTTATATATATATATATATATATATATATATATATATACTCCTCTCTTTCTCTCCCTCAAAGACTCACCGTGAAGAGATGAAATATGTATGCGCGCGCGGTAGGACTGTAATGAAAATAGATTTCTCTTTGGCAGCGCCGACGGAGATCCTGCGAGATATAATTGGAGCGCCATTCTTTTTATCGTTCCGTTAATAACATCATTACCGTATTACTGTAATGACATTCGCGCGCGGGAAGGGGCAGGGCAGAGCAATACTCTCCCCTCGTTAGTTCCACGTTTGTTTTCTGCGCGTTCTATGCGGAGAGGCTTTCAGTCGAGCTTTTCAGCTCGACTCTCGCCGAAATAAACTCTCCCATTTCTTCTTTTTTTTCCCCCTAGAAGAAACACGTGATAAGAAGAAGACATACGAAAAAAAAAGTGAAGATAATCATTTATCTTTCTATATTTTTATATTTGCATATTTATAATATATTAGTGCCACCTTGAAAATTCTATTTTGTTGTATGAACAAAGATTTGGTTGTTTACTCTTTTGTTCGTACAACAAAATAGGATTCTCAGTGCACACTGAGAGAAAAATATAGTTACTTTTGTGGCCTCAACTATAATTTTATAATATTTCTAACAATAAATATGATTAACTTAACTATATGCATCACTATATTAACCGTAATTATTGTTAGAAATATTATAAAATTGTGGTTGATACCGAAAGTAACTTTATTTTTCTCTCAGTGCACGGCGAGGATCTTGCGCTCGCGGACACGTGGCGAACAGAGAACTCTCGCAAGGCGCCTCCTTTTCCCACCTGGGACGCGCGGGGAGGGAGCTTAATTCATAACTCGGCTCACGACCGCGGGTTTCCCCGCGGCTTGATTGTTATGCACGATCTCGCGAGCGGAGCGAGCGTGGCGCAAGCGGAGCGAGCGAGCGAGCCNGCAAGTCGTAATTAGTACACGCGCGTTTACATGCCCGGATTACGAGGCCCGCGCCGCTTTATTGTCGCCACCGCGATGTTGAAACGTAATTGATCGTCGCGATACTGCACTGGCGGTGAGTCATCTCGCGACTACGAAAATTCGTGTCTCATAGACCAGTTCTTATATTTAAGATCGTCTTAAATACAATCTTATGTAGTTTTAAACCAATCCTATTAGCATCTTACTTAACATTACTTAAGACAGCCTTGAAATAAGAACTGACTATGAATACCGGTCATAGTTGGATTCTATCGCGAGGCGCGTGAAATTTAACATCCAAGAGATCGCGATATACAGGGTGTCCCAGAATTGTCGCGCCAATTTTCGTGACCAGGTAGAGCGAATCAAACTGAGTCGAAAACTCCTCTACCATTTTGCAATTTTCGCAATAGTTAACGAGATATTAATTGTTAAAAACCTCCGTATTAGACCAGCCCTCCGCCGAATACAAGCGCGCGGCGAGATACGACCGCCCAGCGTCATTGTTACCAAGATCGCGAGGAGTTGTTTACTAAACGCGGCAATGCCTAAAAGCGACGGTTCTGAGCTGCGATTGTCCCCCTGTTTTTTGCCATTTGTAGAAAACAACTCCTCGCGATCTTGGTAACAATGACGCTGGGCGGTCGTATCTCGCCGCGCGCTTGTATTCAGCGGAGGGCCGGTCTAATACGGCCATTTTTAACAATTAATATCTCGTTAACTATTGCGAAAATTGCAAAATGGTAGAGNAGTTTTCGACTCAGTTTGGTCCACTCTACCTGCTCACGAAAATTGGCGCGACAATTCTGGGACACCCTGTATATACGCGATATATATATTTTTCAATGTTTTTCTGATCTCGTCGATCCGCTGGAAAATCCTTGGGAGTTCTTTCCCCGAGTGCGCGATATCGCGCGTCAAAGTTTGGTGGGCGCGACGGTCCCGCGGAACAATTTCCACATGCGAAATGCGCAGCGCGGCGCGCTCGCCGCGGCAATACATTATTCTTGCGCGATGTGCACCTATTCATTATCGTCGGCGGGCATTTCGCACGCGGCGGAAGATGTTACGTTTTCACTATGCGAATCTCGCACGAGATGCGCTATGCGAAGCGGCGCGATTATTATAGCGGCGGAGATTTGTAATGAACATCCGAGTGACTTTGTAACTTGGAAAGCGAGGGCTCGCGCATCCCACATGGGTGAAAGATAATCTGGCTATCGTGGCAAAATCGTTGCCGCTAACGTATATTTAAGGTAAGAGAAAACAAATCTTTCTGTGACGAGCAATCGTTTCGTATTATCCGTAAGATCTGTCTCGCTGGCAGAATAGAAAAATCGTGTCGAATAAGTTTGTTTATAGAAACAGACTAATTTGTTGTTAAAGCAAACAATTTAGCAGCAATTACATTTTACTACTACAAGACAGTCGCTAGAATGACGACATAGAAATAAGCAAAATTGAAAACATAGCAAAGAAAGAGAAATTGAGAAAATATTATTACTGGAGCAAAATAATTTACGGATCTAACAAAACTCTTTAGCAAATACGGTTGGTTTTAAAAAAACCTTTTTGTTGTTCATATAATAATTAATGAAATTTAATTGCTACAGTTAAATATTTGCTGTTTTTCAAATACTTTTTTCTCTGTAAAAACACGCAACTTGCGTGTTTAATACAAACTTTTTAAACAAATGCTAAAATATTGAATCGATAAATATAGGAAAAACCCTTGTTATTCTGCGTATCTTCGATCCTTTCGCAGAAATCCCAACCGGTCCGGCGCTGGACCAACGCAATCTCATACGATGTGGGCGTTATTATCGTGAAAGATACAAAGGAAATAATACGAGCCGGATAATCGCGGAGGATGTCCTCTCTGTAAACATACGATCAGGTTTCTTCCCCGGGCGAGCGTTTCCGCGTGCAGTTAATATGCGTTTTGCACGACTCGCATTTTTGCCAGAACGAAACGAACCGGACATTCCTTGTCGTGCTTCCACCGAGGGAAATATTCAGCCATGTTACGTCGCACACGTTTTTAACACTACGGTATGCCGTGCATTTGGAGCGCGCGATTTTTGTTTAACCGGTTCAAGATTCAAAATATGCGCTATCAACAGATAAAAATGCAGATTGCGGAACGACAACACGATTACCATCGAAATGTTTATAGTGGCATGTGGAGGTCAAAATTCGTCACGCGTGGTTTGTTTAATTATTGCTTCCTTTTCTTTCTCCATTATTGACGCACGCAAATGTACAGAGATGAATCTAATTTCTAATAAAATCCTCGAAGAGAACGAGGTTGAGAGACCGAGGGATCCTTGAGCGGAGTTTCTCTATCTAGATCGTCCGAGTAAACAGCTCGAGGTGGAACGCCTTTCGAATCAATCGCGGGACTGATCTCTCCGATTTTTCCGCAGGAGCTACCGCGTGCAGGACCCGTGAACGGCGACGATAAAATAAATATTGACAATGTAATATCGAAACAAGGCCTGGCGAGTCTCGATTCCCGATGTCATAACGTTATAAAATTAATAATTATAATTGTTACTTTCTTTTATAAGTCGACTGTGCGAGAAGCATTGAATAAAAATTTCATAAAAAATTTCTTGATTCGAATCATAGAGCCTGGTGACAATTGTCGCCCTGCCATTAATTTTCCCCATTTTGTTCGACTTTTTCCGGAATATCGCAGAATTCGTCGTCGTCGGGTTTTGTCGTACAAGCGTATCCGCGACCTGCTCGCGAAACTCAGAGGGAGAAACAGAAAATTCTTCGTCTGGAATTCGCCTTTGGAGAGGGATGTTCGAGCGGTAATTGAGACGATGTCCGGTGGGGGTTTGTTTTCAGAAAAAACCCGCCGTGTTACTTCCATTCTCTCCCGACCCGTTGACGTGTTCCGGTCTTGGCCCCCGCGCGCGCGGGTTCTCTTTCCCTTTGCTCCTTTTGCTATCCTTTTGCGTCGGTCGTTCGATCGATGTCGTGCCCAAGAGATGATAAAAATAAAGAGCGCGGGGCTAGAGGGAGAGAAAGAGCGAAAGAGAGCGAGCGAGGGAACGAGCGTGTAAAACCAGGCATTGCCTTCGCTAACCAGCCGATTTTTTGCGACACGCGCGTCCACGTGCGGTTATTGCTTTTTAGCGCATGAAACATTTTATTGTCCATTATACTTGGGGAGTACGTAGATAAATAAATAGATAGATTGAGAGATAGTGGAGGGAAACGAGGGGGACCGCGATGCCCACGGATATTTCCGCAAACGATGGAAATAAAAGCGACGAGGAGATCGTGACTGGCGATGCTCTCGTATGCGGTTCGAGTTTCGTCATCGATTGAATCTCCCCTGTTTATCATCGATTATCACAATATCCTTCGGGATGAATCAACGCCGCTGCGACTCCCGCTTTTCCGATTTATTCCTGCATTGAACTTGATCATGGTAGAAACGCAGGACGATTTAACAGGTATAATTTCGTAAAAATAATCAACGGTAACGGAAGAAAATTCTTTTCAATTTTGAATCGTACACGAAGAATGATTTAAATATATCATTTTTTGAAATGATATCGACTTGAAGAGAAAGTGGCTTTTGCGCGAAGAAAAAAATTTGTAAAGGATTATAAAAATATTTTTTCTCAGACGTTTTTATTGTGTGGCGATAGTCATTTATTATCGCATGTAAATTATTTTAAGATGTAACAGTTTTAAAAAAATATTTTTATAAAGCGGATGGCTGGTTTTATATTCATTCTGCAGTAACGTGTTGAGAAATGAAGTTACTGGTTTTTCACAGTTAACTATAAAAGGAGATAATCGTATATGGACAGATGAGAAAGAAACGCTCCGGAGATAAAAAGCCGCTTCGGACATCGTGATAGCTGTAACTGGAACATTGAATCGTTCTCCACAAGTCAGCGCGATCTCGTTTAATCTAATAAATCGGCCAAGAATTTCCCTTTAGCGTCTTTGCGGTACGGCGTTAATTATGCTGCGCAAATAGTCAAAGAGTAGTCCCGAAGGGAACGGGCATCGCTGCGGTTTGCTCAAACGGAGAACGGTGGGTTGGAGCCAAATTGAGTTCATCCGACGCGAAAACGCATCGTCCGTGAATCGATCTACGGTTTACGCACGTTTAATTAAACGCGGAGAAAGACCGATGGCCTTCGCGAGCGTCTTCGACGTTCACTCTTAGCACAGTAACAATTCAAGGCTTAATGGAGTTACGCACACGCGGAGGCTGATCCGAGCTCATGGGGTGAGTTCATGGGGAGTCTGAGATGTTTAATAAGAATTAAAAAAAAGAAATCAAGCGTGCAGAAGAGATAGATAAAGTTTGAAGAATAATCAAGACTTTTATCTCGAGATTTCTCGTCCCTTTTTATTTTTCACCGGAGTCTCGGGAACGGCCCGAACGTTTAAGCGGCGAGAGACTCACCTGAGACGATTGTCGTGAGAAACGCTGCACTCGCGATGGCAATCGCCACGCAGAGGAGCCTCATATTATATATCCCTCTTCTCCCCTGCTTCTACCCTGTTTATCCTCGCGACCTGCGCCTCCGTGTTGGCACTAAGGGGACTAAGCTTTACGATCGCGGACGCATCGTCCGCGTCGAGTCGACTTCGCGGCGCACGGAGAAGGCACGAGGACGCGAGTACACTCGCGCCGGCAAACGAAACCTCGCGACTGTCTCGCGGTTGGGCGTGCGACCGGTCGTTCGGGACGTGAAAGACTGAGGAAAGGCTCGTGGTGGCCAAGTGGTATTATCCTCGCACAGCGGCCCACTTGTATGCACGGGGCCTCTCCCAGCCGTTCCAATCTCTCCGCTCCGACGAGAAAGAGAGAGAGAGAGAGAGAAGACCGGTCTCTCTTTCGCTTCACGGTGGAATCCTCCTCGAGGCGAGAGACCGACGCGGGCCGACCTTCTGCCTTCATGTCGAGCTCGTCCTCGCGTTCGCTAAATGTGCAGAGAGTCGGTCAATATTTCAATACCGACCGGTATAATACAGAATATTAATCATCGAACAAGGTTTTTGTATCTAATAATAATTTTTGTGAATTTTATACATACACTGCCGGTCAAACGTTTCCGAACACTTAACAACTTGTCTGTATTAAGTAAAATAAATGTGTAACACTATAATTAAAAAACGTAACTGTAAATATAATTATAATTCACGAACTCAAAAATTTAATTTATTTTAATAAAAATTAATTTAATTAGGCGATCAAATTGAGACTTTTTTTATAAGTTTTTTTAGCTTTTCTTGAGGCAATTTTAAAAATTTTTAAAATTGTATCCAATGTTCTATGCGCCTGATATCAGTTGATCAGTTTTCTCTCCTCACGATTCACTTCATAATAAGTCAATAGAGTTCCAGTTAAAAGATTGCGGTGGTAACTGCACAATTTTAATTTCTTCAAATGCCTTCTTTTCTAGCAGATAATTTTTGTTTGAATAACGCTGTAGTAAGTTAATTTTTAGTAAAATACAATTTATTAAAATTGCACTTTTATTCATTCAATTTATTAAAACTAAATTTTTATTTTCGTGTTCTTAATTACAATTACACATTTATTATATTTAATACAGACAAGTTGTTAATTTTGAGAATATCCGAAAACTTTTGATCGGCAGTGTATATTTACGACGCGTCTGTTGTGAAAATTATTATCAGACGTAAGACTAACAAAAATTAAATCATTTAATATTATGCTTTAATTGACATGAGAGAGATTTTACGGGACCATTGCGCTGTTTGTAAAATTAGTTCCGGCAAAGGAATAGTCGCGCAAATGCGACATCGGGCATTGTAAAAGTCACTGATTAGCAGCAGCGAGTTTTCGCGATGGTGATTTACGAGAGGAGAGTCTCCCGAGGGGGCGAGCCACGAAGCAGCACGGTAGTGCATAATGTTGTACACTCTGTTGATCCCGCCGATTTACTTCGCGGATACGAAGCAGCGACCTGAGAATTTACTGAGGCAACACGACGAATTTTTCTCGTGAACTTTTGGATCAAAACTCGCGACGAAAGTATCCCGCAAGTGTGCGGGCTTTTTCGCTATTCCGACGCGCTCGCGCAATAACAATATTTTTCCATATCGGGCCACATTTACGCAAATGGACATGCATATATTTTGCCGACCCCCTTCTCACATCTCGCGCATTTCCGAATTCCATTTCTCACTCTCTAAATCGAAGATCTATCTCGGTACTTTACGTATTTGATAATGAAAACCTGTTGCATTCTTCTTTTTTTAACTTACATTATTAAATTTATTTAATTTGATTTATTATTCCTTTATTTCATCACTTCGACGTTCATGTTGCTTCCTTTAGTTTCTCTTATAAAATTTCCCGAATGAATCATAATGTAAATTTCATTATTTATCTCAGATAATCATAATGGAGATAACATTAATAGATCCATATATGATATTTTTTCAGAAAGTGAGATCAGCGATTTCATCCAACACGTACAAGCTGCAAAACAGCGAAAGCGTCGAAGAATCAATCTCCCAACATTTTGCATATTTGCACGGCGTTCTTCAAAACATGGAAACGAGATTGATAAGCAAGCTGCATAAACAAAGTGATAGCCTCAAGAATGATTTAGAAGCCATCGAATTGCAACTTCGAACGCAGGAGGAAAATTTGAAGTCGACGTTGCAAGTATGTTTTTAAGAAATAAAAAATTATTTTAGACATTAGAAGTTGCACCACTTACTTCAAATCAAACATTTACTTCAACATTTTTACAATTCTGTAAGCTTTAGATTATATATATTTTTGTCGACTATTTGTAATTAATTTTAGCTTTCTATAATTAAGAATATAAGTAATAGATAAAAGAATATGATGGACGAATATAATTAAGTGTAAGCGAGAGACTTTTGCGAATCGCTCGCATATTTATTTTTAATTTCACTTTGCGATGTGGCGAATCATCGTAGACTCACTTTGTCATGATTAATCCGCCTCACTACTGAATAAGACAATGAGAATGATTATTCTGCTTATTGGCTTTTTTGAAAAGCAAAGATAATGTAAATTGTAAATCCCCTCATAACAATACATATAAGCAACGTATTTGAAAAATTATATACAGATTAAAATATTATTGTATATAAAAAAATTACATATTTATGGAAACTTTTCGATCCGTAAATCGCCTATAATTGATCAGCTATTTACACAATTAATTAGATGATTGATGGAATATCAATTAAATTCAGATCGATATCTTTTTTAACAGTAGCTTAAATTGAATTTCATAACATTTGTCTGTAGATAGCCTCCTATGTGCAACAAACCTTCCAAAAGGTGGACATACGAAACGTGATAAATAAGTTAAAGGAAATGGCAGATCTACCTTGTCATTTGATGTACAAAGATGTGAACACGAATCAAAATGCAACGTAAGTAACGAAAAACAAATTAATTAAAGGAACTGTCTATTTTAAGACATGCAAGATTTTTTACTGACTCGTTTAATTGTTTCTTCGCCATTAATGTCTCAAATATTAGTGAATGTCTATTTATCAATATCCAAGGTGCAGATTACTTTTGCAAGACACGCTATCGCTTACAATCGTACAAAGCGCGAGCAGCTACTTGAATAATTTTGTTCGCTAGTGCAATAAAGCGTTTTTCCTCAACAGGTTTACCGTTGATTCGACGATCGTAGCAGCCATTGAAGATCATTGTAAACTCGAAGTGCCAACACTATCATCCTATAGTCTTGTGCGAGAAGACGAACTTCCAGAGAATTACATAGTATCGCCTTTATCAAAGAAACCACGTAAAAGTGAGAAAACATTAATTTTATCGCGATTCGAGTAGCTTTTCCAAAAATGTGGCATCTTCATCCTCAGATTTTCATATTCTACAATTTATTCTAATGAATTACAAACTAATGTTTTTGATATTTCTATTAAATCTTTTTTTTTATTACATATGATTATGATTTGAGCGAAATAAAAAACGCAGTTAAATTATGAATTGACAGCGGTCTTTGACAAATCGCTAATGCTACCAGTACTAAAACCACGTAGTTCGTCACCAATAACGACCAAGACGGAAGATCAAGAAGAAGAAGAAGAAGAAGAAGAAGAGGAAAAGCAAGAGCAAGAAAGTAAGTTAATATTTTAATTTTTAGTTTTTTGGTTTATTTAATTCGGTTCTCTTCCTCTTTCAAGGCGTTTCCAAGTACGAGGTGGAGGTGACGTACGTTGTTAATCCGTCGATATTTTTCGTCCGAAAAATAGCTATGAAATCGGAATTTCTGCAATTGGAAAAAGACATAAAGACATATGGAAACGGACAGACTCTTGAGACATCGATTAATGTTAAACAAGGTACGATCGCGCTTGCGATGACATCATTCGCGATCACATTTTCACCGCGTGTTTGTCATGTTTCACAGATGACATGTGTATCGTGAAACGGAAATTCGATCATTGGTTTCGAGGACGCGTGATGAAGGTGGTAAACACGTCTAACAACAGTGAAACGTTCTACAATGTGACTTACATAGACTATGGCTACGAGGAATACAACATACCATCTTTGAGAGTGCGAGAAATCCCTGAGCATCTGCAAGTTCTGCCACCGCAAGCGATCCGATGCAGTTTATATGGTTTGGCGCCAAAAAATACACATTGGACGAACGCGAGCATTAACGATTTCTTGAAGCTGACGAACACAGCGTAAGCGATTAGTCGATCCTACGATTCTAACCCTATGTATACACGAGTGAATGAGTTAATCGTTTGGAAAAATGTTCTACGTTACAGCGATTGCACGATGTCTATCATGAAATCAACCCCCGACACTCTGTATGTCGATCTTTGTGTTAACCCGCACAACAGTAACATGGGTCCGCAGTCGATGTGTAGCACTATGAAAATTAAGGATTATGCGCGTTTAGACAATCAGCAAAACCCTGAGGTAAACAGTTTTCGAAAATATATTGTCATAATGCTATAATGTTAGTATTAACTTTTTTGCCTATAAGTTTCGTATAATACTCGAATTTTTAGATAATCTTCCTTTTAAAGCTTTCTTAGAAAATTACATAATTTTGTTTCATTAAACCGTGATTCCTTTTTTTTATTTTGTCTCGCATATATTAACATTCTTTTGCAGAAGAAAGTGCTGAAAACGTACGTTTATAAAAAAGAAGAACTTATGTTAAATAAGATGACAACAGTTAATGTTGGCTGGATTGATTCACCAGACAGAATTTATGTCTGGAAGGTAAAACAATCATATTAATATAATATTTGTTTTTCTATGATCTTCTTAAAGAAAGAGAAAATTATAAAGTTTTGTTACTTTATATTATTTTACTTTTACGAATTTTTGCAGGCTTCACATAAAAACAAGCTTTTGAAAATGAAGGCAGAAATAACTGAGTATTACGAAAAAGAGACTTCAGCGAACATAATTGAAACTCCAAAGAAAGGTTTGTTTTTATTTAGATATTTTTAGATTGGCAAAATAATTATTTCATAGCTATTGACAATATTAATTGCACAGCTATGAATTTCATTACATTATTGTTGTATATACGTATATGTACATATACATATATATCATATAATTAAAAAATCAATTTAAATAGGATGTACTACTAATTATTTATTTTAAAATAAAGAAAACAGAATTTGTTAAAAATTCGGAAGTACTGAAACAAAATTGATATTGCTCTCTATAACTACTTTTATAATTGCAATATTTAATAATCAGTTTTCAGATGTTTTTTTTTCGAAAAGTTGAAAGATTTTGACTTGAGAATTTAAATTTAGGTTTACCTTGTGCAATACAATTGAAAGACAAATCTTGGCAACGCTGCGAGATTATTGAAATAATTAATGAAAATCAAGTTAATGTATTTTGCGTGGACTGGGGTCGTTCTATGATCCAAAATCGCGACACATTACGAGTGATTCCGCATGAATACACTATGCTTGAAGCACAAGTAAGTCAATCTTTTTTTCTATATGCAAAATCGCATAGGCTTATTGTTTTTTTCTCATTCAGGCCATAAGGATGTCATTAATGTATATAATGCCTGAACCTGATGGAAATTGGAGACCAGAAGCTGTCCCAACTTTAAAGAATCTTTTCAGTAATGCAAAATGTGTTATGGTAAATCCTCGAAGAAAACTGGAGTACGGATACATCGGATTGATTTACTGCAATGACTACATTAACGACGTCAGCCGTCAATTAAAAATCGCAGGCGTTGTTAACGAATATCATACGATGTGAGTAGCGGCATGGTATAAAATTTTCGAAAAGACTTTATTTGAGATATGATGTTCAATTTTTCATGATTATTATTCTCTTTTTCTCTCTAAAGTGGTAAATTTAAAAACAAGTCTAGAAACATACCTAAATTTTTAAAAAATACTGTATTGGAAAAATCCGATACTACTGCGAAAGATCTCAACATTTCATGGAACAATACGCAGAATACAGAGAATGATAAATCAATGAAAGACGAGATATCTAAAGATCCGTTCAAGGTGGAAGTGCGTATTCAACGGGTGGTCACACCGGATTGCATCTACGTTGCGCAGACGGAATATGAACAATCGAATATGAAAATGATTTTGGCGATGCAAAAGTTCTACGATTCCTACCACTCCGAACCGCGCGATAATTGGAACGAAGGCGAACTGTGCACTGTGTATTCCCCAAAAGATAAGTCCTACTTTCGCGCGAAAATATTGAAGATAAACTCGCCGACAGAGGTGCTGGTCTATTTCTACGATATGGGTATCGAGGAAACGGTGACGATGAATGACATACAAGCCCTCTCTTCGATATTCGCCAAGGAAATGACGTACTGCTTTAAAGTGAAGCTAGCCGGTATTTTGCCATGCGGTGGAACATCCACGTGGCCGTCATTATCTTCCACAACGCTTTCTGAGATTATACGAGACAATGCAAAATGCAAATTTTACATTACCAAGCCGGTAAGAAATTTTTTGTATTGTTTTTTTCTTTTTTGCCAAGTTCATGAATTGTGATTCATAAAAGCCCACTTTATATATGGACGTTAATTCCATTTATATACTTTATATATTGGCATATAAATGTATTTTAATATATATTTATATGTATATATTTTTTCCAAGTCTCTTTAAATGTTATTTTACGTATAAGATTATAAATAAAATTCTGTCCTGAATTCTGACACAAATTATAAATTGTTTAAAATGTCTTTAGAAACTATTTGATGGAAGTTGTTTAAAATAAATATTAATTAAAAATAAAAGCCGTGAATGCAATAAAGTTGATTGTGAATGTAAAAATGTAAGTTGCTTATATCGCGTATGTTAAGGTTCAGGAAGAAATTTCCGACGATGCGATACGTGTCGAGCTTTGGGTAAGACAATTAAAAATACCAGGACCATTAGCGCCGACTGAAATAGAAATAAATTCTATCAATCGAATGTTGGTAGATAAAGGGGTCGCCTTGCCCATTAAGAAGTAAGAAATTAAATCAATTCTATATTTAATTTATACATAAAAAAAACTTAATTTGTATGTGATATTCGAATCCTGATTTTTAATCCAATTCAAACAGCTACTTCGCGAAAGCAGACTCGATTCTCGCTGCAGAATTTAAAAAGCAATTAGAAAGCAATTGGTACGTGCCATCCGAGGAAGAAGTGAAATGGTTTAATAAAAGGCTGAACGAGAGTGAAATAGATGATACGATCATATCGCAGAGTGATCTGTTAAATTCTAGTATTGACATTTTAAACCCTTTAGCTTCAAATGCCAAATCGACTAATCGTGAGTGTACAATAAAGTTCTCGGACTGGTTACCGCCAACTGAAATAACGGAGGAAGTATTTCACGCTGTACCCACATACGTGAATAACCAATGCGTCGTATACTTGCATTCTAAAAAATATAGTACGTTGCCTTGATTATATCAAGTAATTTACATAGAGTTTCTTTCTAATGAAATCTTGCATCTAGGGCTGCGGTCCACTTGATGCTACAAATGCTTCGAAGCATTTTTCTTCCCTTTCTTTTTAATAAAGATAGAAGGAGAAGAAGAACGCTTTGAAGCATTTGAAGCATCAAGTGGACCGCAGCCTAGAAATTCGCATTGATTTATACACATATATGTGTTTATATGATTTATATTATTGTAATACAACTGTGTGTTTATTCGAAAACTATGTTTACGTTTATCTATCTCGTTTTGATTTTGTCAGATGCCGATGTACTGCATTATATAGAAACTGAATTACAAACTCATTGTAAAAAGGTTCAAATAAACAAAGAAAAACAATGGAAGGTAGGAGAATTATGTATCGCTCAATATCACGGTGATCAAAAATGGTACAGAGGTAAAATTGTCAAAACTTCAGAAAAGTCAGTGCAAGTAAGTAAGAGAATAGTAATTAGTTATTTTTAACTATTATTTTCGCATTATCGTTTTTTTTTAATTGTTTACTATATATTTTTATCATTTATTCTATATCTAGGTGGAATTTGTCGATTACGGCAATGTGGAAGAATGCGAGATAGAGCGTGTAACGGATCACGTTAGACTGGGGCATATTCCTATCCAGTGCACAAAATGCATCATTAGTGGGCTAAAACCAGTAACAGAATTTTCTTTGGCAATACTAATTGTATAATTTTATGCGCAATTCAAAAAAATCTTGTGTTTGTATAACAGGCATCCCCAAACGGTAAATGGAAGTTGCACGATTTAGACCGCATACACGCGCTTCTTGTTGCTCGAGAATGCAAAGTGACCGTTTTACAGCGTCAACCTACATATTTAATTGTAAGTTCACATCAGTAATAATTTACGTATATGTATAAACGAGCTTTTAATTTAGAACCTCTAATTGACTTCTGCTAACGACTACTTTATTATAGTCTAATGTAATAATATTATGCATGCATTAACATCATACTTGTTATCCTGCAGGTGTCTATAACAATACTGCGACCGTGGAAGTGTGACCTTCTTTTATATCTTACAAATCATATGGAAATGAATATTAAGATCGAACGTAAGGAGTGGAATGATTCGGACTCTGAGAATGAAGAGTTGAAATCATTAGATGACACTACTAGAGATGTCGTCATTGAAGAGACAGTAAGCGACTACGTAGCTGACACTTCCAAGAAATCTTCATCGGGAACAAGCACAAATAATATTACATTAAGTGAAGATATGATCAGCGGTAATTTAATGGAATCTTCAAAGAAAGAATTGTTTAACAAACCGGAGGATAAGCAGATGTCCGACACCGAAAGTATATCTTCGATAGACACAAATATTTTGAACAAGCGTCTGATCTGTTCAACGCCGCAGTCACAATCGGAGGAAGAAGACTGTTCTCTCTCGTATAAACCGTTGATAATTCCGCCGGAAACCAAGTACATCGAATTAACATTATGTTGCAACAAAGATCCCATCACCTCATTCGCGCAGTTGGCAAAAAACGACGACGATATGTTCCCTAATGTGAGCATATGCGAATTTATTATTAAATATATCCGACATAAAGAGCATCAAGTTTAATTTGTATTCACCTTTTAGCAATTTCGCAAGCATTATCTGCAATTCGTAACCATAATGTCAGAGTTACAAACCGATACTTGTAATCAACCGTTAATCAAATCTTTTGCGAAAAGTAAGTATCCGAAATATTTTTAATAAGATGAATAGCATGATTTAACTGGTACGTAGCGCAATTTATTCAGAATGAAATTATTAATATTCATTTTATAATTTTTCTTAGATACTCCATGCATTGCAAAGTTTACTGATGATACATGGTATAGGTGCATCATTAAAAATAGTGAGAAAATACAAGACAATCAGTTTATCTCACTATATTACGTTGATTATGGTAATTACGAGCACAGAAAGTTGAATCTCTCGAAGTAAGATATAATACTACCGATTTTTCCATTATTTGAATTTTGTTTATGCGTGCAATGTTGTGCCATTTGTAATAATACAAAAATATAAAATGTTCTAGAAACCACAATTTACATGTACCAAAGGAAAAATGGCTGAATTTGCCTGCCATGGCTATCGAATGCACGTTTTGGGGGCTAAACTTCGTCTCCGATGACATTAATTTGTTAGCGTCGAAATTAAATGAAATATATAATCAGTCAGTTGTGGCTCAAATTAAGGTAAGCTTGTTTAGAATTTACTCGTTTAAAAATTCATATGAAAATGTTAATTATCATCACAGGAGATTAACAATGGAAATGATCTCGTGGTCGAAATATACAAGGATAAAACATGCCAAAAACTTTTTTACGCTCACTTAATAGAAGAAGGTTTATATCAATTTGAGAAACCCAGGGAAGTTTAAGGATCAACAGGTTAATCGTGAATAAGTTTTACGTAAATTATTTATCTCATTATGGTTTTCATGCTTACGGCTAGTTCATATTTTTCCGATATTGTCTACTATCATCCTCTTATCTCATAATGTATAGGCTATTCGCAGAAACATGTGATGTTCAAGCTCAAAGACAGTGTTAATTTTAAATCGGGCTTTAGCACATATTGCCCTGTGCGCTATTCACTATTTATACAATATTTTATAATTATTTTTATATTCAATAATTATTTTTGTTATACAGTAAATAGCATACGAGATAACGTTAAAGCTTCATATAATTTACAACTAACGGCCAATCTACAAATTCGAGCGTCTTACGTCTCTGTGAACAGCCTAATGACTGCTACGAAACGACAGAAGTAGGGATGGTAATAGATCGAAAAACGTAAACTAGTCTAATTTATCTAGTTTAAGTAACTCGATGAGTTTATAATGATGAAAATTTTATTTTTTTTTACGTATAAATAAGGATTATAATATATTAGACAATAAGAAAAGCGTTCTTATATAAAATCTTATTTTGTAAAAATGCAGCAATTGTACTTCTTGATATTGCATTGTATTTCGTGCTTAGATAGATTTTACATTAGCGTTGTGTACTCTTTGCAATTTGTTCTTTTAATACTAGGATGCTTTGCCTTTGTTCAGGTGGAAGCATTGCAATTTGTTCATCCGACAACTGCAATACTTGCATTATCAAGGCCGCCTGCAAAAAAAAATTGTAATATATGAGAACGTAACAACACTTAAGATATTTTTTTTAATGTATCGAGTTATACACGTGATACAATTCGTTAATGACGGATCAATCTTTTACCAATCTTCATATACATATAATTAAATTTTTGTTCCTACATTTTATTTTAAGTAAAAGAGTGAATTACGATTGTGATGATATACCATTTTGTTTAAGATAACTTTACTCTTAAAAAGCAAGTGTCAAATAAAGATGTGATGATATACCATTTTGTTTAAGATAACTTTACTCTTAAAAAGCAAGTGTCAAATAAAGATGTATAAGCATTAAAAATAGTTTCTGTTAATGGAAATATTTTACTGCAACATACCTTTTCCTGATCGGACGCACCACTGGGAATATTTCCCGCTGGAGACATTCCGGCCATCAGTCTTGAAGTTGCAGAACTCGGCTGTGAAAGCGCAGCAGCAGAGGTGCTAGTTGTGTTACTTGTTACGGCACTTGAGGCTGGCACAGTTGGCGCAGCAACCGGTCTCGGAACAATCGGCGGCGCAACAGGAGCCGCTGGAAGTTTTGAAAAATTAAAATCCAATGAGAAGTAATTCATACCAAATTTAAATATGTAACAAAATCATTAAATTTATATAAAACGCATATATAATTATATATGTAAGAAACATACGATTAGGTTTGGTAATCCTAGGATCAATGGGCATCCTAGAATCCCTAAGATCTCTCGAATCTCTGCTGAATCTGTCAGATCTTGGATCACGGTAGAAACTGAAAATAATGTCGATTTAGTATAAGAAAGAAAACGATCATTAAATCTATTTAATATATATGTATATGAAACCTCTCAATTCCTTCCACAGGAAGAATGCTGTAAAAAAAGCTCTTTCAATTATACAGTCTGTAATCTATAATCGAGTCTATCCATCACACGAGGCATACTTACTTGTCCACAATATTAAACGCATTTGCTCCCCTTGGATCGGTAGTGGGCGGCGGTATCACTGACGGCGCGCTGACTGGCGTAGGCTGCGTTTGGGGCGATCCTCTCAAGTCTTGATCCATCCTCGCCACACGAGGATCTAGCTGTCTATCTAGTCGAAGATCTACGTCCTGACCTATTTTTACGAATTAAATTTAAATTTCCTGTCCAGCTGGCAAATAGTTAAAACTTTACAATTTATACGATACGTGCAATATAGTAATGATAAGTTGCATTAATTTATTAATAATTCGTTAATTTCTGCACCCAAATAGATCAACTTTACAAAAAATTAATGAATACATCTAAAGATTTTCACACAAATTCTCACGACTAATAATTCCTGATGCAATTCTTAACTCAATGTTGAGACAAGGTAAATTGTTGTCGTACCTGCAAAAATGGGTGCTGGGGGATTGACGGGTGGCGGGGGACGCGGCGCCCACGGCTCTTCAATTCGCGGCTGCACCTGTTGGATTGGTTTCTCCGACGGCGTCAACACACTCAGGATAGGATTGGCCTTGTGCAGCATACTGACAGCGGTATGCGGGTCAACTATTCTCATAACCACCTGCGCTTGCAGCAGAGCGTACGCTAGCTGCGGATTCTGCAGGAGCATTTGACGCGCCTCGTTCGGATTGTTCTGCACGCAAAGTTTCATCTGCTTCATTAGCTCAAACATCTGCTCTGGTGGCAGGGACGCAACGGCCTTGCTTATTGCCTCTGGCGCCTTATCCGACTGAACGGCCTCCCCATAAGGATTCTCCGTGTTCTGTCCCTGCAAAAGACTTTGCATCTCCATACGACTTTTCTCTGTGCAGGCATTGTCCACGCGCAACGTTCGTCCGCCAATCTCATATCCATTCAGGTTTCTCATGGCACTTAAAGCTGTCTCCTGGTCTTTATATTCGCAGAAGCCATATCCCTTGGGCTTGCCTGTCTCGCGGTCGAATACTAATCTGTTTGCAATAATTGATTGTATGTAAAAAAATATCAATATTACTTTATAAATATTCTAGATAATAGAAAAAGATAGAAATATTCTACAATAATTCAATATTAATAGATTCAAGACATTTTTTTGGAGCATTGTAATTGGCTTCTAACATTTATGGGACATCTATTAAATATCAAAAACACATTCAAGCTTCAAAGAAAATGTTTAATTGAATTTTTTAATAAATACAATTAATCTTTGCTATTTTGTTTAATTGCTCATTTAATTTAAACTTTGCTAAATTCTTCAATTAAATAAGATGAGCAAGGATGAGCTTACTTGAAGGAAAGCACGGGTCCAACCTCACTGAAAATATCTTTCAGATTCTCTTCGGTAGCCTCGTACGGGATATTCCCGACTGTGAAACAATCGTGAAAACATTAATGCAGATACGATTAACGGCATCGCACAGCTCGTATGTTAAAATAAATTACTCACCGAAGACACTCCGCATCGACTTGTCCATCAGTGATTGATCCGAAATAGTTGAATTACTCATTTTCACGCTTTTGTTTCTAGTACGGGCAAGACAGTTCAACACAGTTTTAATAACAATACACGAATCAAGTGAAGATACCTTCGATACCAGAATAATTGAATCAATTTAATATTGTATCATAAAACCGAGAGTGTTTCTCCGTTCTACATAGAATAATTGAGAAACTTGAGAAAGAATGTCAAGTACGTTCTCGGCGGCTCACGTTGCGAATGGAACTTGTCCACCAGCGCCTCTAAACGTGCGCATTGCACTACGTAATTACGGTAATCACGGTAAAGTAGTTCTTACGGTATCTTATCTTTAGCCGCCGATAAAGCAGGGTTCTTCGAGGAGGAATTACCTACATTTCGCCAATTCGTTTTGCGATTACCATGGAAACTGTGTGAACGCCAAACAGATCCTCATGTGTCAGAATAATATTGTTGCTCCAACAATATTAGACAATCTGTGCTGAATGTGACAGAATGAGAGCACATCCAGCATGGGTCGACAAGGTGCAAGAAAAGTCAGATCAATGGTAAAGCTCGAGGAGAGTTTGTCTCTCTATCTCTCTTGGCAATTATAATTAATCTGTGAGAATGAACTGAATGGAAACGCTGCGGAATGTTAAAACACAATGCTTTATTGAGCTTTCACGAGACAAGCGATTAAATAAATTTACAGGAATATAATATATATTATGTGTATAATTTATTATTTTCACAAAAAGTATATGTTTCAATTTTTATATTTCCCAATTTTGCAAAGGCAATTAAACTGTTTATAAAGATAAGCGCTGTTCCTTTTTAACTTACATTTTATTCAGTAATATATCTTTATTCTTTATGTCCTCTTTATTGCTTTACTCTTTTTACTGTTCATTAAAGGTATGATATTGTTTCAGTATATATGATCTTTGTTTCAATCCGGATGGCACACAGTTGATTGTTGCCTCGGGCAATCAGGTCCTTGTGTATGAGACCACTGATGGTGCTTTGATTCAATCATTAAAAGGTGATTATCTAAGGGATTTCAATAATTTAATTTCTCTAATGTAATCCTATTTTTTTATTATCTCAGGGCATAAAGACACAGTATATTGCGTATGCTATGCGAAGGATGGTAAGAAATTTGCATCAGGTGGCGCAGATAAAAGTGTCATCATCTGGACCTCTAAACTAGAAGGGATATTAAAATATTCGTACGTTCCGTTTATGATTCTAATATATGTATGTGAATATTTGATCTAAATAATTTTTCTTTCCTTAGACATAATGAAGCTGTACAATCGATGCATTTTAATCCCGTCTCACATCAGCTTCTCAGCTGTTCACTCTCAGACATCGCCTTTTGGTCCGCCGAACAGAAGGCTGTGCAGAAACACAAGTCTGGGGGGAGAGTCAATTGTTGTGCATGGACAAGAGATGGACAATACTTAGCCCTTGGTCTCGCAAGTGGATATGTATCCATCAGAAATAAGGTATATTACTCATTTCATCTGTATAATTTTTTAAATTATAATATTGTATATTTTTAAAACTTTTAAATGTTAAATATTAATATAAATATTCTTAAAATGTGTAATAAAAAAATATAACATATGTCTTTTTATATTATTCTAAACTGATCTATTTAAGTAAGTCATATATATTTTTCAGAATGGCGAAGAAAAAACGCGTATTGAACGACAAGTTGGGGTACCAGTTTGGAGTTTATCATGGAGTCCTTTACAGTACCTACAATCCTACATATTACAGATAATTATTATATACAATAAGAGACAGAAAAGAAATAAGAACATTTTATTGATATTCACCTAGGGAGGATGCTACGGATGTTCTCTGCATCGCTGACTGGAATGGAGTCATCTCATTTTACACTATTGCTGGGGAAGTTGTCAGAAGGGAGAGATCGTTCAGTTTTATACCACTTAAAGTCACTCACTTCCCAGAAGGGCAATACCTTCTCGTTTGCGGTAGTAATAAGCAATGCTTATTAATGACGCATGACGGCATACAACTGGTTAATGTAGGTGGTACCTTCTCGTCGTGGGTATGGAGCTGTGCCGTTCATCCGGCCGCCTCACATGTTGTAAGTTACTGCATGTTACTTATGGCACCATTTGTTTTAATGATCCACTACTTAGCGATTATTTGCAGGCACTCGGTTCCCAAGATGGAACGATAACATATCTACAGCTGTCCTGGAACGTCGTGCACGGTCTGTACGGTGACAGATATGCGTATCGAGAAAATATGACCGACGTGATAATACAGCATTTGATCACGAATCAGAAAGTTCGAATTAAATGTAAAGATCTGGTGAGTGCAATATCGGCAAAAAGTCTAAAATGATGAAATAACTTTATAATAGAAGACACAACGTTATTACCTTCAATTTTAGGTATGTCGAATTGCAGTATATCGAAACAGACTAGCCGTGCAATTACCCGAGCGTGTAATCATTTACGAACCGTCCGGCACCGGCGACGGAATGCATTACAGGATACGAGACAAGCTTAATCAGACGTTGAACTGCAATCTGTTGGTTGTCACGTCGAATCACTTGGTTTTATGTCTGGAAAGGCGTCTACAGAGTCTCTCGTTTGTTGGGATAATAGAGAGAGAATGGATACTCGATGGACTTATTACTTACATCAAAGTGGCGGGTGGTCCCACTGGGCAAGAATGTTTAATAGCCGGTAAATTTTGATAGAAATTTTATCGTCTTTTTAGAATAAATCGACAGTCATAACATAAGTTTGACGCTAGGATTGAAGAGCGGGCACGTAATGAAGATATATCTCGACAACCCATTTCC
This sequence comes from Tetramorium alpestre, assembly GCA_021460005.1. Classification (NCBI taxonomy): domain Eukaryota; kingdom Metazoa; phylum Arthropoda; class Insecta; order Hymenoptera; family Formicidae; genus Tetramorium; species Tetramorium alpestre. Next base: position 47,359 of record JAJVSH010000060.1, on the reverse strand, counting down.
CGCGCCCGTCGCGAAAATTGAGGATGCCGTGAGGTGCTTGGATATCAGCTCCTTGAAGGAAAGAATGGCAGTAGTCAGCGAAGCTGGTATCCTGTCCGTCTTCGATCTATGCACTGGCGAGAAACTGCAGGAATTTCAGAACGTCAATAGCGTCGCGTTCAACATCGCTTTCGAGGACATCATGTGCTTCGCGGGCAACAATTACCTCGCGATTAAAGTTGCGAACTTCTCCGAGTACAGGCAGAAGTTCTCTGGCTTCGTCGTAGGACACAACGGCTCGAAGCTGTATTGCTTAAACGGGTCGTCCATCATGACGGTAGAGGTAAGTCCTCGTGAATTTTGTCGTGCAAAATAGCAAAACATATTATGTTTCGTGCGACATTAATATATTTTAATACTTGTAGGTGCCACTGTCGTTGTTCATGTATCAATATCTAGATATTGGATTGTACAGCCACGCTTACGACATAGCGTGCTTGGGCGTAGCCGAATCGGACTGGCTCGCTTTAGGTACGGCGTGCCTGGACAATCTGGAATTGAACATCGCGTACTCGGCGTTTGCGCGAGTGAAGAAGCTACGTTACATAGAGATCGTGTCCGAGGTGGAAGAAAAATTAAAATCGGGCGAATGGGGACGGGAGGCCTGCATGGCCACTGCCGCAGCCGCCATGGGTAGACTCCGCGATGCGGCGAAGCTTTATCAGAAAGCCGGTTTGCAGCAATATGCCCTGGATATGTATTCCGATTTACGTATGTTTGACATCGCTCAGGAATTTATTGCCTCCGGCAACACGCAGGTTCGTTGATTTATAATCAACATATTAAGTCCAAACTTATTAAATAAAAGATATAATAAAGCAAAATAATGTTAACTAGAAGAATAATAAATAATAAATAATGAGTAATATTTATTAGACATTGGATTTAACAATTCATTTAAATCTTCAGGATCGTACAGTATTATTGCGACGGCGAGCAGAATGGGCTAAAAGCTTGGGCGAGCCGCGCGCCGCGGCTGAGATGTTCCTCTCCGCAGGAGACATCGATCGTGCCATCAGTATCATCGCTGAATACGGTTGGGTCGACATGCTGATCAAAGTAGGCAGACAATTGGATAAAGCGGACAGAGACAATCTATCGATGATCGCCAAGAAACTTAAACAACTGGGTGCTTCGCATGGCGCGGCGGAGGTTTTCAGCCGGCTCGGAGACGATCCTGACGTTGCCGACGTGCTTGTGGACGCACAAGCGTGGCCCGAAGCTTTCGAACTCGCGGAAAGGAATCCGAAATTAAAGTCACGAATATACGGACCGTACGCACGATGGCTGGCGGAAACCGGACGATTTTCTGAGGCTCAAGAAGGTACGGATCGCTGTTACATTGCAATGGATTGGATGGATTGCATGTATCGAGATATTTAAAATTTATTATATATGTATTACAGCATTCCAAATGGCGGGACAACCGGAGGAATCGATACTCGTACTCACGATGCTGGCTAACAACGCTGTGGTAGAGAAAAGATTTCGTGACGCCTCTTACTTTTACTGGCTGCTATCGCAGTTGAGTCTAGATTTGTCGAAGAGCGTGGAAGAGATAAAAGCGATGTTTCTTAATTATTCAGACAAAGCAGATATCTATTATGCATATCATGAAGTATACAAGTATCTGGTACGATCAAAAATATGGCATACCTTCCGTATTTTATTGTTCCTTTATACCGTTGACGTATTTTAGGAGGAACCATTTACGTCTCTGATGCCAGAGGCATTATTCAACATTTCGAGGTATTTGCTCATGAAGGTGCAAAACATTCGACTGGAAGGCATTTCGAAAATGATGATAATGTATAGTTTAATGAAACAAGCGCGAATATTAGGAGCCAACAAGCTGGTTATGCAATTGTTGGACCAATTACGTTCGATGAAGATTCCCATGAATCTCCTGACGCAAGTAGAAACTACGACTCTAGTTGCCAGATCTTATTCGTATCGTGATCCGGAAGAATTATTGCCCCTATGCTACAAATGTTCCACATTCAATCCATTACTGCCGACGAATAATGTCTCTGGCAGTAATTGCACGCAATGCGGTTTAAAATTTCAATATTCCTTTGTTATGTTCGGTAAGTAAAGTAAATTATCCGTAGAAGTTCGAGATTCTTAAGATTCCTATGTAAAAACTTTATTATTTTTAAGTCGATATTTGTTTACAGAAATCTTGCCGTTAGTTGAATTCGAATTGGAAGATGACATTACGGACGAGGAAGCGGAAAAACTGATAGAGGAACCATTACCTTCTCCTGATGATCTCGCAGTTAGTGATCAATTTACTGTAACTTCCAATGAGGCTGATCTCTTCACCGCCCGTTTAATGAGATACGAGGTACAATTAAATCTACGATCGCACGAAGCGTTCAAGTTGCAAAAGAAAATAATATGCCTTCTCCGTAGGAAAAATCCAGCAACTCTACGGTGACCGTCGGGAGAGGAGTATTGAAGAGTATGGATCCGTCCACCGTAATAATTATTAAGTGGCCTAAGCCCTTTAAGACTAGATACTTTAGAAACCTTTTACCCGATCTCCAAGTCAGCTTGTGCAAGTGCTGTTTAAAGGTAAATTATAAATGACACTGTTTTAGAAGATCAAGCCTTATGAAATTTTACGTGATGATTCTGTGATTTCAGTTGTTTCATTCGGATGACTACGAGCTAGCGTTGTTACGATACGGGCATTGCCCGTTCTGTCGGACGCCGAACGTGACCGTAGGTTAAGATAATGTGGAATTAAAAATTTTTTATAGATCAGGCATATATTGGATTTGTTAAAAATATTTTAGAAATGTTTTAATGATGCGCGAAATAAAATTGTTTTAGAAATGTTTTAATCTTTCTACTTAGGACCAGATCTTGTACAGCACTGTGGCAATAATACATACTTGTTTTTTATATATGAGACTTTTGCAATTATTTTTTTCTATTTGTATTACTATTACGATTGTATTATTTGAATAAATAAAACAGGAGTACTTCCTGGACGTCGTACAGTTAAAGGAACAGTAAACCCGAGGGTTCAGCTACATGCTAATTGCGGTGATTACTTGAGCACACATGTTCCGTTATCGGTATTCCCTGAGAGCCAGAGTATAATTTTTGAAATGTCAGTCGCATCTCCAGACATGATCAGGGTACTATTAGTTAGTTGCGTTATTCTCGTGTCTGTCATAAACGCTTATAATATTAATTTGGATCAATCCTCGAGAAATAATGCTTTGAAGAGTAAATCGGTTAGCTCCCATTCCGATCATCAAGGAAGGTGTAAGTCATTTAAAGAGTAATAAGTATCATTCAAATATATACATTTTAAATGGTATATCTTCGCTTAGTCTTTCCGCTATTCAGCGTCGTGCGTTTCGCTAACTCCGAATGCTTGTCGACCATCGATCAACTTAATGGCACGTGCTTTACAAGACGGGAGTGTCTTAATTACGGTGGTAATCCGTCAGGTCCGTGCGCTAACGGATTGGGCACTTGCTGCGTGTGTGAGTAGCGCAATAGAAAATATTTTAAATTATAATTTATTAATTATAAAATAAATTGATGTGCCTCGCGAACAATACAAAAACAATAATGGAATTTATATGCGTTGCAGTTCAAAAGTCTTGCGGCTCTACCACCAATATGAACAATACATATTTCGTGAGCCCAAAATATCCCATCACTTATCGAGGTGGAGAACGATGCACGATCACAGTGCAACGTTGTAATTCCAACATATGTCAGGTAACACACAACGTTGTATCAATTCTAGTAAGTCACAGCCTTTACATTTCTCACATTTGCAGTTACGACTGGATTTTTTGGAGGCCACTTGGGCCCAGCCCAATTCAACTGGATTTTGCGATTTAGACGTATTTCTGGTATCGGGAGGTTCATCTACGGTGCCCCGAATATGCGGGGAGAACACCAACCAGCATGGTAAAACAATTTCTGAAAATTTTCATGCAGGTTGAAGAAAGTGTGATTAATTAGACTCATTTTAGTATATGTCGATTTTAATGGAGCAACGCCAATTACGATATCCATCGATACCAACGCGGATTATGCGTTCGATCGACGCTGGAATATAAGGATTTTACAAATAGCGTGTGATTCTGTATGCAGAGGTATGATTTTATTATCTTGAAATAGTTGCAAAAGTATACCTGTTTTCCGTCTTTGTTTTAGCTCCTAATGGATGTTTGCAATATTACAAAACTGTTTCTGGCACAGTAATGAGTTTCAACTTTGGTACAACGGAAAATGTCCGAGGTATACGTCGATTGAGTGTCGCGGCAAATTATAAATAAACGGTCTAAACGAAGAATTATTTCAGCCCCTCAGATTGGAACGCGACAAATGGTGAATCATCGTTATGGCGTGTGCATTAGGATGGCTTTGGGATATTGCAGTATCGAGTGGTCACAAGTCAATAGTTTCTCCTTTTCTGTTTCTGGAGACACGGGATCGTTTGATCCAGACATAATAGGTAGACCGTTTTTCCTTGAAAATTTTCTGCATAAATCTAGCGATCAATTATCGATTTGTCGAATATAATTTCATTGAATATCTCGTGTTATTTTTCACATCATTTAATTATTATATGCATCAACAGGCACAGACTTGGTGGCAGAATCCGGAGCTAGTTGTACCAACGATTTCGTGATTATACCCGATCCGCGTGAAAATGGCGTTTCCGTTAATACAGACAGATTTTGCGGTAACGGATTCATAACTAAAACATGTTAGTATCCATAATACTACATGTTATATAAATATTATATAATATATATCATGTAATATAAAAATACTAATGTTTTTTCATTGAATTTTTAGCGGACTTGAAGCCGTTTATACTTTATGTCGTTACAAACGGCGATGAAATGCAAGAGGCTCAAAATAAAGGCTTCGCACTTATGTTTCGTCAGCTGCCTTGCGCAGTTTAAGTATACGTATTAATAAATATTACATATGAATTTTCTCTGACGGGAAGTAATATCATCTTATTACTAATATGTATAAGTACGATTTATTATGTAAATAAATAACTATACACGTGTAAATATCTACTACAATTATTATCTACTCACATTCGCGCCAGAATGTGTATCAACTTGCTCCTTCACAGCGTTGTACCAAACGCCGATTTTTGTATGATCCAACAAATCTTGGAAAGCGTCGCAGCCTTCGATACTTTTCAAAATGCCATAAACAGCGAGATCAGACAGATCGGGCTTGCTGCCGCCCATAAAAGTGGTACCTTGCAATTTAATGGCACGCAGCCAGTAATTCGCCTCGTCGTATAACGATTGTCGCACATCGTCTTTTAGACGGTGTTTCTTCTTAAGTCTCTTCCCTATTAACCACATTGCCGTCGCACCCACGTTCACTATTAATAATCGCTCCCACGCTGGGAAGTACTCTTCCCATTGGCCGATCTAGATTAAAAATAATCCCATAATTTTTAATCCTATTTACATCATTTAGATTGTATTTTTCACATATGACAGATTCACTCACTTTCGAGAACCAACTGAACGTTTTGTAGGATTCATTGAGTGTCCTGTAGACGTTTGGCGAAAGGGTGTGGACAAACACTTCGTCCGCCCATTTTCTCCAATTGCGTTCCTCGCTAAACATAAGCAGTAAAATAGTATAACAGTAAAAATATAATTAATTATCAAATCAGGCATATTAAGTTTAACGTACGTAGTTAATTAAATTTAAAGTTAAACGTACGTAATCTCATACATCGTTCTGTCCTTTGGAATCTGCTTATTGAACATGAGAAAATACTTATTTATAATCTCGTATTTAAATTTGCCATTTTCATCGTGTATGCCTATGCTTGGATAATAATTAGCCAATTCTTCAATCTTGTAAGACGTATCGTGTAGATAGGAGGCGAGAAGTGACACTATCATGGTGCTGTCATTCAAGGGCTGATAGCCCTCTTCCACTTTGGTCAAGAGGATTGGAACTTTCTTATATGAAGACCATCCGATTTCTTTACGAAGTACTGGATCCACCTCCACAATATCGTAAGATATTCCATGATAATCTAAGAATACTCTAACCTGAAGTACAATTAATTTCAGATTAATATAATTAATATTATATTATATATTATACTTATGTTCATTTTTACCAATGTAGATTAACTTTAATCTCGGTTTAACTTATCTTGTATTTTTTCCAATTCTTAGAATTAGAGAAATATAGAAAGTAAGTTAAACCAAGATTAAAGTTAATCTACATTGGTAGAAATAGGCATTAATATATAATTCATTTCAGATTAACTTAACGGACTAGCTTATCAAGTGTCTATATTATTCTGTCAGCATGAATAAAATGATCAATTTCTTTCTATTGAAGAAACATTGAGGTAAAAAAAAAAAATTAGATTAAGGACGACGAGCTCCGCTGCCTGAAAGTTTACCCACCTTACAGCAAAAAGGACACGTCTGATACTGGAATAACGTAAGTTTCAAACCGGTGGAATCCATCGGGAACACAATCTGGAACAAGAACAGGCGTCATTGACGCAAAACACAAACGCAGAGCTCTCGTCGACATACCTTCCGGGACGGAGTGACAGACGGATTGTACTTGAGCAACACAGTCTCCAGTTCCGTTCCCATCAGGGAGATGTTCTTCCGAGCTTCGCTGATCTTGTAATAGGCATAACTCGCGCCCACCGCGATGCCGGTAACCGCGCCGATCAGACCGACCTTCGCCAAACTGTACGTCCGCTGCGGCTGCTGCACCATCATGCACAAGGGCCTGCGGCTGCCGTTTTGGGTGGCAAAGTAGCACTTATTTAGAAACCTCGCTCTTTCCGTGAAACGGGCGAATTTGCGTACCGCGGCCATTTCTAGGTTATCGAATAAACGGCCCGGCAGTCGACTCGGTAATGCGAGAACTCACGGATTTTGCGTAGCGTAAACTAACCCACGTGCCTGTGTGCGTGTGTGTATGTGTGTATACAGAGTGTACCAAAAGTCAGTCTTACAGTTACAATGTTTTATTAATTACTATCTTTTTTTAAAGTAATTTACCGTGACATCTTATGAAAGAAAAAAGAATAAAGACTGTGATTGAAGTCTCACATGCAAAAAATTAATGTTATAATATTCAATGCTTTTATAAATTAGCTTATATAATTTTAGACATTTGACAGATCATCAATTGATCATAGAACTGTTGCTAAATTATTTCTTCATTTTAAGGAAATGAGAAGTGTTGATGATGAAAAATAAATGCTCTCTATTCTTTCTTTCTTTTTTTTTTTTTTGTTAATTTAACCGATACAATCTAAAAGTATATATTAATTAATAAATGTGATTGGTCTACCATTTAACTTTTGATATACTGTATGTATAGAAACATGTATTGTTTCTTAACCAATTCGAAAGAGCATGTAAATTCAATATTTGAACTTCTTGCTAGAAATATAGCAAGATACCTCTTTCATAATGGTTGGAACAACAATAAATTAAGCATCCTGTAACAGCGAATATATCTGTATATATTTGTTGAACTTCATATCTACATTTATTCGTACATTATTGTATGAAAATTTGCATGCAAGATGACTATTATTTAAATATATTTATTAAAAATACATACTTGTACCGATTTAAACGAGTCTGATATTACTAATTCTACACATTTAGTTTTATTAATCATCCTGAATTTAATTTATATATATATATATATTTATAATATTCACATATAATATATCTGGCGACATGCAAGCAAAAAATGTGTCACCAAACATTTTATAAAAAATATGCTCTCTAATGTGTGTGTAAATAGCACTATTAGTCTATAATCCTTTTTATATTAAAAGTCCTGGCGATTTCACATCATGATACGCCAAAAGGAAAAAATTCGAGCTACGCTTTTAAAAACTCATTTTTTAAGATTATATAAACGTGAGCTCCTACGTACGTGCACAAGTTTATATTAAATATAAATAGATAAAAATCAATCCATTAATGTTCATTTCTACCAATGCAGATTAACTTTAATTTCTTTCTTATCTTTTTCTAATTCTTAAGAGTAAAAAAAGATAGAAATTAAGTTAAACCGTATTTAAAATTAATCTGCATTGGTAAAAATAGAGCTTGATTTAGATTTTTAAAGGCAGTATTTGTCCACTTGCGGAATATAGTGATATAAAAATATTCTATCGTTAATAATTCTTCAGGCAGTTTAATAAATATAGAGATTCTTTAGGCACTATTAAATCTGGATATATCTTTCCTTCTTGCGATTATGTTACTTTTTGTCGAATATATTTCAGCGTTTCATCTTGTCAAGGATCGGCACAACCATGTCGAAGGACGGTCGCTTGCCAGGATCCTCATTCATGCAAATTCGAATGAGTTTTGCGAGATGCGGAGAAATGCCCGGCGGAATGCTTACACGTAAATCTTCCAAGGCGATCTAGAATAAATTATCAGCCCTTAATTGAGTCACTCAAATGAAGATCTGTATTAAACAATGAGATATTTTTTGCCAAAGTTATAAAGGAAAAGAAAGAGAATTTTAATCATTATCATAATTTGTTCTTAAAGAAATAGATTATGTATTGCCTACCTTCATGCCACATTCCATAGGCGATAGATCTGCAAACGGTACTTCTCTGGTCGCCAACTCCCACAGAAGAACGGCGAAGCTCCACATATCGCTGGCCTCGTGATTGATGTCCGCCGGACGTTTGCTCAAAGCTTCCGGCGACATCCATGCCGGCTCATAAATTCGTCCGACTTCTTGGAAGGAGAACTTCGCGTCCGCCATATTCACACGAGCTGTTAGATCCTCGTCGATCTGAAATTGAACGTAACGTTAAGATGAATGTAGACTTGCGCATTCAACTTGGACTTTGCATATCTAGATATCCTGTCTGTATAATTATCGATTGTCCAGAGCTCACCATTATGTGCTTGCTGTTGAGGTGAAATCTGCATCTATTTTGCCGATCCAAACCGTGAAGAAATGCCATGGCTCTGGCGACGTCAAGGGCTAATCGAAGAGCACGCGCCGTGTCCACGACGACACCCGTTCCACCGTGCAGAAGTCGATGCAAGCTGCCACGCGCCATATACTGGGAGACGGTCGCCAACTGTGGTGGCTGATTCACGCAGCCGAGGACCGGTAGAACGTTCGGGTGCGAGAAGATTCTCAGTTTCGGGAACTCCTCGTTGAAGTCTCTGGAAATGCGCGTCGTACACTCGCGGACGTTTAATATCTTGGCGACAATATCATTGTTCTGCCATCGGCCTCTCCAGGTTTCACCGCTCGGTGTGCTCGCGAGGTGCATATGGAGAGACAAGTCTGCCATGCTGATCCCCTTGTGTCTCGAGAGAGTCGCGTCTCCTGAAAAATAAAATATTTGGAAAATGAAACGTACTGTCCGTCATGTTTGTACGATTTCTTTCTTTTTAAGGATTTAAGAAATACTTACGGCTCCTGGTCTTCAATCCTAACCAGCTCTGATCCTTGAACTGTATCTTCTTCAAGTCTTGTCCATATTCCACTGCCAAATCTAATTTGAAACGAGAATATATTTGATGTACGAGTGCGAAAGACGGAAAAATTAATTCAGGATGTAGAAGCTTTCACGTACCGTGCAGTCTCTTGGCTATGACGCCTCTGGCTTTATCGAGAGGAGTGTCGCCGTCCTTGTTGGCGACGGATACGAGAGCACCGGCTGCGACCAATTCCTCCGCAATCGCCTGATCTCCCCAAAAGCAAGCGTAGTGCAAGGCAGTGTTCCCATGTTCGTTTGTGACGTTTACATCGGCGCGGTTTCTAAGCAACTGCAAGTCAAGTTTGTTTTAAACGGATAATCCTGACAGTCGCAAACAACAGCGTTATTAAAGGCCTCTCTCATTACCAGCTGCACTATATCCTTGTGTTTGTGCGCCGAGGCTAAATGCAAAGGTGTATCGTCCCCTCTGTTGGTAGCGTTGACACGTGCTCCTCTGCTAAGCAGCAACTCTGCCAACTTTAAGTGGCCTTCTTTACAGCACCAGTGAAGAGGGCTAAATCCATGATCGTCCCTGCACACAGAATATGTTCAACAATGAAACAGTTTGCAGTGAGATGACATTAAATTATTTTTAATACAAGTTTAGTAAGCAGTTTTTTAGAACCTAACAAACACAGAATATTGCCGGCACTGTTACTGTAATGTTCTGTGATTGCTGGGAAATGTCATTCGAGGCACAACTATTTAAAGTTACAGATGAAACGCGCTGCAATCTGCTACAATTATATGTCTGTTCAATTATTTTTAAATTCGAATTCTACATAAATTTTTAATCTATTTGTGCTTCTTGGAATACCCTGAGGACGTTTTTCATAAAGAATACTCTTTACAGCAGCGGCCAGCCTAATTATAGAGCCCGAGAAACCGCAGCATCCGGCAGAGCGAGTCCTTTCCAAAAAAGGAGTTCTGGAGTAGTTACCCCTGATTCATGTCGTGCTCCGTGTCATCCAGCCAGACGCGCACCTGCATAGCGTTGCCCTCGCGACACCACTGGAATATATCCTCCATCTTCGCGCTGTTATCATGAACCGAGGCCGTAAACACACAGGCGACGCGACGCCGCGAGCGAAGCTATATCAAGTCGTCCCGTGCACCGAAACGGTCAGCCGTCATACGCTAAATATAGCCATATTCCTGACACTAACACTAGCGCGACAGCCTCATTACTCGCCGTCGTATGTAACAACGGGGATCCCGTCGCGAGTGGAAGGACAAGGGCACGTCCTCCGTGGTCAATCGGAACCGCGCATCTCGCCCTCGGATTCTCGGCTGTCGAAAGTCGCGTGATCGCGAACCGACTCTCTCGTGCGGGTGACCATATACGAACCGACGGCGCTCCGACGGCAAGACACGCACGGAAGACTCGGCCCACACCAGCTCACCAGCAGTGGGCGGACACCATCCCTCCCTTTGCGCCGCGTCCCGACGACGTTCATGATGACCATTTAATCGAGCAGCGGACGAGAGAACGAGTGTCTTCCACGAGACGCCGTCTAGAATCCAGTCCTCATCCGCCGCAAGCTCGTGGTTCGCTTGCCGTCGATAAATTCTAAAATTTTTCGCTCTAATATAATGTCAGAAAAGCTATACCGTTACTAATACTATTACTAAAGTAATTATAATCCCAGATAGGAACGCATGCAGAAAAATTTTAGCGTTTTAATTTTAAAATAAAATGTATAATATATTGTGTAATAAGTTTAAATCTAACTTTAAAAATCATTAATTTTAAATTTAATTATTGTAACATATAGCAATCTTTAAAAAAAAATTGATGCCTAAAATAAATTCTTATATAATTGTATAATTAGAGCGAATCATCTTAGTAAAATTATTATTGAATTTGATTACTACATATCAGAAATTAATTTTCTAATTATTGTAAAAACTGTTACAGTATAAAATTGTATATTTATTACAAAAGAATCCTATCTGGGATTCTAACTAAATTTAAAATTAAATAATTTAAATAACTACAAATTATTACTTATACATTTATTGTCGTGCACCTGTCACCTCGCGTGTCTTCTTCCTCTCACTCAAGTCTCACGCGCCTGCGTCCGTCTCGTTTTTTTTCTTTTTTTTGATGCGGCACATTCGCGCAGACCGACCGCCGAGAGCTTATCTTGTATCCCTAGCGACCAGCAACGCGCGAAGAGTCAGCAAAAATGATGGTGACAAGCAGGCGCCCGACGGCGAACAGATGATCGCTGGCTGTTGAAGCGTGTGCGATCCACGTCGACATGGACGACAACCTGGAGCGTTGCGTGAAGTCCCTGGAGGAGAATGCGGAGGACGTGCGCGACGAGGCCCGACGGGCACTGCTCAGTATCTGCAGGAGAGTGTTGAGGTGGCCGAGCAATTATCGCTCCCGCGAGCTGCGTCTCGACGATGAGATCGTCATCGAGAAACTTCTGCCGGCCATCGGTGCCATGGAGTGCCTCTTTGATGTCGGCTACGTCGAGGTTTGTACTCGGTCAGGAGCTTCTCGGGCTTCCGGTCACTGCTAATGAAACAACAGTATCAGAAATTATCCGACAAATATGGAATATTGCTGCAATATTTTATGTTTGCTAGATAATGATTGCTTATGTTTGTAATTTAAATTTGAATGCTTTATCAGAGTTCTTGCTAAACTGTCGATTGTATGTAACAGGATGGAGAACGCATCTACTTACCGCAAAACGCGTCCCTCTTGAAGCTCCAGAGCCTGTCGCGACTGCTGTGCAATGCGATAGGAAGCAGTCCTATAACTGACGACATTGATAAGATTTCTACAGCACAGAAGGTGTTCTTCGATAAAATCGTGAGACATTTCCGTGATGTTATGTACTACGAAGATCCGAATTTGCAAAGAATGGCCAAACAAGTCGTACCCGTTGTACAATTGGAAATNGCAACGATGACGAAGATAAGGGAACTACAAAAGTAATACAATCGTATCTACACTCTTTATCTTTCCCATGATAAAATTTATCTTTATATATATATATATATTTATTATATATAATCTTATTTGTGTGCTTATCTGGCATTTGCAGATCCCTTAAGTCAAGTAATGCAGCTGAAGCTATCTCTTCACAGTTNGAGGCAGAATTGATAGCCAAGGATTTATTCCTAGTCGAGCTCCTGCGCTGGTTTAAGTACGATTTTTTTCAATGGGTCAATAGTCCGATATGCCCGACGTGCTCCACTGAATGTACATTCGAAAATGTGATACAATCTGTAGATCCTCGTTGCTCAAGAATAGAACTACATAGGTAAGACTTCTCCAATAAAATCGCATCGCTCATTTGCTGCAATAATGACATAACTAAAAAAAAACAAAAAAGAGTTTGAATATTTTGAATCATAAATATTTTGTACATCATTTTAAATGTGATTTTGGTGTAATAATTAATTATAAATGTACAAGAATAATATAAATACAAGAATAATATACATAATATTTCTATTCTTGTACATGGTACAAGAATAAAAACATTTATTATGTATATTAGTTCTTTATTCAGTTTATTGAATTCGCATAATTCTATTGCAAACAATTAAAAAATGACAATTTTTTTAGTTATGTTATTGTTGTAGAAAATGAGCGACATGTATCAATTTTGCAAGTATCATTGTTGACGTTTCATTGACAATTTATTCTTAGATGTCAAAAGTGCAATATAGTTGTCGAATTTCCTCGTTATACGCATCCAGAGCCACTGCTAACCTCGAGACGCGGTCGCTGCGGAGAATGGGCTGTTGTCTTCACCCTTTTATGCCGATCGTTAGGCTACGACGCGCGATTTATAAACGATGCGACAGATCACGTCTGGACAGAGGTACACCGAATTACTGTTCATTGGCTTCGAGGTATATCCTGTAATTGTAATCTCGTAGGTGCAATTCGTTTCTTTACTCTTAGATATGGTCGGCGTCAAGCAAGAGATGGATTCACGTAGACCCGTGCGAGAATGTTATAGACAAGCCGTTAATGTACGAAAAGGGATGGCAAAAGAAGCTGACGTATATAATAGCCTATTCCAAGGATGAGGTGCAGGATGTCACGTGGCGTTACACGCGAGACCAAGAAACCATCATGAAGAGACGAAAAATCTGCAGCGAACAGAATTTAATACATTTGCTCCAGTCGTTGTCGCACCAGCGGCAAAACTCCGCCGGTTACAGCCGCACGCGTAGAGAGTACGTCGTCAAGCGGAAATTGTTGGAGCTGGCCGATATGCTGTACATTCCAAATTCGCAGAACGAGGACTCCGACGAAGAGGTCTATGAGGAGCGAACCTCGGGTTCTCTCATGTGGCGATTGGCACGAGGAGAAATCAGGCAGGTACGAAATACCGAAAATTTTGAAACCAGCGCAAGTCAAATTTTGCAATATAATAGCATATTTAGAGGATTTTCCAATTTACATTCTTCTCAAAATAAAATGTTGAATCGCATGTCTCACAGTTTACATGTCTTTACATGTCTCACAGTTAAAAAAAAATAGTTTCCTGTAAGAACTTGCGTTACTTAATCGTTGAACACTTTTTATTAGGCCGACACAGAAAAGAATTATGTCTGGGACATTTCCAAATATGGGCAAATGTTCGAATTACGATACAACGTCGTTAAAGATCTATATCACGTTGTACAAAACGATGCTATTCTGGAGGAAAGATCTGGATGGCTGGAAGGGATGAACGCCACAGAGGGTGGAATCTTCCGTAAAGTGGAGAATGACTGGAAGACGGTTTACTTGGCGCGGTCTCCACAGGCGAAACGCGGACGTGTTAAGTGGACTTTCGAAATCGCGAATTCTAAATCATGTCTAGAAGCATTTACTTTGAGTGCCAAGTCAGAGGTATTTCAAGGAGCCAACGTGTCCTGGGAGATCGAAGCTACCTTCGACGACGGCAAAGCGATTGTCATAGCCGTCCCCAACTGCGGCAGCTTTCGCACGGAAGAAGTGAAAAATGCGGTGCGACTGAACGTAATGGCAACGTTGTCCGGTGGGGACACTTGGCAACACGCTCAACTCTTTCGACAGAGTCTGGCTAACACTGAGGAGCCGTCTATGATAATTAGCATTCAATTGAAGAACCGTGGCGTATGATTTTAAGCTCTACGCTCTCCAACTTTTGTAGATTAAATTATTTATGTAATCTCTCTCTCACGATGAGATTTACGTTATAAAATATAGTATTGTTTTACATATTATATATTGTTTTACATATTATGTTTATAAGGATATCTGATTTGATATAATGGTGAATCAAATCAATGTCTGCATAAATTATATATATTATAAATACGAAGAATTATTATGAAACTTCCCGAGTACGTAGGCGAGATGTTTGTCTTTTTTATGTTCGTATCTAGAACACTACTTTAATAACTTTTTCTTACAAGTATTTTCTCTTATAAATAAAAGATGTTATATTAAATTATATTTTTTCATATTAATCAGAAACATCCATATACGCATCGTACATTTTTTAAAAGCAGGAAGGGATAGGATTTTTATATATCCTAATCTTATTTTATTTGATTCAACATGCCTAGTTTTAGTGAAGATTTAAATGCAAATTAATATATTTCATTATTCTAATATAATTCTGGAATTTATTTTTTACTTTTATCTCTGTAACTATTTTCTGTAAAATTTGCTTAGCGTAGATTAAATGCACATTAATGGTATAGCTTTAGAAAAATATAAAACCTTGAAAGGCATTGAAAAAAGAATTGCGTCAGATCAACATCTCTTTGAGAAAAATAAAACAATTATAAAATTAATGGCAAGAAAAATTAATGAAAATCGAATATACATATTAAATAAAAAATAACTACCTTTTCAGCGATGTCGCGCCAGGGAACAAATTATCGCAATTTCGCTCAAACTCCGACTTAATTAGTGACACAATTTAAACAATTGGCGCAATTGCTCACGGCAGAGCTCTCTAATGATATTATTCGCCGTTCCTCATTTAATCCTCCTCTTTTCACACGTCAAGCGAGAAAACATCAATGAACAATTCCGTCTAATTAATCGCCGGCTAAATTAATTGAAGCTTGCTCAGAGTCGCGCCCTCTCAGAGTGCGCAGAATCGAGCGCGGGCTCGCTGCCAACCTACGGTGGCGCGACAACCTTCAGAGAGTTCAAGTTCCCTATATGATTCTTTTTTTCTTCTTTTCACCGCCGCCATTGGAGCTGCGCTCGTCGTCGCGTCGTTGCGTTCGGGGCTTGAGGGGGGCAGCTCTCTCCCCTCCCCCCCGAAGAGATCCTTGGAGTCGCCGCTCGGTGGGGATTCGACGGCGCCGCGAGAAGCGGCGTGCCGCGGGCGAGGTTAAAACGGCGAATGGCAGCGGTGCCCTTCGCGGAAAATCGATCGAACCCAGGTGGACCACCGCGGTGCGACTCGGCTACGTTCATGTCGTCGCGTGACCATCGTCGCCGTCGCCACTACACGCCGTAGTGCGCCGTAGAGAGAGTGTCGGTCGCGGGCGAAGGAGTGAAGGGAAGGGAAGCAGGCGCGCGCGCGAGTCGGTGGCGAAGGGGACAAGGGAGTTTTGGCTGATGGCGGCTGTCAACCGCACGGATCCCAGCCCTCGCACGCGCGCGTACGCGACCGTCTCTCGGTGCCTTTCCACGCCGCGCCCGGGCCGAAAATAGCCGGCGCGCGCGGCCCCACGATTTACGCGAGAGCACGCGCGACTTACAACGGGCGAGATCCGCGGCCTCTTATATGACAACGGGCAAGGAGACAATGGGGTAAGTGATGTTCCCGGCCTGTCGATGGGCCACCCGGGGGCCTTCTCTGGCTGTTTCGCCGTCACCGACGCCTTACGCAAGCCTTTCTCACTCTCCCCGTGGATGTGCGACGTCGGCCCCGCGTGCCTCCGGCTACCGCGCCGCTCACGATTCCGCGACGGAATTTGTCTCCCGTCCCTTTCTCTCCCTTTCTCTTTCTGTCTTCTCTCCGCCCTCCGCGCAGGGTGTGTGTGCGTGAGTGCGTGCGTGTGCGTGTGTGTGTGCACGCCGCGCCTCCTCGCCGGCATCCTCGTCGCGCGCGTGCACCGCATCGCACCGCAGGCTCGCATCCGGAGATGCGGAAGACGGCAAGTCGGCACCCACCCCCTCCCCCGCGATGCAGCGCCGCATCCCTCATTCTGCGCTATACTCCGTCTCTTCCTCTCTTCCGCCCCTTCGACTTGATTGCCGGCCCGATTGACACTGATGCCGCGCGTATCCGGGTAATTCTTTCCGCGAGAAATTGCGTGCTCGTTTGTACCGTTCCTGTCGTCGTCACGCCGCCAGAGGAGGAGGGTCGGGTCCATCCAGAGCGAGGATCTCGAACCGCCCTCGAGAGTTGAGAATTTTTCGAGATGCAGTAGAATATTTTTTATGAGATTAATTCTTTTTTTTTCTTTTGCACTGATAATTAAGTACTTGAAATCATGAAATTATTCTGTATCTTGTTTAAAAGAATTTGTTTCTTGAAAATCAGAAACGACAAAAATTTTTTAAAGAAGTAATATATTGTTAACGAAACGTATTGCGTGAAATTTCGTTTCAATCTTGTTAATATTTAAAACGTGGATAGATATAATGGTCCTTCCTTGTATATTTAATTGTATATTTTCATAATATAATATTTTCATATTGGTTCTATTTCATTGATTATTGTGTATGGTATAATGAAATTATCCTGTATCTTATAATTATTTAAAAGGATTTATTTCTTGAAAATCAGAAGAAACAATTTTTTAAAGAAGTAATATATTGTTAATGAATTGCGGGAAATTCTGTTTCAATCTTGTTAATATTTAAAATGTGCATAGATGTAATGGTCCTTCTTTGTCTATTTAATTGTATATTTCCATATTGGTCCTATTTCACTAACTATTGTGTAAAGGTACAATGAAATTATTCTGTATCTTATTTAAAAAAGTTTATTTCTTGAAAATCAGAAGCGACAAAATTTCTTAAAAAAGTAATATATTGTTAACGAAATGTATTACCTGAAATTCTGTTTCAATCTTGTTAATATTTAAAACGTGAATAGATGTAATAATCCTCCCTTGTCTATTAATTGTACATTTTCATATCGATTCTATTTCATTGACTATTATGTCAAGGTACAATGCTGCTTCTCCCTCGCTGCGAGTTTTATTTTATGAGTTTTATTTCCTTCCGCCTTGTAACTTTGCAACAATCCTGTACCATACATCTGTAAATATGCACTCGCGTTAACTAGGTCGGTTAAAAATAGATGCTTTGTATCATATATGGAAGACCGCATACACACTGCTCTGTCATTATTCATAATTGATTACAGTGAACAACCAATTTTCATGTGCAAAGCGCACGTGTTTCACATCGATCCCAAGACCAAGCGGTCTTGGGTACCAGCCTCGTCGGCGGCAATATCGGTGTCATTCTTTTACGATTCTACCAGGAGTTTATACAGAATAATCTCGATCGAAGGAACAAAGGTAATTGAGAGAATGACATTTAGTAAGAATGAAAACGTCGAGGATTCACAGTCTAAATCACTTCGTTCTCTTTTTCAGCCTGTCATCAATAGCACAATTACTCCAAACATGACTTTCACCAAGACGTCGCAGAAGTTCGGCCAGTGGTCGGACGTCAGGGCGAACACCGTGTACGGTTTGGGCTTCGCGTCGGAGGCTGAATTAGGAAAGGTTTGTATCGCAAAGCGCTCGCGAAAGTCCGTAAAGCGGAGATCCTCCGTGTAACACGGTCTCAGAGATGTTGTTTGTTAACAGTTCATCGAAAAGTTCCACGAGGTGAAAGAGGCCACGAAGCTGGCCAGTGCCAAGCTGCAATCAAACAGCTCTTCAGTCACGCCGGCCACCAGCGCGAACGTCAGCCCGATTACGTCCCGGTCGGGCATGCCATCGTCGGAGCAGGATCTCATAGACCCGCCGAACTCGTCGATGATCAATTCCAACGTGACGTCGAACAACCAGAACGCGAATGCCAACATGATTTCCGCTCAGAACAGTGTATCTTCGGTAAGCAGCAGTCCTTTACCTGGTAGTTGTCAGAATAAAGTGGACGACGAATTGAAAAACGCAGTCCATTCAAGATCACAGAGTGTTTCTCAGAGTACAGAAAGTCCGCAACATCAAGGGAAATCGGCGCAATTGAGCTCATCACAAAGTGGACAGTCAGCTGAGGTGCAGCTCAAGTATGAGAACGACAGGCTGAAACTTGCTCTAGCTCAAAGTTCCGCTAATGCTAAGAAATGGGAGGTACGATCTGGCACAAAATATCCTATATTTATAATTTTTAATAATGTATAAATAATTAAATATTCTGGCATGTTTATTACAGATTGAATTGACTACCCTCAAAACCAACAATGCCCGATTAACGAGCGCGTTACAGGAGTCCACGGCCAATGTTGACGAGTGGAAGAGGCAGCTGCAATTGTACAAAGAAGAAAATGCCAAAATAAAGCTTAAGTACGCCGATTTGGAGGCTGGTAAGATCGCGGAAGGAAACAGCGAAGCATTGAGATTGAGAGTCGAAGCATTAGAAAGCGAGCTGAAAACGCGAAACGATGAAATCAAAGCTCTCACTATGGCCACCAAAAATAAGGATTTTGTGGTATGTACACAAAGCTTGCTGAGCTTAATGATCGGTGTTCGCGTTGACATTGATGTTTCGTTCAAATCATATTTCATTAACAAGTATTCCTTTTTGTTTTGCAAGGCTCTACAAAAGGAGAATGCAGAACTCCGCGAGATGTTGAATGTAGTTCATGAACAATTAGAACTTGCGTTGAGTGCAAATAAAGTTCAAAAACAAAATTTGGATACGTTAAACGCCAGATTAGCTGGGTACATACAGGATTTGGTAACTGTACATCGAGAAATCACAAATACATTGCAAACCTAAGTTTGCACCATAGGGGAAACCTAAGAGTGCCTCTCTTAGGTCTTTTGTATTTACTGTAAGCGCGATGTACGAATGAACGATATAGATTAATAACAAAGAGAGAAGTTCCGAGAAAAAATTCGAATGCAGATTAATCGAGCAGAAAAATTATAGAATACTGAGATAATTGTCTCGAAAATAGTACACTACAAAAGAGATGCTCCCTGAATATGTATTTAAATTGCATCGACCTGATCTGTTTAAAGCTTTCTTTTTTAAAGGATAAGTTTTGTGCCATAATCATGCTATTGTTATATAGAATAGGACACTGACTTTACCATCTGTTTTTTTTTTCTTCTATATAGATGTATGATTTTAGAAACAAATTCAGTTAAAAGTTTGCACTTGATTCTGTTTTTAAAATATCATGATTGATGTTCTCCTGAGTTGAAAGAAGTTTTCCGTGCTTTTATTTTAAACAAAAGTTCTGGAGAATTTTAAGAAATCGATTCAATACTCATTTCGATATTCTTTTTCTGGATATTGCATTATCTGCAGTCTACGAGACATGATAATAACTTTACTTGTAACAGTTATATTATTAGACTCTCATTCTAAAATATAGCAATAACTGTTCAGTTATTACTATGTAGATTTCTCATTTTACATACAGTAATTATAGTTATTACTACGGTCATATAATGTAGTCATAATAATTTCATAATAGTTATAATTTATAATCATGTTGTTATTTATAATTCTCAAAATTGAGAATTAAAAGGGATTTCATATTTAGCAAAATGTGAATACTATTAATAAAAAGCTATTTCTCGACGAATTCACAAGTGACTTAATAAAAAATTGAATGGGAGTCTAGTGATTTAAGAAGCAGACTAGATACTGATAGATACGGGTAATAAGGGAGATTTGCAAACACTGGAACACATTTCAACAATTTAAATATTTTATATTGTAATAGAAAGTTTTTAGTAGTGTTTTTCAAGCGTGTCTTCAGATAAATACAAGAGCTTAAAACTTTCTATTGTATTAAATGATGTCTAAATTATTAAAATCTGCTCGAGTGTTAAAATGTTTAGTCTCTCTATGGATCATACAGGGTGTCTAAAAATATACAGTCAAACTTATACATTATTAAAATGATCAAGCACGTGAAGAAAGTTTATATTGAATCTCTGTCTAAAAGTATTTGTATTAATGAATTACAAAAGAGTTTAACAAGTCTCTACTCTGCACAACTGCTCTTATCGCTTTCATAATTCTTCAAACATGTCGCTAACTCACAATCAGAAGCAGGGGCATGTCAATTATTATTTCTACTTCTGCATAGTGGTTATATTTATTTAAGAAAGATATTACAGTTCCAATAAACTTATATAAACTATAGCAGACAAATAGAATGCTTGTATATATAAATAGAAAAGAAATATGGACAATAAGAGAAATCAATTTCAAGCAATTTATATATAGGGACGAAGAAAAGAAATGTATTAATACTCTTTTTATATTTCTTTTTTCTATGTAATTACTTTTTCTAATCTATTTTAGATTAAATTTACTGTTTTATAATGATATGATAGTAAATTTATGTTACTTTTTTACTTTTCTACTACAATTTCAATTTTAGAACAATTTTAGATATAAGACAATGACAAATATGAAATTTTGCAATTTTTAGAAAATGTTTGCATAGCATAGATTAACTAAGTGAACATAACAATGTCTTTTCTGGAATGTCGTTTAAGAATCATTGCTTCACAATCTGTATAAGACCACCTTTAAATTTTATTATGCAAAATACTAATCATATGTCTGATGTGCGCAACACTTGCCATATTGGTACTTGAAACAGCATGTAACTGTGATCATTTTTGTCTCAATATTTACTATATTTTTTTATATGTTTTTGCTTTGGTTTATGCATTTTTCCTCTTCAAATCCAGGTGAATTACATTTTGTGTGCGGAAACTTAATCAATATTCTTCCACAATATACTAATGTTTGTTGGTATAATTGTTTTATGAAACACTATACTAATTTTGCTGGTATATATAATTTTTTTATGAAACAATTTATGCATAGCTTATCATGTTAGATGGAAGATATATCAGATGGTAAAGTTAGGTGTCCCACTCTGTAAAAGATACGTACAATTATTGTTAAATTCGTCGTATGCGAGCACCAGTCTTATGTATAAAATACAGTAGAACGACGACTGTCCCAAGTGCGTGTTTGTGAGAGAGATGTTTTCATAAGAGCGTTCCTGCGAATAATCCATCTGGATGAAAGAAAGCATAAGAAAGAAAATAATATTCTTCCAACAAAAAATTTAGATATCAGTATGACAAATATAATACTGCTTCCCTGAACGCATTATCTAATATTAAAATACGCATTCTCCGCCTCTCACAATTACTGCGTTTCAATGCTAGCATATAATATATATAGAGAGAAAATAATTTCAGATTTCACGCATTTCTTCTTGATTACAAATTCTCTAAGCCGAGTGGTTAAAGAATCCGTGTGTAAAAGAAAATGCAGTGAATCTGGAACATTTTGTACATACATTTATTTCAATTTTTGAATCCTGCAGTACTCGTGCACCATGCCCCATCGTAAAATTTATTAGCTCGCTTATCAACATTACATTAATTTTGCATCGGATTAAATGCATCACATTTGACGCTAGATCGTAATATATTTTAATTACAGAGATATTTGTTGTAATTTACATCAAGCTTGAAATTGTATGACAGTACTGGAGGGTTTAAAGCAATGTTATATTTATCGACGGAATTATATATATAATCTTGTTATTAGAGAGAGAATTTATGTTTTTAAGGAATTATACATATATAAATATATATTTTTAAGTTAATATTAAAACCTACTTTATAGATATTATCTTTTATTATAAGATTTTTTGCTAGGATTTTTTTTTGTTATTCTACTACTTTGTATTTAATATGTATATCTCTATATTTAATGTTTTTCTATTGGGATATTCGTTAATACTCATAATTCTCGTGTTAATTTATATTCTCGGATAATCGACGTTTTACTGTACAATGTAGAAGTAGTTTGATTTTCCATGACATGTACCGAAGCTAAACAATTGCCGCATGAACGCGCGCATTTATAATTAAGTAATTAATATATGCACTTACGTATTGAGCCCATCGAAAAAAATGTGTAGTAATTTTATGTCTTGTCTTGGCCGCAGATTTATATACTCTTTTACAATTCATTTTTATATAGAAATTTGTGTCAAATGCATGTTTGTTATATTTTTTATCATACGAATATCGGAACACGTATTATTATTATTATTGTTACTGAAAAAGCATTACTATTGTCATTGCTATTGTCGCTACTTCTACTATCGTGATCATGATACTATTATTAACTCTGTCTTTTAATCTACTATTACTACGCTCAACTCTCTTTCTCTCTACACATCTATTATTGATATCTTCATTATGTATTGTTGCGAGTGGCATTGTCGTTAGAGATATTTTAATTACTGGTATTGCAAATACATTGTATTAATTGCGCCTGCAAAAATGTTTAATAGTTAGATACATAAAACATATCAAGAACATCACACGATTAGCATAACATGCGTTTTTCGAATTCTTTCTTTTCTTTTTTAATTTTACTCCCATATAGACAGATTACAGTTACCCATAAACATAATTAACAACGTTTACGCATTTAATATTAATAATAACGTTTAGTAAAATCCTGATTATATAGCAAAATTAATTAATTTTCTTGTATATTATATTCGAGATATTGTTCTTGCACACAATTTCTCTTTATTATCATTGATTTATGGGGGTCTAGAATGTCTTATACGTACTGTATAGAACTGTTAATAATAGACGGTTTTGATTATACAAGGTGCTTATTGGCGATCAGATAATTTTACCTAAAAAAAGAATTAATCAAAAAAAGGATAAAATTTTTCTACATTCCAAAATATCTCTGTTTATAAACTTATCAAATCTAAAAATTAATAATATTTTCTGTTTTAAGCTTGCAACTGTTATTAGTATTGTGCCATTAATTAAATAAATTATTTTTAGTAGTAGTTATCAGAGAATAGGAATAAACATGTAATTTCAAAAAATTATCTTGATATTTGACTTATGATATATTCAACTGTAATTATCCTTCGCTATTTTTTTTAACTGAAATGTTGAATCTTTTTATTCATATTTTGATCGGAAAACCGACATGAGAATGAAAAAAATTAATGGATAGATTGAGACAAGCTTGGTTACAAAGACGTATAATTGAGATTTGAAAATTAAACGATCGCTTTGAATGTTTTTTCGTGACATTTTCGTCACGGAAAAATCTACCTTAAAATCAAGTTTGTAGAACACCTTGTATAGTCGAAAGATAGATAAGTAAGATAGAATCGTACGTATACGATTTGAAAATGTGTGTAAGATGGTTCCTTTGCTACGCACAACTCGGAATCGTCAATCAAGATCTGATGTATTTGACGAAGGTTTTTCAGTACTGTATATTAATTTTTCTTTTTATAAAATCCTTATATGGTATGTTGAAAATATACATTTTACTGTTAAGACGATGTATCATAATCTGCAAAATGTGAGAAATTCATTATCAGGATATTATTCACGGTTACGGATGATTACGGCATTCAGCTCGCGCGTTTTTCGCTCTACTGTAAATGTATAGCGCGGAAACGCGTAAGGGAATGATTCGCACAAGGAGTCTGAATGAAATCTCTCAAAGTGGTAAAGGTGATAAACCTTAGACAAATTTTTAGTAGATAATTTAGATAAGACAGGTGCAAGATGTGCTAGGGAATGCACTTTTTATTGAAAAAGTGTTGAGAAAATGAGTTTTTAATTTGAGGAATTGGAAACGGAAGCCTCGCTTGCCATATGTAATCTTAATAAAACATTTTCAGACGGCTTCTCGGTGTTTTTCCTTCAATTACATACCATAAATTACATATGCTCTTAATTATTATGAGAATTAATAATATTGCTTTTTATCCGCGATATATTAAAAAATATTACAATAATGATAAAGATCGTACAGAAATATTATTCTTCAATACATTCTCTTTGCTTTTTAACGTATCTGATTCAATGTAGAAATTTATTTGTCGTAAGTACTCTTAACTAATAATCCTTGTATTAGATGCTGAATGCCATAGTAGATTCATCGAATTCCTGTGAAGTGCGTCATGGAAACCTGATTATAACATTGAGTGAATAAATTTACAAGTATGCATGTTACATGCAGTATGATATCATGCATGCAGACAAAGAGTAGATACAAAACGATATTTTCATGTACCAATAATGATCAAAGTTTAAATTGAAATTTATATATTAAAAATTCGTTTAAGATCGAACAGTTTGTGATTTTGGACACTTGTCACTTGTCGTAACACCGCATGTATTTGTGAGGATATCATCACTTAACTAATAACGCCTCGATGTTACAATACGTTTATTTATAATTCGGTCTCATTCTGCAGTTCATAGGAAAACGCGTGACTTCCGAGGCACTCCGTGCGTGCCGATTCCGTCACGCATTCTACATGTAAAAGAACGTCACTATCTGTTCTCACTATCGAGTCAAGGATTGTGAATCATGTATACCTCGTGAGTAATATTCATTACGAAATGAAGGAAATACGTAATAAATGATACATTTTAAATTTTATGAAATTGTACCAGCAAAATGTACTTCACATATAAGCTTTACCGCTGCTTTTCTTTTATTTAGAAAAGAAAGCCAAAAGTAACAATTTTACATAAAATAGTAAGTTAAAAGCCAAAACAAAATTTTCTTTTCGAATTTTTTCAATTTTATGCTAAATAAAATAATTTAAGCTTTATATCATATTGCCTCAATTAATAAGAGAGATATAAAGAACAAAATCTTTATACATGGTACGACTAAAATTATGATACACAATTATACATAATTAAAATCATAATACAAATTAAATTATCAAATTAAAATCATAGTACAATCATATTATTAAAATCATGACATTCCTTTATAAATACTCTCAACATACAATTCTAATATTTTTTACAAATTGTAGATACAGTAATTTCAAAAGCTTTGTAAAAATTTATATCTTTTCAAAGTTAAAAATGAATAGAATGAACTTTATATTACAAAATTTTAATATATAAATCGTGTAATTAATATTGTTATATCATCATATAGTAACTGTTACTTTGTTACTTTCAATTCATACAAATCAATAAAATTATAGATTATATGTAAATTAGTAGTAAGAGATATAATTCGGTAACATATAGTCCAATAATATAATATGTGCTTTTGGTATCTTATATACATTATTTTCATTATAGTTTTATCGATCTCATATATGGTATCAATTCAACGGTTTACTCGCCATCTTTTGGCTCGCTGCAGGATATTCCGTTCTCCACGTCATTACTCGACGCTACGTCGACAACCCCACCAGCACACATTTTCTCACTCTCCTCAATACTGTCCTTAATATCATCGCTGTTAGAACGTTCCCACTCAGTCAGCAAAGTATTCACATTCGTATAGATCGTGACGAAGAATTCCGAAAGCCGGCGTCTTGCACAAATTGTAAGTAAAGCTGTAAGACGTAATATAAGTGAAAATTATTTAAAATAAGTCATGATCTGACAGCTAGCATTTAAACTGTCAATTTAACATGTAATTATTTGAAAAGATGTCAAGAAATTAATATATTATTTTATGTAAGCATAATCAGTTTGCACAAGTGATTCGTGACTCTTTCATTTACGTAGCTGACCGTGAGTGATTAAATCATATCAACATATTGTTATCGTGTTATGTGTTGCTTGACCTCAATAATCTTGAACTGTCAAATTTTAAACGTGATTCAAATGTAATCAGTAACTTATTACGCAACATCTTCTGTTGAGATACTGACAGTTTAATATAGCAATAAAGCAAATAAACAGATTACTCATCCTCCCGCAATAAATTCTAAAATTCAAAAAAAGCTTGACATTAAAAATTCAAAGTAACTTTGGAAAATTTGTAGCGTCATTTTTCTTTTGCGAGACACTTAAAGTTTGTTGAATTATTTAATTATCGCTATTTCACAATTAATCAAGATTAATATAGAAATTTTTTCGGACATACATTAAATTATTTTTCTTAAAAGTATATTATGCATTTGTATTTCTTCTTTGTATTCTGAATAAGATTTAAGGCTAAACTATTAAGTCTGTATGAATCATCGTGGGAATCAAAAATTAAATAAAAAAACGAATGCTACGGCGCACTTCCGCCATCATTGACAATTATATTAATGGGCTACGTATATATTACGCTACATATATATGTATCTTGTCGTCAAACTTTTCCTGTTAAGACACGTAATTCATCAGCATTAATATTTTACGTTGCGAGACCAACCATCAATGTAATGAGCCGAACAATCGGAATCGATTTCATGGTTCTTGCATTAGATCTATTTCCTGGTGCCGTGTTGCCTTGAAATTGATGGGTTTGGCAAGGATCGCTTTCAAGGGCTCAACGCTGAAAAATCAAAAGTTATTGCGGTCAGTGTCGAGTTGTTGGCAGACATAAAGAATAGCTGCAAGCAGATATCAAAAATGAAATCAATTCCGTCAATTAAACCTTATCGTCGACAGTTTAATTAATTTAATTAATTTATTACGTGTATTATTATCTGATACTGAGAATAAGAGAAGCATAAATAATATTCACGGCTTGATAACTCGAATAATTGGGAATTGTTCGCGGCGTGTTTCGCATGTGAAAGTCACGCCGGTCGGTACCGGTCTCATCTATTCCGCGTCGTGTCATCCAATTCCGGGTTTCATCCGGCAAAAAATCAGACTATCCGTCCGGTGCCTTCGTAGTCGACAAACACGAACGCGTATTCGCCCCACCAGCGAATTCCTTTCCTCTTCTCTCTGCCGTGCTGCTCCTCGACAAAAGAGGCTCCCAGCGACGGAGAATGTTGGATGCGGGCCGTTAGTTAGTCGGCAACCAGAACCGATACCGTTCCCCGGAAAGAGCGCGTCGCCGTCGGAAGAGGTAAAGCAAGCCACACCCTGAACGTCACCAAGCCGGTATCCGATCGATATGATCCTGTGGTATATCCCGCGAAATAGCGTGGCCTCTTCTTCATCATCTAAATCATGCAAAGTGACACAACAGATTCTCAATAATCATGTAGCGACAGGCGAATGGATGCGGGGTGTTACTCGATGAGATCATCGTCATGAACGTGAGGCATATCTGAAATGAGTCAAGGACGCAAGCACCGTGTCGCCGGATTGCGTGTTTGCACACATTAATCGTGACAGATGAGAATTATCATCAAAGAATTGTTGCTCTCTTAATGACGATTCACTTTCACATCATATTCGAGCGCCGCAATTATAACGCAAAGGATTTTAGTTAAGCCACAAAATTATTTATATTTTTTACAGTTTTCTTAAATATTAGTATCAATTAATAATATCCACGCAATCAACTTGTCAAAAGTTTAAGGAAGGACTATCAAAATCCATCTAATAATAAAATTCCCGAAATATGATATGGGCCATATCGATGAATTAACTATAATTCTGAATTTCCTACTTGATATAAAATATTAAAAATACGTATTAAAAATATTTTCAGATAACCAGCGAGATGGCAGCGAGTCAGTATTATCATGTACAGGTAATTTATATGTTAATCTCTTATAGCATCGCAATAAGTCTTATAAGTATTATAGTGACCGAGCATGAATGACTCATCTCGTTATTTCCATACCATTTTAATTTTTTATTCATCTAAACAAACGATTCTTACAATTTCTGCAGCGTGTTTCTAAAATGGGAAAGAAAAAGGATGCCATCCAATCCAATTGTTGCTAATAACATGAAAAATCAACGTCTATTAATCAAAAAATAAAGTTTATAAATTTTACTAAGAATGAGTCACTCATCGATACGTTGATGTTAAAAATGATCGCGTCACCGCTCTTAAAATTAGCGTCAAATACGTAATTTAAGAGAAGTTTGAAAATTTCTCATGTCATTAAGTTGAAAAAATTTGTTATATTCGTCAAATAAGATTGAAAATAAACTTTTAGTAAAATCGAACTAAAATTATTTCGCCAAGGACTTCTGTTGCATTTCTTTTTTCAAACAATTCTAGTTTTTTATTAACTATTATATATTTAAAATATAGTTTAATAGAAAAACGACAACTATATATATATAAAAAAAAATAAGTTACCTAATTCTAATGCGCTAATTTAAATTAGTGTACTAATTAGTGAGTTCGATATAACACTATTCATTGTAAGACGCTTTGAGACATCTGACAATCATTTCGAGTTAGAAAATAAAGACTAAAAATGTTTGCAGTGTACGCCCACCGTGTATCCGGCTGATCCTTTCGATGCTGAGGCAGATGCCAGTCTCTTACGAACTGCGATGAAAGGTTTCGGGACTGACGAGCAGACCATCATCGATGTCCTGGCTCACCGCGGCATCGTGCAGCGATTGGAGATTGCCGACAAGTTCAAGACAATGTACGGCAAGGACCTCATCTCCGAGCTGAAGTCAGAATTAACCGGAAATTTTGAGAATGTCATCCTGGCTCTAATGACGCCTCTTCCCGAGTTTTATGCCAAGGAGTTACATGAAGCCATTTCCGGTATGGGTACCGACGAGGGTGCGCTCATCGAAGTTCTCGCATCCCTGAGCAATTACGGCATTAAGACGATATCGGCCGTTTACAAAGATTGTAAGTTTTGTCGCAGTATATTTTTCGGAGTTGATTTTTAGCCTTCCTGCATAGAATTTTAATTTTTTTAAGAAATTATATTTCATTTCTTAGTTCTGATTGATCTTGAGGTACATAGTTTATGAATATATTCTCGATTTATCTCCCTAGTGTACGGCAAAGAGTTGGAAGACGATCTTAAGAGCGACACTTCCGGTTATTTCAAGAGGCTTTTGGTTTCGTTGTCTTGTGTGAGTAACAGTTAGAAAATAATGTGTGATTCCGTTCAATTCTTGTTTTGTCAGTTTTTCTCTATTCTCTAATATTAACCATCAGGCCAGCAGAGACGAGAGTCCTGACGTCGATGAAGAGGCCGCACGTCAGGACGCCGAGAGGCTCCATGAAGCGGGTGAGGGACAATGGGGTACCGACGAGAGCACTTTCAACGCAATTCTGATTACTAAGAGTTATCCGCAATTGCGAAGGATCTTCAAGGAATACGAACGCATCGCCGGAGACACCTTGCAGCACGCCATCAAGCGAGAATTCTCTGGGTCTGTTGAAGACGGCTACTTAGCTGTGGGTAAGAAAAAATTAAATATAACAAATATAACTTACTCATTATTTATATTTAATAAGTTATCCACTGTTTGTTAATTGTGCTGTTCCTTTTTTTCACACATATACATTCACATCTCTATTGCTCTAAAATTGTAAATGGTTTTCTTTTAGTGAAATGCGCCAGCGACAAGACTGCTTATTTCGCGGAAAGACTGTACAAAGCCATGCGTGGGATGGGCACGACCGATTCAACATTGATCCGCATCATTGTGGCAAGATCGGAGATTGATTTGGGCGACATAAAGGATACTTATGAGCGACTCTACGGGAAATCCCTTGCGGAAGCTATCGACGTAAGTGAAACTTGAAACGCTACTTCCTAAAACTGTAATAATTTCACGCTAATTATTACTCTAGCCGTTCTGTTTGCTCCTTTTATTACATTTTATTTATAATTGTATTTTATTTCTGCAGCAGTAAAATTAATAAGATAGAGAAACGCAATAAATAAATATATAAAATAAAGTATTAATAGAGAAAAATATAACAAAATACTTTTTTAATGGCAAATTCTTAGGTGAATTCAGAAAGTCAATTTCTTTCAATTCAGATTTTATCGAAAATTTTTCGACTCAATTTAATTCCAGCGCTTCAATTCTACGACATTTACTTATTCATTTAATACAGTAATGCTTTATCTCTAGTCAAGGTGTTAAATTACGCATTCACATCGTAATTCTCTCACTTTTATACTTCAATGCATTCACAGTCACTAAACTATAATAAAATAATAATCTGTTAACTCACATATACGTACGCTATATCTCTTAGCACATCATATAACTTTCCATAAATTTCAGGACGACTGTTCAGGCGACTACAAGAGACTCTTGCTTGCCCTTCTCGGATGAATATATTTCAATCGTGCAACAGATTCTTTTCTTGAAAATTATACTTCAATATCGCGGAGATTGTATAGCGCTTCGTTATATTCTGCAAAGATCTTGGTTAATTTAGTTCCTTATGTTACGCTGTTTGTTAATGGTAATATGGTTTTAATGTTATTTATGGTTTGCGCTTGATCGGAGTTGACGCAACGTGTGGAAACTGAGTTATAAAGTAACAGGAAACGTGTATATACATACATTACAATGTGTACACGAGTCTCTGCGAAAATCGAGTAAAAATCGATCTATTGATTGGCAAATTGTATACACTAGTATATATTAAGTATGATTATTAATTTAAATTTGTCCCTCACTATACTAATTCCATTAATTGGTTCATCTATTTCTGACTGCATGCGTTAGTTGTATGTATATAAATATATGAATATCACAATTCGCCTTGAATTGATGTTAGCTCTTAATTTTCCTACATTCTTTTGCATTTACAGAACGACTGCAGCGAAGACTTTAAGCGGCTTCTGATCGCGCTATTGAATTAATGAGCTCGAAGAGAGTTATTTTCGTTACTAAGAACCCAATCAGACATTTAACACTGAGTGTCAATAATCCGAAAGCATGTAACGCATACATTTATTTGCAATAAACGTATACATTCACAAATATATCTTCGGTTCATTTTACTGATAATATGCAAAAATATCTTTGTTTTTTTTTTTCCAGAACGATTGCACCGCCGAGTGGAAAAGACTATTGATAGCAATGTTGAATTAAGAGTAGCTATAATTGCATAAGTTAATTATAACAAGGAAAAATAATATTTCATACAGTATAATGTATAAAACTTTTTTAATACATAATAATCAATTATTCAATTAATAATATACATCTCGGATCTACAAAATTGCAAGATTAATGTTTATAATTATACCTTTGGTTTGCTTAAACGAACACATAGATGTATACCTTTTAAGTACATTGTATAAAAAACACTTGTTGCATTAAACATAATTATCATTCAAATATGGCATAATAATAAAAGAATTGTATCACTTAATGTATATGGAGATTCTCTATAGTTTATGTGGAGATTCAGTATATTATTCACACCATAATCACATTGGGTACTGTATCTTCTGTCTTTTTAACAAACAATAATGACCAATTATTCTCTATATATTTTATCTCCTTATGTAATTTAGTCTGGACGCAACCTAATTTTATTTTAGTGATCGGGAGTTTCATTAATTTTCCCAAAATCTCGAAGCATGCATGAAACTTATCGGATGTAACGTCTATATCGTAAACATGCAAGCAAATTTCAACGTCCAACGCGTCTATAATATCCTCTCCGAAACAAATAGGCGGTGGATTTCGGGCTAAAAAAAATATATATTCTGTTTATTAAAAATATAACACCGCGTACATGCATCTCGATTG
The DNA here is from genome assembly GCA_021460005.1 of Tetramorium alpestre. Lineage (NCBI taxonomy): Eukaryota > Metazoa > Arthropoda > Insecta > Hymenoptera > Formicidae > Tetramorium > Tetramorium alpestre. The sequence continues at coordinate 15,159 of JAJVSH010000060.1, read as the reverse complement.
CAATCAAATGTTACCTGAAATTGTCTCGTTGAAAATTGCAAAGTTGTTATATGTTACTGTGAGTGAAAATCCGTAATCGTTGTTTAAATAACTTGCATTAACGCATACTGTATAAAATATATGAAAAATAGGATTAAAAATGGAATATATCAATATTAAATAATTATTACAGATTATATACAATTATACACTCACATTTCCCATCCATAGAGAGTGCATTCCATTCTAAATGCTGACAGCATCCACAATTATATTCAATACATTCACAACCGTTATCATATACTTTCATAGTAAAATTATCTAGAAAAGAAAAATTACTTTTTTTCGACTATTCTATACATATATGCAGATATAATATTGTGCAGTATCAAATATTATACAATGATATTGATTGAGACTGCATTACATAAAATACTTCAAGTTTTGTATTAAATATAGTAAAATGAAAATATGTCAAAATATCTCATACTGGTTTATAGACGGTATTTATAATCTGTTTATATTTAAGATCAATTTAGTCTTAAGTTGCTATAAAGTAATTGTAAAATCATATTAACATTTTAAGATATTATTTAACATAGTCTTAGAAGGGCCATGAATATTAGCTATAGACATCTATTCTAGTAACGGTCGGCATATACATGATAATATAATATCAAGAAAATTCTTTGATAACATATATGTTTTAAAAGAAACAAATATATATATATATATATATATATAATAAATACTGTGCGTCTCGGTGTCCAATGCATTCGACGGCATCGATGTTATCACATCTTGACCTGTTGCTTCTGCGACTCCAACGCAGTACAACATTCCGATAAAGGCAACGTTCGTCATAACGAAGTAATGTAATTGTCTCATATTTCTTTTAGTGTTTTTTTTTTCCCTAATACTTGACGTCAAAGCTTATTAGAGATATTGTTTTGTTTTGTTCCGAATGAGTTCTCTCTTCTGCCTTTCCCTCTCGATCGTGAGTCTCTGACTGGCTCTGACCATCGGCTATTTCAACCAGCGATCGGTATTATTTTTTTGTTGCTATTACGAAATACGAAACGTGGCGGGGACGGGCAGTAAATAACGCTTTTGCTCCTCAGTTCGGGAAACCCCCGTCAAAGCTGGAGTAGTCTCGTCCATAGAATGTAACAAATATAGACGTGCGTTTTGAGTATCTCTGTGCCTTGCTTTAGAAAAAGAAAGAAAGTTCCGATGCTCCGATCAAACTCGATAATTCTTATTGCAATATCGCCTTTTAATATCATTTTCTAGACTCGTAGAAAAGGGAGACTAAAAAAAATTAATTAAACCGAGATTAAAGTTAATTTACATTGGTAAAAATAGACATAAAATATAATTCGAACCTGAGTTATCGATTAAGCCTGCCGAGAATTTAATCGGTCCAACCATTATCGAGATCCGCGAAGTCAAGGATCTTTTAATTAAGCAGCTGTTCTTCATCATACTTTGTGCACCTAAATAAATATATGTATAATTAGACATCAGGGGAAGAAGAAGAAAAGATAAAAAGTAGAAGAAATCGACAAATAGAACAAATCTACAGCGATTGTCTCTTGGGCTGCGTTTTCGCACGTGACTATAAACTATAGATTGCCAGTATTGAAAGCCTATAGCGTACGCATAAACTATAGATTTAGCGGGAGAAACGAAACGCAGCATCGATAAGTAAATCACCTTCGTTATTTATTTTTCAATATTCAATGTTTCCCAGTAAAGCCTACAATTTATAAACTACAACGCAACTATGATTACTTTTACACATTTTGTAAGTATACATACATTTTTTTTTAAAAAACGAGCGAATAGGAAGAATCCGAGAAGAGAGAGAGAAAGCAGAGCACGACAGACGGCGACAGAGCGAATCGCGGGAATCGCGCCATCACCCGCGATTGAAGCCGCGATCGCTCACATGACGTGCGTAGATCATAGACGAGATCGGATTATGACGGGGCGGTTGGGCGGAGGGCGATCGCGAGTCAACAACAGCAACGACAGCACCAGCATCAGCGATCATCATCATCCGCAGCGGCGGCGGCAGCAGCGAGCATGACAGCGACTGCCATCTTGTGCGTGACGCGCAACTCAGAGGTCGTGGGCTCCACCAGTGACGAAGCCACTGGAGTTTTGACGTGGCTGCTACGTACCTGCCCGACTGCCCACTCCGATTGCAGCAAACTTGGTGACGAGAAATACGTAACTGGTAAGTGCCCCAGCTGGAGAATAATAACAATCGGGCCCGTGGACCAGCGCGCGGCACCTCGCGCACCGCGGCAATCGCGCGCGCGACAACGACGAGGCGGACGCCGCCGCGTCGCGCCTTTCCTCGCGTTTCGCCCGTCGGCCCGCCGCGCGACGCATACGCATCCGCGCGTTTTACGCCTCGTCAGCTTTAACGCGAATGCCGCCGAAATATGGCGACGACCCGACGACGGCCGCCGAGTGTGCGTGAGAGAGATCGCGTATCGCTCCCGACGGCCGTCACGAGGTAGGTTTCACGCTGTGGCTCACGGCCCTCGCGGTCGCCCTGACATCCAAGACCCCCGTGACGGCGGGGGGGAACACGCGCGCCTGCGTTTCCGGGGGGACCCCGCGTGTGCGGGATCGAGGGTTACCCTTTACCCGGGTGGGTAATTCTCTCCATCGTTCCCCCGTCGAGCGAGTGGGAGAGAGTGAGAGTGAGTGTGTGAGAGAAGGAGAGAGAAAGACAGAGCACCGCGAGCGCGTGTTTATTGTCCCCTCCTCCCTTCCCACCGCGTATTATTTTTAGCTCCTTATGTAAATGACGCAGTAGCAGTCATCCCGCTCGTTGGCGGGAAGTTCAAATGACTCGCGTTTTCCGCTAATTGCTAAGCTCGTTCGACCCGGGAATGTCTGTTGTGTTCGCGAACAAGTGCGTGCAACAGTTGCGGTCACTCGAGTATATACGCGTGCGAATATGACGCGACATTGGAATAGTTATACAGTTATTTTATTGTTTTATGTTGCAGAGCTCGCGAGGTAGCCGGGCTATGGAAAGTATGGTCGAGGAAAATGGATCAGCCGTCGATCCGTTGTCCCAGGGCTCGCAGAGCGGTGACGCAGCACCGGCAATCGCAACCTCGGTACAATCTCTCGATAGAACGCATCAGCAGCAAACTCACCACCTGGTAGCTTCTACCAGCATTGTGCAACTGACGCTACCCTCGTCGGGAACTACACAGGTATACAGGAGGCTCTCCTGTGTATCTATGTCCGATATATAATTTGTCTCTTTATTTCGGAGCATGCCGCATACCGTTTATTTGTCCTTCATCGCAATTTATTGTTTCTCCGTAATATAAGTGCGATTCTTGACATCCGGTCTTGCATAATGCTGGTTTGGCGTCTTGGAGGAAACGCGATGCACCTTCCCAAGATCGCAAGATCCCCTTCATTCCTTAAATCGTAGGACACTGGGAGTACTTTCTGCGACGGTGACACTGTAATGTCTATCTCTACCACGGCAAATTAACTTTAATCTCGATTTAACTTACTTTTCATCTTTTTCTAATTCTTAGAACTAAACTTAGAACTAAAAAAGATAGTAAGTTAAATCGAGATTAAAGTTAATCTGCATTGATAGAAATAAACTTAAGAGGCATACACTGGGCATACATTTTGGATGCATATTTCAACTCCCACACAGACAAGTTCCCATTTTTCTCATAGTACACAACAAACGACATATACATTATTCCTTTTTATCGTAGAGCTAGTTATTATAAGGGATATTGGTCCCTGCAGTGCCATATATACTTTGTACGTAAGGAATAATGAACATACATAATGTATTTACAAGTGATTTTAATGACAATAATTAATTTAATCGGCTGTAAATCCTCGTACAGGTGCAATCGGTTATACAACCCAATCAACAGTCCGTGATACAAACCGCCACAAACATACAACCCGTCGCCATCTCCAAAGGGAACGTTATCCTGGTTAGCAAACCCAACTCCGTTATACAAACCGCACAAGGCAGTTTACAGACGCTTCAGGTGAGCCATCTCTTTCTTTACGCTTCAACCTAAAAATACATTATCTAGATAGTGAATTGTTTAGATTGTTACTATGTGTAAATGTGTGACTCACAGTTACACACACATATATATATATATATATATATATATATATATAGCGAATAATTGAAATAATAATGGAACATTAAAATTTCGATTTCTGCTCTTTAGGTGGTTGAAACTGGCAGCGACGATAGTTTCTCAGATGAGGATTCACCGAAGAAGAGGAATATTCTAACCAGACGACCGTCTTACAGAAAGATTCTCAACGATTTAGGCGGAGGGGAAATTACAGGTAAGACATAAGGTTTCTTCTTGGATAAATTTATTTTGAACCGTGATCGTAGACATTCTATCGTGCAATAGAAATTTAGTATCGCGATACAGAGAATGTATAATCCTGCGTTCGCCAGTTTCCGCGTACTGCGAACCAATTGTATCCATGTAATTTGCCTAGCGATTCGCCATGAATGCAAAAGATAAATATTAAAAGTAGGAGTACAATTCGCGCATTTTGCTCAATCACGTAAGATGTTTACGTGCATGTCAGTTCATACAAATCGATATTGTGACTATACTATTGAATACAATGTAGTAATTTACATATTTATATCTTTAAATCATACAAAGAATTTCAACTGCGAGATTATATATAGTGCTACTAAAATTATATATAAATTTTCATATTACGTTTTTTTTTTCTCAAATAAGTATATCGTTAGCAGGTACAGTATAAACGAATATTTGTCGTGTTAAAACCTTCCGGTTCTTAGATTAAACTGCAAATAAGTAATCTAATCTTTTTTAGTAATTAGTTTTAGCACGTGGTCAAAGAGACGTGAGATACTTGTATTACGGTACCTTTTTTATATACTTTACGTTGAGTATATAAGAGAAGTATGCCATACCAAGCTCGTATAATATTATGCAACATTGCGAACGATAAATTAATTCTAAAAGCAGACATGGAAGATTATTATTAAAATTAGGAAATTGAAATTTTGAAAGGAAGTTTATATGCAGATTATTCCTCTGATCCCATTACCTTAACACGTTAATAATGAAAAGGAAGGTACGATTGGAAAAGGTAAAGTTTTTTTATATAAAACTTCATATAAAAAAAATGTATAAATGAATGGAAGCTCAAAATTATCGCCCACCTTGATTTGAAAAAGATGATTTTTCAAAGATTATTCGCGAATACACTTGTGTTCACCACGACACACTATGGAACATTAAATATAACTGTAATTTATCGGTTTGATGTTTACGATAATTTAATTAATTTTCACATATACATGTGTAATTTAATTAATTTTCACATATACATGTTTCACATTAAAAGGTAAGTGCAATTGCATATAGCAATTGTACTTATCTTCAATATTAGAGATAAAAGTCGATGTTTGATTAAAACAAGAACATTGTACATCATGAAAATATATATTTAAAACAGCAAGTAACCATTAATCTTTATCAAATTAATTTCTTGAACAAATTAATCTTATTGCATGAAATCACAAGTCGATCTACTCCTTTCCCATTCCCGTATACATCTTACATATTCCTGTTGCAATATAACTTGTGGAAATAAAATACGCTTTATAAGAAATATTTATACAGATGCATCGTTTTCACAAAGTGATTTGTTTTATGTAATTTGTTGTGTGAGCTATTTACGTAAAATTGATTGTTATTTCTATGTTATGTCTATCCGGAGTTTAATCATCTTTTCGTTTAACATTTGAAAGCTAATTATCCTTAATGAACGTTTTTAAATATTTTCTATTTCCTTTTTGTATGAGCTGACTGCACGCAACGTAATGATAAATATATATCGTATAATCAGCAGCCAGAAAGGAAATAGCTTAACAAATTGTATGTATACACGATAAAATTCTATTTTGTTTCTTTCTTTTTCATGTTTATAGTTGTATTACGTTTTACTTTCTGGATGCAGATACTTGCAAATAATTTAGAATATATTCAATGCTAATAAGAATATAATATGATTTGGTGCTTGGAAAAGAAAACGGGAAGAAAAGATAAGCGATATACATTGTATGTATATATATATAGAATGACGCACACATATTAGCGACACCGGTTACGAGCTAATTGTAATGGGGGTTTGGGTTGATTCGGTGTTACAGACGGTCGTTTGCCCCCCTTAGAATCATCCTCCGAGTGTGATTCTAACGTGGACAGTGAAGTGTCTTCCCATTCGCTCCATTACCAAACAGGTTGGTTACTTTATCTTCCTTTTACGTATCTTTCCTGGCTGTTTTACGTTCCACAGGCTATCCATATACGTAGCTCTTGCATTCTTCTGCATACCGAGGGAGATGATGTTAGAGGAGTATTTAATGAAAAAGAAAACAAAAGTCTGAAACCAAGAGAGATACATTCGCATTTTATAATTGTCTTCCATCCCTGTGTGTACTGCCTAACGTGGTATATCATTTCTCACGATACTCGCTTGGTGTGGCATTCTTGCTTATGGGATGATATCGATATTGTCTCGTCATTCGAATCACTCGACGGAAAAAAAAGAAGCGCAGAAAAAACTCGAGAAATTCTGTTTTATATTGCGAAATATTGCAGAACCACGATATCATTACGTATCACATATATAAAATCTTTTTCAATGCGGATGCATTATTATCCCCAGTGCGTTATCGATTCACAGCATATATCGTTTAATTGGAGGATATTATTTTTCCCGTTTTTTTTTTTTTTTTTTTTTTTTTTGTAAAAACATATATGTGCGTTTATATTTCCGATATAATTTGTTTTACAGTAATTCCTGCCGGTACTATTCAAATTGCGACCCAAGGGGAGGGTGTTCCGGGGCTTCACACGTTAACTATGAGCAATGCGGCGACAGCGGGTGGAGCTATAGTGCAGTATGCACAGGGCCAGGACACTCAATTTTTTGTCCCAGGTGTGCTTTTGCATCATTTCCTATCAGAAAATCTTAAGAAAGCTTTGTTTCTATTATATTGCAATATTATATTGACAATAATATATTATTGTAATGTGTATATATTGTTTTACATAGGTAAGGCGTAATAGATTAATTATTTTTCAAAGAGTAATTCTGTGTTATTGCATGGAGTAACTTATTAATATAAAGATGGGTATATTATTTTTTTTTAGATTTACAATACATGATCATGTATATAAATTAAAAATAATACAATTTGTTGTATTATCTAAATGATATCATTTTCATAGGCTGCGACTTAACGCTACAAATGCTTTGAAGCAATTTTTTTCTCCTTTTAATAAAGATAGAAGGAGAAGAAAAACGCTACAAAAGTATTTGTAGCATCAAATCGATCATAGCCATAAATACAGTTCTTAATGAATAAAATAAGCTGCCTTTATGTAGAATTTTAATGCATGTAATGTAAAAATTTGGAAAGTGCAGTCTCTTGCAATGTTTCAGCTTATACAGGACACGGGGTTGTAGTGGAGGATGCAGCACGAAAGAGAGAGCTGAGGTTGCTTAAGAACAGGTGAGCGATAAGAATAGACTTGTCACTTACAAAGTTATATCTGTATTTCCCAATACAGAATTTCCTTACGCTACACACACACGCACACACATACACATATATATGAAAAAATAAAATTACGATGAAGATTCTTATCGCTATTTTTAATGTATACAGAGAGGCGGCGCGTGAATGTAGAAGAAAGAAGAAAGAATATATAAAGTGCTTAGAAAATCGTGTTGCGGTGCTGGAGAATAGAAACCAGACGCTAATTGACGAACTGAAGTCATTAAAAGAATTATATCAACAGAAAACCGACTGAGATTGGTGTTTAAAGCCTGCGCGACAGTGTATCAAAACTATTATCCAGTCGATGAACCTGTACATGTCTTGTTTGTGTACATTATCCTAAATGTTGCTAGGGGTAAGCGATGGTGATGTACATGCATTCTTATAGATATTTCTCTGTAACATACTGTATTTAAGTACGAATACGAAGGCTTGTGAAACTTGCTGTTACTAAAGCGGGAAGCCAAAGTTATATGAGAGACACGGAGGCAGCAAACACGTAGGCAATATATCAGTCTCTATTTTGGATAAACATAGCGTGGGGTTCAATCGAAATTGAATCCGCGTATTTCGAAATTTCAATCTTATTAGACTGGGACAGTTAGATCGCATTAATAACTTAACTGACAAATGATATTCGTGTTTGTTTAGCATCACTGTCTACCGACCGTTTGTACTAGATGAAAGCGTGTCTTGCTTCATTATGACACGCTGCAGTTTATTTCTTTATATAATATATATTGCATAGAAAAAAAATATAAAAGCGTTATGTGGAAATAGCGTTCCGACTATTTGCGTGAAAATATGTAAATATTTTTATGATCCGTGGCTTATAAATGCGTAATAGACAATGTTTGAGATATTTGTGATTCATAAATATCTGTTGGCAAATGAATCGAAGAAAATTGATCTCTCTTTTAAAGAGACAATTTGTCTATAAAATATAATAAAATTATTTTTTAAAAAAAAGCCCAATTTTTCCTGTGACATTTTGCAATATTACTATGTTGCTGTATATATTTGACGCAGTCAACTTTCTACAATAATTTAGATTATTGAAGAATAGAGATTAACTATAATATTTTGATGCAACATTTCATAATGTAAGAAAATTGACAAAATTATTGTGCTGAGAATTATACAATATTGTTTCCTCTCGATATAAGTAATATAAACAGTTTTCTGTGCGTGTAAAAACCGTGCCATGGCGAGACGCGCTTCCATCTACCGTAAATAGGTCTTCTTAATATATGATCTGTCGCAAAATGAAACCATGTGTCTAGTTTCACAAATAATTGAGAATTATACTTCAAAAAGAAAGCTTCTAATGAAGTTACTCTAAAATTAAGTTGTATGAAAGAATCTTGGCATTGACGTAGGGAAAATTGTAAAAAAAATAGTTCTNTAACATTNGAATGATGTAAGAAAANAAAAAAAAAGATATTGCTCGTTTTCATAATGCCTGCATCGCCTTTTTCGTTTGCTGTATAAACGTGCGTATACGGCGGTATTACATCGCTTTTAAAACGAGTAAAGTAATCCTGTTCTACGTCTCGTCAGAATGCCCCGTTTATTAAATGCTGGACAACACAACTTGTAAAATATGAATGTAATATACATCTGGAGTGCCTTGAAGATTTAAGATACTTGTGATATACATATACATATGTTGGATACAAAAGAAGAAACGCACAACATATGCATATGTATGTATATACGTATGAAGGAAATTATGTTGTAGGTAAATATGGGTAGATATATATATATATATACATATATGATATTTTTAAAGTATATTATTAATATAGATTTATGTACTTGATACACACAAGTCTATCACGAGAATTGTATTATTTTTTGGAAACTCGTGTTCCCACGTAATCTCATTATCGTCGAGTCGAAAACCAATTACTGACACATACTGACACTACGCAATGTATTGTGAACAATACGCGTGGTTTTACCATGAAGAGGTAGCGTTAAAGATCCAAATAAAGAACATAATTTTTTTAACAAAAATTGCAGTTGATGACGTATTGTGAATTTTAGTTATCACTCTATTGGCGCAAGTAATCTTTTATTCATCGCATAGCGTAAGCATTATCGCAAAAAAAGTCCATTGTCATGTTTTCTAATGTGCATACAATTATATGAAAATTATTTATAACAAAGTGATACATACCCAGAAAATCGAGGCTGGACGCATTGTTTAGTATTTTACCGGTACATCTTAATTATTCGTAGTTTTGTAATGCTAACATGCATGATGAACATTGTCAATTTATGAAACATTGCTTAAAAAAAAAAAAGAAATGAAAACAGAATGAAAGAATCATTAGAGATAATAAATGTGCCGTATCCTTTATATGTGCATTTCATTGCCGCCACTGCATTATCAAATTTTTGATACTTGTTAAATATTTTTTATTTTATTAGATTTCAAACGTCTTTTGTGTTTTTCCAAAGTAGTAATACACACACAAGTGCATAATTTCATTAATTTTATATACTTTCTTCTGAACCAGAGAAGAGAAATAGAAATCTTTATTCTACTGTAGAGAAACTTAGTGCAATATTAAGTGCATTTTACAATTTACATTATGAGCTTCTATTACCTCATTTGTCTTTGTAATTCGATGAATACGACTAAAACTAATTAACTTATTTCTGTTTTACTTTTAATTTCACAATGTTTCTTGATGAGAATCAACCTAATCATTTCTTTCTTTCTCTTGTATAATACAAGCATACTTTATTTCTTATTTACATAAGGTTTGTTTAAGAAAAATAAAGAGATACATCTTTTTAATATTTATTATACAAACATAATAATATATTGTACACAATAACATTATGTATATAAAAGAGTGTATCAAAAAATAATGAGACAAATTTAATTTTAATAAAATATTTATTTAATCTTTCAATTAATCTCCAAGTATTTTTTCCCCCTGCATTGCAATGTATTTGTCCCACTCCTTTTGTCATATTTACAATACAAAATTGAGTGTATAAATTATGGTGTACAAAGATACAAATTATTTCCCTTTTTAAAAAATTAATTTTTAATACCATATAAATTACAAAAAAATTTTTATGTAACTCAGTCTCATTAGTTTTTTATATACCTATTTGTACAATTTAGGCTTTTATTGCACATATACCATCTATTGCACTTATATCATCCATTACCAGATTTTTGCCATTATTCTCATCCACGCAAATATATTTCTTTTTTTCTGCAAAAATGTAATATAAATTAGTAGAATTTTTGACAACAATATTTTTCATGAAAGAAATTAAATTTATTTCAGTTGGTAGTGCATGTAAAAATAATCATAATAAGATAAAACTTTATTTCATAAACAAAACGTATCATCCTGTTATTTATATTTATCTATATTAAAATATGTGATTTATAACAGCGATTCTTACCAATTTATTTGTGCAAAATGCGGAATTTATCTTGGCATCATAATTCTGAAAAATAAATATCAGCGTAATTAATTTACATGCTCGAGTTCCGACTCGTGAATATAAATTAACGTAAAACGCCTCAGTTGGTAGTGCATGTATGAATATAATCACGACTTCATACTCGGTAAAATTCATCATATTATTTAATTTAGCGTATAAAAAGATTTCTGATGCAATATAAAAACATAAAAAGATTGATATATAAGAATATATAAAATATGCATTTAAATATACAGCACATAAAATTAATAGAGTTCTATCCGGAATTTTGATAGAAATTATAGATTCTTTAAAATGGACTCAAGTATAAAATATACATTAAAATATATTTTAAAATAAATTTACATTGGTTTTCCTCGTTCCCTCGAATTCCAGCTTCTCACATTTCTTGAGAATCAGGTTTTAGCTCCGCTTTCAAACGTTTTCCTTGATGTTTTCCAGTATATTTCTTTGTTCCAATTCTCTTCTGAGATGATTACATATGTATCATCCAAATCTAATAAGTCACGTCCGTAGGTTTGCGGTGATTAGGATTATCAGTAACCTCTGTTGTGGTCCCCAGCTGTTTTTTGCAGCTACAATCTAATTCCACATCTTCTTTTTCATTTGTCGATTATCCAAAAGAACAGCCGTCTTTGTGTCCGTCTTGCCAATCCATTCTTGTCCGACCTCTTCTTATTTTTCTTGTTTTCACCTTGTTAATGTGTGTTACTCACGATTGAATTATTGAAATTAATCCATTCACCTTTATATTTCGGATAAAGAAGTGTTTTCGTCATTTCTTTATCCATATCAGTTAACATCAGCTTTCCATTGTGTATAGTTCTATTAAACCTAATACCGATCTAGTGTTGCGATTCACCCTTGTGTGTCTTAATGGATAGGAGGGCGATATCTCTTCATGTTGCATATTGTTTATCCTCAATGTCTGTCCCTCCCAATGCCCTCACTTTCATGATAAAGGTAGAAGAGACAGGTATCTGCAAAAATAACAAGTAGTATGGAACTAATTTTCTGCTCTCAGAATTGTAAAAAAACAAAAATTGTTAATGTCTATTTCTACCAATGCAGATTAATTTTAATCTCGATTTAACTTACTTTTTCTATATGCTAAAAAAAAAGTTAAACTGAGATCAAAGTTAATTTAAATTGATAGAAATGGATATTATAGTTTCTTTTAAATTAATGAATATTAAATAAGCCATATGTGTATGCAACCAGAAAAGAATAAATTCTTCACACTGTGTTTTTTATTTAAGACTATCCCCTCTTGTTACTCACATATAGGCAAACGATTTGCAATTCTTATATATTTAAAAAAGTAATTCTTTAATTGGCTTTTTTTAAAGAGGTTTAACGTGCAATGGCTCGGGTGAGCATGTAGCACTCCTGCCATATATATTTATCTCCAGCCTCTTTTGTCGTTCCTCTTACTTTTTTCCTTTCCTTTTTTTCTCTTAAAGGTTCTATGTGTTAGGATCTGCAAAGGTCCACAGCCCTCCTGTTCTCTTTCTATAATTCGCCTTACTCTATCTGGGTGTATATTTTTAGTGTGTATTGAGTATCTGTTCGTGTATGTCCGCAGTGTAGTGAGCTCAGATCCGTGGGTTTGCTAGGTCCAACTGCGGATCAGCCAGTCTTGCGGTCCTTTAATTGGCTTGAATTTGAATAGGTTAGGAATCACTGCTTTAAAACCGATTCAAGTATAATTAACTTGTATTTGTTTTACAAAATCGATAGTGATTAATATGTGCATTTCTAATTTGATGAGAAGAATCTAATTCTATCGAGTATATACATATTATTGCAAGATAGACGATTGAGTAGATGCATGTGGATCACAAATCGCGGCAAACTCGATTTAATAAAGATAATAATCAGAAATCTTTATCCATCTCCAATCCGTATTTTAATTCCGCGATAGCTATAGGCGCCAGAAAATCTTCAATTATTATAAAATCCTCTCGCGTTAAGCGTATTGAATATTATTAATTTCTTTTACCTTTTGTGATTCCTCGCGTGTATTTCGAATCCTGTATGTTCAACATCACCGTCTCCATCGAAAATGATCGAAAGCATGGTGATAGGAACATAGGCAGTGTTACCAGGTGTAAAATATTTATATCCCCACCTAGCTCACTAAAATAGTGCCAACTATTATCGAAAAATCCCCAACTCAATAAATCTGTTTTTTTTTAGCTAGAGATCGATTCTGTATCTTTTAAAAAAGTGAAAATGTGAAAAGTGAGCAAATTTATTAGATGTTGACCAATGAAATTACAAATATCCTAATAAATCTGTTCACTTTTCACATTTTCAATNTTTCAAAAGATACAGAATTGACCCCTGCATTATGACTTGCATTATTTATCTTTCTGCTTTTTCTCTCCATATTGGAAAGAAAACGAGGAAAAATGAACGTAAAAGATGAGCGTGAAAAATTCAGCTAAAAACAGATTTAAATATTAACATAGACCCTATGTTAATATGGTATATATCATAGAGTATGATCTAGTTCACGTTTCGACTGCTGTTTTTCTCAGAATGCTGTTTATCCTTCTTTTTACTTGAAGGAAATAAAAAAATGGAAACATTATGGAGCATTTAAAATATCAACTAGCTATAATTGTATAATGTCAATATTTATTGCTAATGTTACGTAAATGCATGTAAATGTAATAATATAATTCATACAAATAATAAGTTTTTAATATTAGGATTTTCTAATCTACAAAACCAATAAAAAGATTTTATGTGACAAAAATTGTTGTGTTTAGTCGGTAAAACCGCAGGGCTCCAGCATCGCCTTAATGTTTATTGGTCCAGACGACCAATATTTTAAGCATCTATGATAAAAATGGTAATTTTTCCCCAACTTTTCCCCATTTTTATGAAATCCCCAATAATTTCCCCATTGAATTAAAAAATCCCCAATTTGAGGAAAAATCCTCACCCCTGGCAACACTGAACATAGGTCTAGTTTCCACCATATGCCTCAATCCGGTTTCAATCCGGAATGAAACAAATTTTGTAACTGTTACCATCGAAAATGAAATAGGAGTGAATTAAATTAGACCCATTTCCACCGATTTTAATTCCGTTTCATTCCGGATTGAAACCAGATTGAGGCGTACGGTGGAAACTAGACCATAGACATAGTATATCTAGACCGAGCGTTCAGAAGTGGCCGCTAGGGATGGGCGATGTTGAAAAAAATAATCGATCATTAAAAAATCGATCACAAAATATATCGATGTCTTAGAATTGATAAAATTGAAAAAACATCGATATTAATCGATTAATTTGAGTTTTTGTAGTAATGTAAACTGACGAAAGCGTATGCCGATACTCACCCGCGAACAGAAATTTCGAACCAGTGTCTCATACACATATATGTAACATTCTTCTGCCATCGCTAAAATATCATCTGCCATATTAACCAAAACCATTGAGTCTTTATTAGAAGAGATACGAACGAAATTCAATTATTTTCTTAAAATTTCATCGCGAACAATAGCCGTCTTTTCGAGGTAAATTACCTACCAATAGCCGTCCGTTTTCGATGTAAATTACGTATTTAGCACAAATTGTACATAATTGTACATAAGATTACAAATGTAAAGAGACACACTATTTTATTATTGTATATACTGTAATCTGAAATTGTAATCGAAATCTTCGAAATTTGAAAATGTACAGCACAAATAAAGAAATATTTTATAATATGTATAGCTGCTTTCTTTCAAGAACAGTTTCCTATCAACGGAAGTATTAAATGTAATAATAAATTAGACATTGAAGTACTAAAAATTTTTGAAAAAAAGATTGCGTGCGATATTATCAAAGTGTTCAAGTATTTCTGTATTAAATTATGTCACTATGTTAATTATTATTCCGTAAAAATATCTGCTTTTTTAACACGAATCAAATGTATTTATCTTTAGAACTGTAAAGTTTTTGATTCATATGAAATAAAAGCGAAAATTGAAGAAAGGTGACAATATTTAAATAAGCTTGAAATTTAGCTGAATTACAGTTTTTGTTGTACTGTTTAT
>JAJVSH010000582.1:0-11426 GCA_021460005.1 Tetramorium alpestre | reverse complement strand
CGTGCGATAATATATGTAAAAATATATTAAAATATTTGTATTAAAATATTTATTTGTATTAAAATACTTATTTGTTTGCTTTATATTATCTCCTACATTTCTTATTTATATAACCGCAGAACTACCGTTTTTTGTAAGCGCACAGCAGCCTTCTATCGGTGCACAGCAGCCTTATATCGGCGCACAGCAGCCAATATTTTAATATCAATAGATGGTATTCATCAGTCTGATCTTATCTTTAAGATTATTTTGAGTTCATCTTCAAATGCTTCGTAATCAATGAAATAATTAGTATCTGAAGATAAACTCAAGACAATTTTATATATAAGATCAGCCTATGAACACTAATTGCCAGCCAAATCGTACTAATGAAGAAATAGGTGTTTTAATTTATCCATTTTTATAGTTGGACTTTCTTGATATCACATTTTTTGTAGGAAAAATAAATTTCTAATCCTTTTTTTGTATATAAGATTAGACTATGAATACTGTAAATACTGGTCAAATTGTACTAGTAAAGAAATTGGTGTTTTAGTTTATGTAACTATCCATTTTTATAGTTGGAGCGCACTTTTTGTTAGGATTTCACACATTTTGTAGTAATTATATCTTTTTTGAGGCATAATTTTGTACAAGAATTGTTTTTTTAGGCATTTTCTGAGCGCGTATACTTGGCGCATTTTTGTACCTTTTTTTGATATATTCTACGGATGAAGTGAAGAAGATGTCAATGATAAAAATCTGGACTTGATTATTAGTTTAGAAAATATAGAAATATGAATTTATGTTCTTTATTAATGGATTTGATGATATCCAGAGTTTCGTCATTGTTGTTAATATTAATGTATTTTTAGTACTAAATATCGTTTCCAAAAGATAATAATAAAAATTTCGTATTTGTTTATTATTTGTTTTAATATGTTTTTAGTTTTTAATTTTATTACATCGTCGCTCTCAGGCGAAAAGAAAAAGAAATAAAAAATTTAGACGCGGGACGTCACAACCCCCTTCCTCTCCTTATGTAGGAGCGAATTCCGATGTTTTCGGAGGAATTCGATCCATCTTGTGCAAACGTTCACATAAATCTGAATAAACGGTAAGAGGTTCGTGTGTTTGTTTCGGTGGAATGATTTTGTTACTTGCGTGAGACAATGTCATATCAGGTCTTGCAGGTAGAGATTCTGGAAACGTGATGATCTCAGGTTCATCAGGCTCGTTGTATTTGTTGGGTCCTTTGGCGAAGAAGAGGAGCAGTGGGTGAGTGAACTCCAAACGGCTCCTAAGATGTAGAGGCTGCATCCGTAGGCCGAATGTAGGGCATAGCCATGGATGAAAGTATCAATGGTGAGTTTGATGAGTCGTATGATGATAAAGATTCCAAATATTCCGGCGATGGCTGATCCGAATTTGATGAAACCACCCCAGATGTGGCTGGCTGCGTTTTCAGCGATCTTTTCCAATGATGCTTCGTCGAGAAGATTATAGACGGAGACCGATCCTTGACAGATTGTCCGGTCATTCCTCATGCCATAATAGTCAGCAGAGCAGGCTTTTCTGCGGGAAACATGATGCGATTGCGTCTGTCTGTATCCTTTTGTGATCCCACTAGTGGCGAGGGATCCAGGAGTAAGATATTTCCAAGATAATGAAGAAAGTGGCTTCAATTGTTGAGGTTTTACTTCTCGCACGTGTGGTTCAGGTGTAAACTGGATCTACGTATCTTCGATAAGATATAAGGTTGGTAATTCGTAAGTACACTCGCGCACTGTACCGAACTTGGTTAACAGGCGAGATTTTGGAGTTAAAAAGAATGACGCGTTACGCACGGTCACTGGGAGTTCTTGATAACATTCCGGAGTTTTGCGCACTAGAACGGCTATAGGAATGCACTTTACAATATGGATGGCTTCTCCGGCGGCGACTGCCATGTATCCGGGGCCTTTCATGAGTCGATATGCGAATTCATCTGGATGTAGTGTAGCAAAAGAAAGAGTATTGCATATTACTTCTTTCTCTAATTCGCAATTCTTTTGTTTGATGACGTCGTTGTAGAGCGTCGTCATCTGCTGGCGCATATGCTTTTCAACATACACGAATTTTGAAATGACGTAGGTAAAGATGTCGAGATTTCCGACAGGAATGTTGTCGTGGTGAGCGAAGGTGTCACCGCGTTTGGTTTCTAAGATGAACAGCTTCGGNTGTGCAAACGTTCACATAAATCTGAATAAACGGTAAGAGGTTCGTGTGTTTGTTTCGGTGGAATGATTTTGTTACTTGCGTGAGACAATGTCATATCAGGTCTTGCAGGTAGAGATTCTGGAAACGTGATGATCTCAGGTTCATCAGGCTCGTTGTATTTGTTGGGTCCTTTGGCGAAGAAGAGGAGCAGTGGGTGAGTGAACTCCAAACGGCTCCTAAGATGTAGAGGCTGCATCCGTAGGCCGAATGTAGGGCATAGCCATGGATGAAAGTATCAATGGTGAGTTTGATGAGTCGTATGATGATAAAGATTCCAAATATTCCGGCGATGGCTGATCCGAATTTGATGAAACCACCCCAGATGTGGCTGGCTGCGTTTTCAGCGATCTTTTCCAATGATGCTTCGTCGAGAAGATTATAGACGGAGACCGATCCTTGACAGATTGTCCGGTCATTCCTCATGCCATAATAGTCAGCAGAGCAGGCTTTTCTGCGGGAAACATGATGCGATTGCGTCTGTCTGTATCCTTTTGTGATCCCACTAGTGGCGAGGGATCCAGGAGTAAGATATTTCCAAGATAATGAAGAAAGTGGCTTCAATTGTTGAGGTTTTACTTCTCGCACGTGTGGTTCAGGTGTAAACTGGATCTACGTATCTTCGATAAGATATAAGGTTGGTAATTCGTAAGTACACTCGCGCACTGTACCGAACTTGGTTAACAGGCGAGATTTTGGAGTTAAAAAGAATGACGCGTTACGCACGGTCACTGGGAGTTCTTGATAACATTCCGGAGTTTTGCGCACTAGAACGGCTATAGGAATGCACTTTACAATATGGATGGCTTCTCCGGCGGCGACTGCCATGTATCCGGGGCCTTTCATGAGTCGATATGCGAATTCATCTGGATGTAGTGTAGCAAAAGAAAGAGTATTGCATATTACTTCTTTCTCTAATTCGCAATTCTTTTGTTTGATGACGTCGTTGTAGAGCGTCGTCATCTGCTGGCGCATATGCTTTTCAACATACACGAATTTTGAAATGACGTAGGTAAAGATGTCGAGATTTCCGACAGGAATGTTGTCGTGGTGAGCGAAGGTGTCACCGCGTTTGGTTTCTAAGATGAACAGCTTCGGGTGTTCAGTAGTTAGCAGAGTATATCCACACAAGAGTTGTTCCTTGGAGGCTGTTAGAGCAAATGTGATGTCTTCCGTTAGAAGGGAGTAGACAGTTTGTGAGGGAAGTAGTATCACCGTTGATTGTCTTGATAGCTTGTCCTTCATACAGTACGTCGTACTGGTGAAAGTTTCAGGACGAGGTGGGCATAGGTTTCCAATACGTATGTCCATCCTCAGAGTCGATGCAGAATCCGTCGGCTAAATTGCAGACAGTTTCGGATTTGAGCATTATGTGTCCAAAGCTGAACTGTAGGCGGTTTTAAGAAAGATGCGTAGAAGTGCGTTTACGATGACGTTATCCCATGTACCATAGGGGTCAGAGTATTGAGTTCCTTGGCATTTACCGCTATTTGTGACTGAACCAGCGAGCACTATGTTATGCACACTAGTCGTATTGGGTTTGAGTCTGGCGATCTTTCCGGCTGATCCCATAGAATAAATTCCATCTTGAAGGGCGTTGATACTTTTCATATCCAACGTCGAGGAGGTATTCCATTCGAGCGTTGTTGACGGCAGAGACATGCGAATGCATGCCGCAGTACTGGATGATTCTTGAGATTTCCATTTTGCATTGGATGATCTCGGTGTAGCTGTACTCCGAGAGTTGAAGAAGTTGGATGTAGACTTGAGTGGAGTTCGTTGTGTAATATCCACTGTATAATAATTCCTAAGTATCTGGTTGTTCTTGCGCCCCGGAGAGAAGTAATGATAGGAAAAAAAAGGTCCTCGCTTTATTTCATAAAANGTTTGATGGATGCGGTCGAGAGAGATTCCTTGTTTGAATTCTTTGGTCGCCCTGAAAAGGGCGGATTTTGTAGCGAAGGAAGACGACTACTCTGGCTCGAAAAGACCCNCTGGTGGAGAGTCGGTTCCAAAAAGTTCACGGAAGAGCTGCCTTTGATGTATGTTTAGGCGAGCTCTCTTCCATCCTGGGGTCCTGGGAGGTCCAGTCGGTGTTGCTGGAAGCGGAGATCCCGNTNGGGAACGCAGCCTTTGTCGGCAGTTGGNGCAGAGCGCCNCCGAAGGAGAAGTTTGCACTTCTTCTTCTCGTACTGCGAAGGGAGTATGTCTTTCTCCCTGTAGGCGGAGAGCGTATTTCCACAAGCCGCGAACTTCCTTCCTGTCGATAGGCACTAGCTTCCACGGAANGAAAGTCGTGCCTGGATCACAATCGGGCGGTGAAAGTTGCCGGTGATCCTTGCAGGTCTTGGACGTTGGCTTCAAAATCGAGGGAGGCAGGGCAGTCCTTGCCTCAGTNCTCCGTTCTCGTCGTCGTGGCACCTTGCTTGGTAGATGTGAGGAAGGCCCGGATGGGCTCGCTTCCTCAAGCCAAAAAAAAGCAGAACTAGTAGTACGCTTTTAGAGCGAATCGGAAGGCCTTGAGCTCGCTCCTCGGAAGAGGAGGCCCGGTGAGGCTCGNTTCCGTCGAAGGCCCGTGGGGCTCACAACTTAGAAAGGCCTGGGGCTCACTTCTCGAGAGAAGGCCCAGAGGCTCACTTTCTTTGTCGGCCCGTGGAGCTCGCTTNGTCGCAATAGCTTTCTGATAACACTNGGAGAGGCCNTGTAACAAAAAAGGGGAGCTCACTCTCGCAGAGCGCGGTCAGAAAAAAGGTGACCAAACGCTCCGCTGTAGGTCTCTTTATACAGGTTGATGTTGCGATTTACTCTCGAGAAACTCGAGATGCTGGACGCCGCGTAGTGGCGGCGTCTCGTACTTCTCGCATTGCACTTGCATGCGAGTTGACCGTAGCGAGGCCGGCCGCGTAGCGGCGGCGCCCGTACTGCTCGTGAGCACGTGGTGTTATTGCCACTCTGAGGAGTAGCGTTACGACGGACCGACCGTATGATCGCCGTCTGCGTGGGATGCGTGATGCCTCACTCATCTCCCCCAATGTGAATCGACGGCATAAGTATATGCAACGTCGCCGCGGGAGAATTCCCTTTTGTTTGTTACGACGGACCGATCGTATGATCGCCGTCTGCATGGGATGCGTGATGCCTCACGCACCCTCCCCAATGTGAATCGACGTCATAAGTATATGCAACGTCGCCTTAAGAGTTTCCGTAACATCCACTCACCCCACATAAATTTTTGCCAAAATCTATTAAATAATAATTGTAAGTTAATCGATATATTCTATTAAATAATAATTAACCAGATAGAATAAAGCATTGATCTTTCGTTCCCAAAGAGAATAGTGTAAGTGAAACAACAAGGAATTCCCATTGATCCGGAGCCGATGACGTACCATAGTGACGTCACGCGGTCAACCAATGAGAGCGCTCGACCATGCGGGATAGCCTTAAGCATCGACTAGCATAAGAACTCGCGCGTGGCTGAACCTCGAACCGCGACTTACTTTTGGCAACAGACACGGACGCAGTAACCGACTGCGCCCCCACTCCCACCAAATGCCAAGCCCGGAGAGCGTCCCCCGGCACGCGGACCGGCCTCTCGCTCTCTTCGCGTCGGGCTTTCGTCGAGAACGGTCATCCCCAGGGCTCGTAAACTCCTATTGTTTTCTTATTACCCGTGTTTGCAGCACCTCTACAAAGCGTCTAAGAAATGAGGAACTAAAACGTCCCGCCATATTGATTTCGTTTCATAAAAACTGAAGATAGAAAGTAATAAAAAGATAAATAAATATTGAATGCAATTGAATTTTACTTATATCTTAATATTAAATTGGTGGTGTGTGACTGACTATACATTGTGAGAGCGTGCTGTGTACGAAATTTCTACGTTCCCCTTGCCCCGCGAGAGGGGCCACGGAACAAATTATTGTCGGGCAGTGTATAACCTTGTACACAAGCGTGTACAAGATTATACACTACCCGACAATAATTTGTTCCGTGGCCCTTCTCGCGGGACAAGGGAAACGTAGAAATTTCGTACACAACACGCTCTCACCATGTGTAGTCACACACCACCAATTTAATACTAAATTAATATGGCGAAACGTTTTAGTTCCTCATTTCTTAGACGCTTTGTAGAGGCGCTGCAAACACGGGTAATAAGGAAACAATAGGAGTTTACGAGCCCTGGTCATCCCTCTAGTAGGGTCTACTATTTCCTATTTCTAAATCCGACTTAGCATCGCAATCGAATTTTAACTTAGTGTAACACTTACTTATAACTAGTTGTACTTTTACTTGAATATACTTTTTGTACTTTTTACATTAAATTAGAGTCAGTGTTTTATTTTCCAAATCCATATCCCTTAAATATTCAAATTCCGAGTGTATCACGCGTTATTCATAAATACTTACAATCAATCGCTCGTTCGTTGAAAATACGAAACACCGTAACATAACATCGCCGAGCTGCACTCATTGAAGCTGAGAACCCGTACTTGTTGCAACACCAGGAAGCCGAACACCGACGCCGAGCCGCCACGTGGTAACAGCACGCTACAACCTGCATCCCAAGCGAAGCCTTCTCATCAATAGGAAGTTTATATTTTTATTCGGGAATAAGCTTTAATGCAACCTAGTGTGAGTTAAAAGTCGTAGTTAACAATAACAACACGTAGTTCACATCTCGCCTGCTTAAATAAAGCGAGTTGGAGCATATACTAAAATAACTCAGTACGGCTCCAAGTATTTCGTTTCCGAAATCGAAGACGTTAGTTAAGTAAATCGATATAAAAATATTAACAATAAACTGCACGATCTCGCGCCACCGCCACGTGTCCGAACGACGCCAGCGCGCCGCCATTATCCACGCGTCCCGAAGCGATGCCACCGCCACGTGGTCAAGCGACGCCAACGCGCCGCCAGCGTCCCCAAGTGGCGCCATAGCAACGTGCTCCAAAGAGACGCTCATTCGAAATCTTTTGCGCGTCGGAAACCTTAAATTCAATCATAACGCGCAGTGTTAAAACGAGTTCCAAAATAAATAACTAAGTACTGGCATGTGTCCGCCAGTGGTAGGACCCAGCGTATCACTCCAGCAATTTTTAGACACCGCCGTTTGTATTAGGTATTTCGGGGTTAGGAGAAGTGACGAGCCTCACATAATTTGCCTTCGTTGCTACGTCCACGAGGATTTGCTCGAGGAAGAATCCGAAAGCGTCGTATACGAAGGAGTAACGGGTCACTACCTTCATATCGGGAGCTCACGTAACCTAGAATTGTGCCATAATTGCCGCGACACGCTATACTCCGTTGTCCATTGCGATAACTGCGAGCAGTGCACTCGCGAACTTCAACGGTACTCCACGCAGAATCCATACCCCGCACTCGCGAATCTGTAATTCTGGTAATTGAGCGGGCCACGATAACCACCGAATGATTGAACTTCCCGAATTTTGTATAAACCAACTTCATTAAAAGTAGCATGTGCCCACCACCTGAACTTCTCAGGCAAAACCCAGTTATATTTCCGAATCGCCCTCCAGCGAGTGGCTACGGCTGTGACGTCCCAGTAGTTGATATGTTACCCAACTCAATGGAAAGTCTTCATTGTGGGATCTTCTCTTTTCTGTTAAGGAAGTTAAAACTCCAAGACAGTATGCTGGATAGTTGAGAGAATCCTTGGGGGTAATATCTTTTATAATAAGGATACTTCCAATATATATATATATATATATATTTGTTTATTTTAATACGGATGTAATATGTATACATTATCGTAGAGCAGAGATGTTACTTGTAACACTAGACTAACTGAATTGCAGTGAATAATCGAATAAGATCGTCTAAAGAATGGATAAAGAGTCTCGCACTAAGGATTAGGAATGGAATGAAGACAAGAGCCTCGGAGGACTCTTCTTACTTGCTGGCTACTATTCCTAAAGCCTTGGTCTCTCCTTATATACTAGTTTTCACGGTATATAGTGGGGTTAAGCTATTCTTCTAGTTTCTAGCGAAGTCAGCGTGATTCAGTATGAGTCAGCGCCTTGGAATATCTAGCTGTTGCCTTATATGGGCATAAAGCAAGTAATCCTTGGCGATTTTAAACATTTTAACCTCGGCTAGATTCCACTCCGATGAGTCATACTGTGACTTCATCACTTGCTTGATTCTGTTCCAGGCGATGCCTTTGTTATGTATTCGAAGAATACAATCTAAAATATTCTTTTATTCCTTAGTGAGTGAGTCATTTCTATTTCGAGCGGTGCTCTCAATCTTCGACTCTCTTCAACCTTGAATGTGCTTATAGAAAAGTTAAAAATTGTAATAAAATACGTTAATTTTCATGTTATAGAGACCCGTTAGCATAGAGATTATTTCAGCATGAATTCATACTATAGCGTCGAAATTCCTTCCATAAACACATTTTACATTAACAATAATTTCAATGGAAAACCTTTCTACATTAAAGAATTTTCATATAAAGCAATAGCATGATTTTGACAAACAGACGAAAGGGTTTATTGATAATGATACGAAAGGATTCATTGATAATGATACAGTAACCATGTACCCACGAGTAAAATTATTTACCACACAACAAACGCTATCCATTTATAATCGTCGTTCTTGGCAATTGCCGCTCTTTGAAACAAGAATATTTATATAATAATTATTCTTTAATTAAGATTCCCAAACCAAATAAACCCGAATACATAAAGGATAATATTCAAAATTATCATTTCAATAACCATTCTCCTATTCCCTTAAATTAAACATCATATAAAAGACCATGACCTGATAAGAAATTTGCCTTAAATAAGGACAATTAATATTTTGTTCCAATAGAAATGACCTTATACTTTATAGAATGGAAGAAAATGAGAAAATTCGATTGAACGAGGAAAATCTTTAAAATTTTATATCGGTGAAAGTACTTGGTTGATATGCATTCCTTGAGCATACTCTAAAATGACTACTCATAATGTTTAGGATTTATGAAAATCCGATTGATGAAATATTTTGTTAATAATTTATTTATAACAATTTTATGAAAATTGTTAATTAAGGTAAGCTTTTTCCATTCAATATTACATTCAATTAAAGACTATATGGCGTTAAAATTTATCGCAAGAGTCTATTATAGATTTTACAATATGTCAGTATAAGCGTAGGCGTGTATATTCATTACAATGAAATGAATCAGTTATTATTCATTATTATCATGAATTTTAATAATGGTATTTAATGCTTAAAATTTATAAGAAGTAAGATATTAAAATATTTATTAGTTAACATAATGTTTATAATATTGTGTTAACAACATAATGTTTACAATATGTTTATAATAATATACTAATGTTTTATTATTAGGGTATTATTTTATTAATAATTTAGTAGAGAATATTGAATAGTGTACCAAGTGCTAGCTAAAGGAGGATAATATTATAGTATTCGTGAATAAATATTTTATTTGTGAAAGTTAATTTATTTATATTTCATAAATGGTTCAAAGGAATTGTATATGACAAAAATTGTAGGGCTTTCGCTGTACTACAATATTATAAAGAAAAAATTTATTTGTTAATATACTAGTTTGTTTAAACAATTTATAGTTTAAATAATTAGGTCCTTTTTAATAGATACTATTAGGTAATTTGATTTTGTTGATTTTGTAGCTTTTTTACTGGTTAGTATTCGTGTATTTCTACTGTTTTTTTTATAATACATATATATTAGTATTATACAGTTATACGGCTTTTACATAAACAAATAGAGGTAAAATGTAAGAAATGATTATATAATTTGAAAGGTCTTGTGGTAAAAGTTAATATATACAGAGATATATCATATGTATACGCGGTTACCATTATATATTAGTGCATATGTATTTTCAACTTTTCTTGGCTCTATGCAAGGGTTGTTAGATAATTAATTAATTAAGTGTAGGAGTCGCATAAAAATTTATTAAGATATGGTAATAAAGTAGAAGGTTCGAGCTTTCTATGTATATAAGGGTGATAATTTTAGCTACTATAGTTTAGGAAATATATAATTTTAAATCTTACCATCGCTGAATTGTACAATTCACTTATTTATGTATACAAATGGGTTAATTCGGCTATTTAATTATAACGGGTGTCCTTCCCTTTGGAAATTCCTGTAGCCCTTCTTAAAGGTCTGACAGCCTTTTGAGATATATGAAAGTTGTTACACTCATTGTGAGTTTAAAGTTAAAAATAAATGCGAATATTACTAATTTGTTATTTAAGATTGTTTATAAAAATGAAATGTAAAAATGAACAATCAGGTAGTAAATGTTTTTCTACCACAAAGTTGCTATAATGGATTTCTATATGTGCCTAACGTGCTTCCGTGGCTTACTTGTAAATTTCTTATTATTATTTTCGTTGTTAACGATCCTATTTTGCAAGATACAAAAATTTAGTCTATACGAAAGTTGCTTGGCTTTTCATAAGCTTCAATTGTATCTAATAATAAAATTTTGTTAATAAATATTTTTATTTGTTTATAACAATTGCATATAGAAAAATGATAATAAACCATTTGTTATTCTTTGTGAGGAAGTTTCTGTTAATGTCAAGCTATATGGATCTATAATTCTTTTCTCTCTAGCTTGAATCTTTCAATTTTATTTCTATTTGTTAAGGTTGTTAAACAATATAACTCGAGAACGAGTTAAAGGGATCCTGGAGCTCGAACTTGATCGGGGTCGATAACGTAGAATGTGGAATAAAATGTTTCCTACATTATCGGTCCCAGCTCAAACATGTATACATTGCACGCACAAGCGTGCAATGTTGCCGCCTCGATTGTTTACGATACGAGGAGGACAGACATATGATCTTCCGTCCTTTTCCTCTTATTGTTCGCAAGAATCTCGATGTCCAAGATTCTCGATGTTCTGAGACGACTAGGGCGTCCGAATTTCCTTTTTCGAGGCAACGCAGGATCGCCCTACAAATTGTGGGCCCCTCANCCTGATAATATTTTAATAAATATTAAAGTCGCGTATAATTTTAATACATATAATAATGNCTTTACTATATTTTATAATAGAAATATTTCAATATGTTCACAATGTCTTGAGCATTCTGATTTTGATTGTACCATTCAAAATCGAGACTGAGAATTTTTAAAATCATGTTATTTCAAGATAATAAACATGGAATGGG
>JAJVSH010000059.1:1207337-1244713 GCA_021460005.1 Tetramorium alpestre | reverse complement strand
CCCCCCCCCTCTCTCTCTCTCTCTCTCATGCGCATTCTCTTTCTCTTTCGCTCTTTAACTAAAGCCCACCGAAGATGTTGGAGAACCGTGGAAATAGGGCAGCGCTGGAAACTTCTTCAAAGTATTAAAATCGTATCGCGCCCTTCTTATATTGTGGAAGTACATTGACCGCATTTACGACATGTATTACTTCCGCCATTTACTTGCATTGTGTAACATTACACGATCATAGCAAAGAATGTGCAAAAATTCTTCTACTTACTTTTATACGGCGTTATTAATAATTTAAATTGATGTAAACTGACGTCTTCCGCGTATCTATTGCAAAACAGTTTAGCGCGAATTTGAATAGCGCAAGTTAACACAATGTTTAACGCGTTGAAAACAGAGATAACAGAGTAATAAGAGTAGTAATAAGAATAAAAGTAAGAAAACAGAGTAATCGGACATTTCCGGACTTTGATCTTATCATATGATAAGATAAAAATCTGGAAATGCGGTTTGATCGATCTAAACATAGTACGACTCCTGAAAAATTCAAGGAGCAGTTAAATTAAAACTCGCGCCGACGATCTCTTATTTTTTCCGCCGCGCCGGTCGGACCTCGCAACAATTCGCCAAGGACCAAGATAATTCGATGCCACGGCGGAGTGCATGGCACATGCTTTCGGCGACGTGGAGAAGGAGAAGGACGAGCAAGGCTGCGGAAGAGACGAGTTAGAGGAGCGGCGGGAGGGAGGTGGGAAACGATAGAGGGCGAAGGAGAGGACGTAACTCAGGCTGTACTTGGACTATCTGCACGGTGGATCTGGCATCTCGAAGAGCAACGCCCACTCACACTTAGCTGCGGGCGCGGCGCGGCGTGTGTGGCTTGCCTCGTACATACACGCGCGCCACGTGTGAGCGCGAAAACGTATACGCGCCAGGATCCGCGTATTACAGCCACTCGCTCGCCCGTGCGGGCAGGTAGGTCGGACACACCGGCGCGCCGCCGCGTGCACACATAGGGGTGGATCGCGCACAATTACCCATTGTCTGATACAGAAATTTATGTGAGGATACCTAGGGCCCACGTAACTAACGGACAGTCAGCTCCAAAAGAGAGGGACAGACGGGGAAAGAGAAGGAGAGATCCACTAAATCCAAAGGTTCGCCGCAGCATGCGCCTTAGACCGTGCAGATAACCGACGAATAGGATACAGGAGGGACGTGCTTTGTGAACCGGAACCCGCGAGAGCCGCCGCGTATATACGTAACCTTATATTCCGGGCGTGGGTATGGGTAAAACTGTACGTGTTTCGCGTATACCGCGGGACCGATGGGGGAGGCAGAGCGAGGTTTCGCTTCTTTCCTCGGCTAACTCTCGCAAATATGAGAAAGAAAGCCCACCGACCTCGAGTGCCTTCCGAGCCGCACGCGCGATCAATGGCGAAAGTTGTCCCTATAATCGAAGCCACTCGCGATCGCGCTGTCACTTTCGCGGATCGAAATATTGATCGTAAATTTTTCAATCGCGTTACAAATCAATTAGCTTGAAGCTAATTCGGGAAAGAGAAAGGCGATCACGATTGCGTAGAAGATATCTGAAAAAAATTCATTGTGGTGTGCATTTCGTCGCTCAGCCATTATTACTCCGACGATTCATCATTAGTCAAACCGAATTCACGTATGCACGCACACGTAAATTACAATTAAATCAATACTCAGATACGAGCTGCGCAGTGTAGAAATGTGCAACGTCGTACAAAATATCCTAGCTTAATCCCGTCAGTAAACTATTCACAATCGTGCATGTTCCTTCACAGTATGTACACTATTCGACAGTCGAGAGAGACGACATCTCGATTTACCGGTCTGAGCGGGAATTTAAAGGGATCTCGCGAAATCCGAGACGAGCCGCGGCACGCTGCGTTTTTCGCCAATGGCCATTCCATCGTTTGTCTCGTTTGCGTAGAGAGGAAAAACTGTTATGAAAGCGCTGTAACGCTGTCCAAACACGGATCGTGGCTTCGGCGCATTAAAACGACGACAGGGGAATGGTAGTCGGGCGTCCCTTATTTACTCACGTGACGAGGCAGGCACTTAGTATCGTGATATTACCGGGGCAAATAAAAAGCATGAGTGAGAAAGGGACGGGCCCGACAGAGAGCCAAGTTTAAACGCAATGGGACGGTACTTACGGCGAACGAATGCCAGCGGTGATTGAACCCGGTTACAGGTTGCAAATTAAAAAATATTTTGCGAAACATATCTATATTTCACACATCTATATTTATTTGCTCATCGCTATCTGACACGGGAAGAGAAAAATCGCGTTACATTACATCTATAATGTCTTTTGTAATTCCACGGTAGCGATTCCGCGCTTATCGTTAAATGCGCCGAGATTTATGTAAATTCGAAAATCAACATGAGACCCAGTAAAGCTCGATAATCTGGTTGATAAGTCACACGTGTCAGAGGGTGCCGATACAGATAAGCCACGTAAACACAGTTAGACCTCGTCCCATCGAACTCGAAAGCCCTTTCCCGGGAAGCATTCTGACCCTTTTTATCAGCAGATTACTTCACCCGAATTTTTTTAATGACCTCTCACGCTCCGCTAGGTTAATAGAAATTTTAAGGGTCCCAGTCGTATCGCTTGTCTCTAAATTGATTCGTTACAGATTTCGTTAAATTACGACCCGTCTGTCGCAAGAAAAACTTTATCTCTCGATTCTTGATTTCGAGAAGAACGCATCAAGTTTCTATCTTATCGTATTGTATTTATGAAGCTATAACTAATGCCTGCATAGACAGCTACATAGCTTATTAACGAGAGATTTCCATAATTAAACGTGCCGTAATTCTTACTTAAAAATAACGAATGCCCTAATTAATACATTACGCAAAAGGGGGAACGATGACATTTGCAGTACAGCAGCAATTTCGTTAAAAGTAGCAACTTTTCACTATTTGATTAGCTTGCAGCATAATTATTAACACGAGCTTTGTAGCCGATAAGGATTTATCCATCCATATTTTGCGCGACATTAATTCTATTTCAGCACTGCATCCGTGATCACGGAAGTTCCTTCCAACTCGCACATTTGTCACACGCAAGTCGGACGAGCACTGAGATCTTACAACACACCGGTTCCCGTCGGCAGGAACGTCAGTTCGGTAATTCGTAGATAATAGCACCACCCACACGGACTACCTTGCGCAAATGATTCATAACACTAATAACGGCGCGCGTTAATATTAATTGAGAATATCGGCGCTGGGCCGATCGCATCAATTATGCGGACGACGCGAAAGTAATGCACTGAACAATTCGATGCGGCCGTATAAATTCGTTTTTACCCTTGCATTATATATATGAGCGCGATAAATAACGCAGCGCGTAATTAACGGAGAGAACGGAATGAATGTTTATCTGTCTGCGCAGACGCCTTTATCACGCTTCTGCCACACATGCACGCGCCGCCGTACGATGGATGTATGCGTTTTTGTGTGTATTATGTGCATTGCGCACGTATGGCATCATAAAAGCAACATTATGCGTTTCGTAAATTGCATTACGGATAGTGCAAGAGAGATCCTCTGCTAGCTTTCCTATTCAAACTCAACGTACATCTTCAATGAATCGATAAATTTATAATGCGACATATCTGATGCGTCCAAATTATACATGCAAAGAAAGAGATGCTCCAGAAGAAAAAGCTCAACGTTCTGCATTAACCTACAAGTGGAAACAAATGGCTAACCCTGACGAAGAAACGTGATTATTTCGTAAAAAAATCTAAATTACGACATGGATTAAGCTTGAAAAATCAGAAAAATCTCGGAAATTTGCTATGCGGATTTTGCAGACCGGCCAAAATCATACTCGATTGCAGAATGCAGCCGCAGCGTTACTTACATCTGGATTTTTCAGCATTGTTTACAATTCGCGTGATGCAAACGGTTTACGCGGTTTTAGCTATCGAGCTTGTTTTTTTAATCCAGCACTTGGCGAACGACCGCAGGGAGTTGGGGGAGAAAGAGAGAAAGAGAGAAAGAGAGAAACGAAAAGCTTGTGCTAAAAAAAACTGTATAGTCTAAAACAAACGCGCTTAGTCTCGCACGCATCCACGAGCGACCCATCGATCACCAGTACGCGTACGTAGGGAATACCGGCAATCGACCAAAATTTTACGGCGCGACGCGAAAATCGTTCGGCAGTTTGTCAGGCGATCGAGCCTTCCGGCAGTTCGTTGCTTCACGTGCTCTACGGGCATAAAATATGCGTCAGCCGTACGCGCGTAAAGAATCATCATCAACCTCGTCACCATTGCGACGTATATTTGCATCTATCGACGATCAAATTTGATATGACATAAAAATAACTTTATTCATTTAGCATTCGAATAAATAATGGAAAAAGATTATTAATACCTATACATTAAAAAATTACTATTTTTTGTTTTTTTATTATATAATATTAAAATTATAATATTATATTTGTCTTTTGTTCTCTATGCTTAACCTAAATATATTTAAGATGTCTATATTTTTACTAAATATTTAAAATTGAATTTAATTTACTTTCAAAAAAATTTTTTTAATAATATTTAATATTTTTATCGAACCATATTAATTAATTGCATAATTCTAAATTCATTAATTTATAAAGATGAAAATTATAATAAATTGTAATAAATTATAATAAATTTATTATAATTTATTACAATTTATTATAATTTTCATCTTTATAAATTAATGAATTTAGAATTATGCAATTAATTAATATGGTTCGATAAAAATATTAAATATTATTAAAAAAATTTTTTTGAAAGTAAATTAAATTCAATTTTAAATATTTAGTAAAAATATAGACATCTTAAATATATTTAGGTTAAGCATAGAGAACAAAAGACAAATATAATATTATAATTTTAATATTATATAATAAAAAAACAAAAAATAGTAATTTTTTAATGTATAGGTATTAATAATCTTTTTCCATTATTTATTCGAATGCTAAATGAATAAAGTTATTTTTATGTCATATCAAATTTGATCGTCGATAGATGCAAATATACGTCGCAATGGTGACGAGGTTGATGATGATTCTTTACGCGCGTACGGCTGACGCATATTTTATGCCCGTAGAGCACGTGAAGCAACGAACTGCCGGAAGGCTCGATCGCCTGACAAACTGCCGAACGATTTTCGCGTCGCGCCGTAAAATTTTGGTCGATTGCCGGTATTCCCTACGTACGCGTACTGGTGATCGATGGGTCGCTCGTGGATGCGTGCGAGACTAAGCGCGTTTGTTTTAGACTATACAGTTTTTTTTAGCACAAGCTTTTCGTTTCTCTCTTTCTCTCTTTCTCTCTTTCTCCCCCAACTCCCTGCGGTCGTTCGCCAAGTGCTGGATTAAAAAAACAAGCTCGATAGCTAAAACCGCGTAAACCGTTTGCATCACGCGAATTGTAAACAATGCTGAAAAATCCAGATGTAAGTAACGCTGCGGCTGCATTCTGCAATCGAGTATGATTTTGGCCGGTCTGCAAAATCCGCATAGCAAATTTCCGAGATTTTTCTGATTTTTCAAGCTTAATCCATGTCGTAATTTAGATTTTTTTACGAAATAATCACGTTTCTTCGTCAGGGTTAGCCATTTGTTTCCACTTGTAGGTTAATGCAGAACGTTGAGCTTTTTCTTCTGGAGCATCTCTTTCTTTGCATGTATAATTTGGACGCATCAGATATGTCGCATTATAAATTTATCGATTCATTGAAGATGTACGTTGAGTTTGAATAGGAAAGCTAGCAGAGGATCTCTCTTGCACTATCCGTAATGCAATTTACGAAACGCATAATGTTGCTTTTATGATGCCATACGTGCGCAATGCACATAATACACACAAAAACGCATACATCCATCGTACGGCGGCGCGTGCATGTGTGGCAGAAGCGTGATAAAGGCGTCTGCGCAGACAGATAAACATTCATTCCGTTCTCTCCGTTAATTACGCGCTGCGTTATTTATCGCGCTCATATATATAATGCAAGGGTAAAAACGAATTTATACGGCCGCATCGAATTGTTCAGTGCATTACTTTCGCGTCGTCCGCATAATTGATGCGATCGGCCCAGCGCCGATATTCTCAATTAATATTAACGCGCGCCGTTATTAGTGTTATGAATCATTTGCGCAAGGTAGTCCGTGTGGGTGGTGCTATTATCTACGAATTACCGAACTGACGTTCCTGCCGACGGGAACCGGTGTGTTGTAAGATCTCAGTGCTCGTCCGACTTGCGTGTGACAAATGTGCGAGTTGGAAGGAACTTCCGTGATCACGGATGCAGTGCTGAAATAGAATTAATGTCGCGCAAAATATGGATGGATAAATCCTTATCGGCTACAAAGCTCGTGTTAATAATTATGCTGCAAGCTAATCAAATAGTGAAAAGTTGCTACTTTTAACGAAATTGCTGCTGTACTGCAAATGTCATCGTTCCCCCTTTTGCGTAATGTATTAATTAGGGCATTCGTTATTTTTAAGTAAGAATTACGGCACGTTTAATTATGGAAATCTCTCGTTAATAAGCTATGTAGCTGTCTATGCAGGCATTAGTTATAGCTTCATAAATACAATACGATAAGATAGAAACTTGATGCGTTCTNCTCGAAATCAAGAATCGAGAGATAAAGTTTTTCTTGCGACAGACGGGTCGTAATTTAACGAAATCTGTAACGAATCAATTTAGAGACAAGCGATACGACTGGGACCCTTAAAATTTCTATTAACCTAGCGGAGCGTGAGAGGTCATTAAAAAAATTCGGGTGAAGTAATCTGCTGATAAAAAGGGTCAGAATGCTTCCCGGGAAAGGGCTTTCGAGTTCGATGGGACGAGGTCTAACTGTGTTTACGTGGCTTATCTGTATCGGCACCCTCTGACACGTGTGACTTATCAACCAGATTATCGAGCTTTACTGGGTCTCATGTTGATTTTCGAATTTACATAAATCTCGGCGCATTTAACGATAAGCGCGGAATCGCTACCGTGGAATTACAAAAGACATTATAGATGTAATGTAACGCGATTTTTCTCTTCCCGTGTCAGATAGCGATGAGCAAATAAATATAGATGTGTGAAATATAGATATGTTTCGCAAAATATTTTTTAATTTGCAACCTGTAACCGGGTTCAATCACCGCTGGCATTCGTTCGCCGTAAGTACCGTCCCATTGCGTTTAAACTTGGCTCTCTGTCGGGCCCGTCCCTTTCTCACTCATGCTTTTTATTTGCCCCGGTAATATCACGATACTAAGTGCCTGCCTCGTCACGTGAGTAAATAAGGGACGCCCGACTACCATTCCCCTGTCGTCGTTTTA
This sequence comes from Tetramorium alpestre, assembly GCA_021460005.1. Taxonomy (NCBI): domain Eukaryota; kingdom Metazoa; phylum Arthropoda; class Insecta; order Hymenoptera; family Formicidae; genus Tetramorium; species Tetramorium alpestre. The sequence continues at coordinate 1,237,343 of JAJVSH010000059.1, read as the reverse complement.
ATGCGCCGAAGCCACGATCCGTGTTTGGACAGCGTTACAGCGCTTTCATAACAGTTTTTCCTCTCTACGCAAACGAGACAAACGATGGAATGGCCATTGGCGAAAAACGCAGCGTGCCGCGGCTCGTCTCGGATTTCGCGAGATCCCTTTAAATTCCCGCTCAGACCGGTAAATCGAGATGTCGTCTCTCTCGACTGTCGAATAGTGTACATACTGTGAAGGAACATGCACGATTGTGAATAGTTTACTGACGGGATTAAGCTAGGATATTTTGTACGACGTTGCACATTTCTACACTGCGCAGCTCGTATCTGAGTATTGATTTAATTGTAATTTACGTGTGCGTGCATACGTGAATTCGGTTTGACTAATGATGAATCGTCGGAGTAATAATGGCTGAGCGACGAAATGCACACCAAAATGAATTTTTTTCAGATATCTTCTACGCAATCGTGATCGCCTTTCTCTTTCCCGAATTAGCTTCAAGCTAATTGATTTGTAACGCGATTGAAAAATTTACGATCAATATTTCGATCCGCGAAAGTGACAGCGCGATCGCGAGTGGCTTCGATTATAGGGACAACTTTCGCCATTGATCGCGCGTGCGGCTCGGAAGGCACTCGAGGTCGGTGGGCTTTCTTTCTCATATTTGCGAGAGTTAGCCGAGGAAAGAAGCGAAACCTCGCTCTGCCTCCCCCATCGGTCCCGCGGTATACGCGAAACACGTACAGTTTTACCCATACCCACGCCCGGAATATAAGGTTACGTATATACGCGGCGGCTCTCGCGGGTTCCGGTTCACAAAGCACGTCCCTCCTGTATCCTATTCGTCGGTTATCTGCACGGTCTAAGGCGCATGCTGCGGCGAACCTTTGGATTTAGTGGATCTCTCCTTCTCTTTCCCCGTCTGTCCCTCTCTTTTGGAGCTGACTGTCCGTTAGTTACGTGGGCCCTAGGTATCCTCACATAAATTTCTGTATCAGACAATGGGTAATTGTGCGCGATCCACCCCTATGTGTGCACGCGGCGGCGCGCCGGTGTGTCCGACCTACCTGCCCGCACGGGCGAGCGAGTGGCTGTAATACGCGGATCCTGGCGCGTATACGTTTTCGCGCTCACACGTGGCGCGCGTGTATGTACGAGGCAAGCCACACACGCCGCGCCGCGCCCGCAGCTAAGTGTGAGTGGGCGTTGCTCTTCGAGATGCCAGATCCACCGTGCAGATAGTCCAAGTACAGCCTGAGTTACGTCCTCTCCTTCGCCCTCTATCGTTTCCCACCTCCCTCCCGCCGCTCCTCTAACTCGTCTCTTCCGCAGCCTTGCTCGTCCTTCTCCTTCTCCACGTCGCCGAAAGCATGTGCCATGCACTCCGCCGTGGCATCGAATTATCTTGGTCCTTGGCGAATTGTTGCGAGGTCCGACCGGCGCGGCGGAAAAAATAAGAGACTATCGTCGGCGCGAGTTTTAATTTAACTGCTCCTTGAATTTTTCAGGAGTCGTACTATGTTTAGATCGATCAAACCGCATTTCCAGATTTTTATCTTATCATATGATAAGATCAAAGTCCGGAAATGTCCGATTACTCTGTTTTCTTACTTTTATTCTTATTACTACTCTTATTACTCTGTTATCTCTGTTTTCAACGCGTTAAACATTGTGTTAACTTGCGCTATTCAAATTCGCGCTAAACTGTTTTGCAATAGATACGCGGAAGACGTCAGTTTACATCAATTTAAATTATTAATAACGCCGTATAAAAGTAAGTAGAAGAATTTTTGCACATTCTTTGCTATGATCGTGTAATGTTACACAATGCAAGTAAATGGCGGAAGTAATACATGTCGTAAATGCGGTCAATGTACTTCCACAATATAAGAAGGGCGCGATACGATTTTAATACTTTGAAGAAGTTTCCAGCGCTGCCCTATTTCCACGGTTCTCCAACATCTTCGGTGGGCTTTAGTTAAAGAGCGAAAGAGAAAGAGAATGCGCATGAGAGAGAGAGAGAGAGAGGGGGGGGGAAGAGTGAGAGAAAAGCGAATCTCGAAGTCCCGGAAAATCTGAAACTCCCGAGCAAGCCGGGCTTTACGTTGCTGCGAGAAATTCGAAAATCTCGAGAATGGAACTGCCATTAGCGTCGCCGTTTGCACGAGTCGGCTCTCGTTCCATACGTACCCACCGCACGGTGAAATTGAACGGAATAACGTGCGTGGCTCGACGTTTTCCTTTGTTCGGACGGATTTCACCGGTCCGGCTGCCCGGTGTCCGGCTACGTCGCGTCGGAGTTTCGTTACCTTCTCCGACATTACCATATTCCGCGCATTGCCGCTTTAATATCGTGCTATGCCGCTGTTTCGTGAAGTGCCCTGTCTCGCGAAATTACTTTTGCGAGGCTGTACAATATAATCCGGGCACAGGTTCTACACTTTCACGTATCTCGCACGCCCCCCCTCCCCCCGCATTTGTTCGTCCATCGACAGATCATCGAATTAAGGTGGCGGTAGCGCCACGAGGCACGAGACGTAACTTACGATATCATTAAGTTAGTTCGCGCACTTAGGGTAGTTTAACGATAATTCCATCGATGGTCCTCGCTTGAGGAAAGCGGAAATAATTTTAAGCGATATATAATCATCGCCGAAGGTGCTGCACATGTGCCATGTGTTCAAATGTATATCACATAAATATACATATATATAGTATGTATAAACTTTTACGTTGACATTATAATCGAGAAATGTAATGTATAAAGATTTTCATTGCTGTTTATGATTATATGTATACGTGGATCAATACATTAAAATTTTATTGAGACCATTTATATATATATTCAATTTTCGATGTTTTGTTTACACACGAGTAATGCGTTCTCTTATCGCTGTACATAAATTAAATGTTATCAATATTAATATCAAAGGACCTCACATATAATGGCATTCCTCTACTAATTATTTCATTTCAAGCGCGAAAGGATTATACTGTCGTGTAAACATCATATTTGTCAAAGGAATGTTTTTATCATTTCCAATTTATCGTGCATTGCACGTTTTACAAAAAAAAAAGGAAGCACCTAAGTAATAAAAATAAACCGTGAACTGCGTTATTATAATGTTGAACCGCATACATGTATATGTATATATCTAGTATGCGATGAAAAGGTTACATTAAGCTCCGCGCATCGAGTTTTATGAATATATTGATATAAAAGTTTTAATAACAATTTATTAAATCTCGTCATCTACAAAATTATAATGCAAATAAAGCGTTCTATGAAATTCATTTGCTAAAATGAAGTCCCGCTTGTTCATTTTTTCACGTTTCATCCTCGTTATGAGTACATAGAAAGACCACTTATGAATTATGTCTATCCATTATCTTGTATTAAAAAAAAATCGTTATTATTTTTTTAAATTAATTTTATAATATCTAAATTTATTTTTAATTAAAATTTAATTTTAACATTATAATATCAAATAGCGAATATTAAGAGATAATAATATTGATAACTTTAAAAAAACAACGAAAATTGAACGAAACAAATTTTTTACGCACGCTATACATATAGATGGAAAGTCATTCGGTGGTTCTCGGGGGCACTATCGTATTAATATGCAAAATATGTTTCTTTCCTATGCTATAACAATTTAGTCTCTGCGTACACAATGGAGCGGTGGGCCGACCTTCTTAGCAAGTCAAGTTCGCCCTTTACATCCTTAAGACTATTGTCTCGGACTCGCAGGGCAAGAAAATCGTGTTCATTGTGTCGGGCGTAGATGACACGCGACATCGGCTATATGTTCCATTCGTACGTATATTACACGTACTGAAGAACCGAAACATTGTTGCTCATCGTGTTAGACAAATTAGTACACGTTCTTGTTGCACTGCTCTTGTCGCTCGTTGTTTCTGTTCGCTTTTGCCTGCTATTATGCGTTTGCGAGTTGTATTACTCCAACCAGAAATGATAAGTTTTGTCATAAATTTTTTCACTATACATATAGCAAAGAGTAATACCTGAAACAATTGTCTAATTTAACGAAAACTTGAAAATTCTCGTCGATGTAAATTCTCTTCCTATGTTTCCGAAAACTTTTTCCTCAATGAGACGGCGAATATGTTCGAAGAAGAATGCGCGAAACTGAAGCGAGCTGTTAAAGGTCAGAGAAATTGCACGAGGATAGACGAACCAGCCCGAATTGAGTGGAATAAGAGAGGGAATGTGGTCGTTACTTGCCACGATGAGTCTGAGAGTTGGTTTCCCATGGGAGCCATCTTCAAGCTAACGGCTCCCCAGGAGTAGATATGTATCCCAGCTAACCGGGGTTGGTGGTAGTCTTCCCGTTCGTCCTGTGGGTCTTGGTACTTTCGCCCGCCTGGAGGGTTTATATTCTAGGTGAAAGTATTATTGGTACAACGGCACACGTTTCGGATAAATAGCACTAGCCTTGCATTCCTTTACATCATTTATCTTTATAGTGTAGGATCACAATTGCTACGTGAGTCTAATATGATACTATCGACAAAATCGTCCATTTATTTTGTTCATACTTATTCTTTCTCACTCTTTTTCTTTTTCGCTCCCGCAGTTTCATAAGGCGAATACAGAACGTTTTTTAAAATATTATAACATGCAGTATCCTGCGCTGATCCGTGTTGCGGATTATAAGTAGAAAATCCCCTATGCGGGCGTTTAATCAGACCTACAAATAGGAATTAGTGTTGAGCCGCGTGCAAACAATGGCGGGAGCGGTTGATTGACTTTTCGCTTCTTGTAGTGGCTCCTCGTACTCCGTATCGTGTCATACCTATAGTACGTCGCCTTCGCCGGACCCCTCTTATTTACCCCCGGGTACAGCAGGACCTACGGATCCCCATCGGTTAGTGCGGTAGGGCGTGATAATCCTGCCCCAGAATGAGATCGCGCGTCGGCCCGTCAGATGAGATTTTCCCGAAAAGCACTAACTTCCATCGGCTTTCCTTATCGGATTACGTGGCTGAATCCAGACGATTGAAACTTGGCGCGTTGCGACCGATCTGGGAGACCGATTCTCGCATCGATAACAGCTGCCCAATGCGCAATGAGTACCGTGCAATTTAGATCAGAAGGTTACGATAAGCTGAGCGGATATACGATAATGATTCGACAGCTGGCGCGCTTTGTAGACGGTATGCGAAGTCCAGGAGAATTAGATTATCCGACGTTCGCTAGAATGTTGCATAACCATCAATTATTCAACACATTTGCCAATATAACTTTTGGCTGTGATGTATAATAAAATTATGGAATTTTATTCATGGGATATAGATGTGAATATTTTATAAGAGTATATATATCTGAGTATATATGAGGTATATTAGTAAAAATGAGCAAAAAATGTAATATTTCTATACTTATACGAATATTGCGATTTTATGTTACTAGTGGTGGAGCAGAGCGCGCGAAATTTCTCATTGTTATATAATAAAACATAATTTTTTAATCTTCTTTTTCGATAAGTTAACAAACTATCAAAATAATAACTGTTACGTAACTTTTTAAAAAGTAAAGCAAAGAATAGCAAGAAATTAGCAAATAATTCTCATGTCTTACTGGTTACGTTCTGATAATCACAACGTAACGAATAAGATATGAAAATTATTTGATAATTTTTTGCTTCTAAAACTAATTTTTTGTTTTAGTTTTTAAAAAATTACGAGAGAGCTCAATAGCTCAATATTAAGTATCTCACATTTCATGTCTTTGGGCTATCCAATAGCAGGTGAAATTTTCCAATTAAAATCATTTTTGGAAAGTAACGCTATCTTTGGAATTTCAACGTTGATATATTTTATCATCATTATACCACACTATGCACGACCGGAAGATCTACTAATTTCCTCGATATATACCCTTACGGTCTGATAATTCGTGCTCCGGATCTACGCTCGACATCATCGAGCAGCATACGATGGCGACGATATACAAATCCACCCTACAGGACATATTTATTCGCGATTTAATGCACGAAAACGAGCAGAAATGCGTGCGCCATCGTGTCCGTGGAAAAGCAATGATATAACCAAGTCGTTTTGTTCGTGTTAGAGCGCGTAACGCGTTACCATGAGAGAGCGATGGAATTCGCTCACGCACGTCGACACAATCGGACAATGGAGCGATTAACTTGCGTTGGCGGGTCCGTTGTTTATCGTACGGGTATTATTTGCCCGCCGGCAATCACACGCTTAAATTATTCGTCGCGCGCGGAACAAGTCCGCGCAGACTTTACATTGCTTTAATCGCTTGCCAATAATTTGACGACTACCGATGCTGCAAACTACCGCATTTTCCACGTTTCCATCCGACACAATTTGATCCTTAGACTCTCTACACACGGGTGATAAATATATTATTTCACCGAGAGAGAAAATGGCACGGCCATTTTGCAGATTAATGCAATTTAATTCGCGAATTATTACGTTAATAGGTCAGCCGTATCTCTCTTTTTTTCGCGGCAATCTCAATTTTCGGCAGCATAATTAATCTTATTTCGAAGCTTACGATTTATAATTGTGTCTCCATTATCTCGACAACGTGCAGTGCTACGTACGTACGAAATTGTCGTGCCGTCGAGAATTTAATTATCGCTCGGAATTGAATTACTTTGTCAAAACAACAATCTACTGTGACGCACGCGTATTAATGCAACGCAGCACAAAAATTTCCGCACCGGACCACACGCACGCACACATACAGGTGGTTGCAGCCTGAGTCGTTTTACCTGACAGCGCGCCTCGGTATAATGCAGTGTAGGGCACTCTGATCCTACCGAACAAGGGCGTGCGCTTTAATAATTCTTTTTACGGCCTACGCTTAAGGATTACGCCGGTAGCCGGGGCGAGCGTTTAATTATTCATGGCCGAGGCACCGGGCAGCGTGACGATCGGTAGCTTCTCATTAACTCGTGACGGCGCGCTCCTTTTTTTTTTACGTGCCAATTTTTTACGGCGAGTTATGGCAGTCGGGCGAGCAGAAAATTGACTCGCGCTCAGCATCAGCGGCCGGCCAGCGGTGGTGAGTGATTCTCCCGATTGCCTCTTTTCTCTGCATCGGGTTTTCGACACACAAAAAACGCGCGGCTTTTGCCTCCGTCAAAATATCGTTCTATCAAGTTTGTGCAATTATGTTATACGTGACGCATTCAGCTTGTTCCGTCCGTGCCGGAAATCGGCTGGCAATCGAATTAATCGTCTGTTCAATTAATGCGCATCAATCTCTTGTTAAAATAATTGTGGACGATCGAAATATCAATAGAGCGAGGATATACGTTGGCCGAAAAAAATCTGATATGTTTTTTCATTTTAAAATACTCTACATTCAAAGTTGACAATAATAGAGGAGGAAAATCTTTCCCTAATCCTTCCGTCAGATTTCATTCCCGACTCGACGTCCTTATTTATTTGGAGCACCGGTGAAACGGGAGCAGACGCGCGAATGGAGAAGCATCATTTAGAAAACTGGGAAAGAAATAAAATAGCAGCTGGGCCGCGTGCGCGGGATGGCGATGAGGATGGGAAGCAGCGAGAGAACGAGGGAGTTCAGTAATTCGTCGTAACGCCACGCCAATAATAAATTTGTAAAATAAACAGCTCCGCTCGTTGCAGCGCCGGCTGCATAATTGGAGTCGTTCGTTTAACTTTCGAACAGTCGGCGTGCAGCTCGCGAAACTTTCCAATGCTGTCTATACGTTCGCTGCGAGAGTGGAACAGAGGCATGTCAAGGGGAAAGAAACAGGAAACGGGCGCTTGTGCTGCACCACCGTCAGCATCATTCGAGGGAGGCGGGAGATAGGCAGCCATCGTGGTTGCCGATATTTCCGTAAAATGTAAAACCAGTCTTTTTCGCGGCAATCCTCGACACTCGCCGCGCCGTCGCGGAACGAAGATACGCAGATGTAATCCGTCTATCAACACCGCAGCTGCCTCCAATCTCTGAAATGGCAGACCTACGAAATTTTTTCTAAAAGTAACACACACACACACACACACATACACACACAGCTCGCGCTGCTTAATCGCGTTTCGTAATTTTCTGCATTTCGTTGTAATCCACATTGGTGAAAATTCTGCGCGCTAATCTCAAAACGCTCTTTTAAAAGCAAAGTGTCACCTAATCAGGCGCGTAGCAATTATCTTTATTGTGTAACGGACTTTCTCTTTTTTCTTGCCTTTAATAAATTGTTTTCTCGGTGCACACCTACGCCGTTGCAATCTGTCAGTTCATTAAAAATATAACACCTGACTAATATGACGTGTCATATTGCAATACTTGGTCTACAAGCATTACGGACGTTATCGGATATCTGCATTTATTTAAAACACTTTCATAGGGGCATTTTTGTCTACGTAGGATGACCGGAATTACCGTCATCGTGCCAGACGGTCGCTCCGTCGGACGCAATTAAAGGCAGTAATTTACAAGGACGTATAGAGAAGGGGTGGCTCGGTAGCACGTTCTGTCCGTGGAGTGTGCCCAGACCGTATCCATCACGGCAGCTATCCACGCGCAGAAAGGGTTTGTTAGGGGCGAGATAAGAAAACGCGTACATGGGCTTCGCGGGGTGGCCGGAGGTGGTATGCAAATGCGGAGGTCACCCGGTATATGTATATTGCGCCGACGTGTACGCACGCACATCGACCCGGGGACGCCACGTATCCTCCGTGTGGTCTTTGTTATTGTAATTCGCCCCGCGAAGATATCGCATTCCCAGTTCGCTTTAGTAAAGTCACCCACGGGCATCCCACACGGCCGTGAGTCGTCCGTTGCTTTAAAGCTCTCGCATACGTACGCACACATGTATGGATACAGATTTGTGCGGGCGCTCTTGTGCGTGCACAATCACCTTCACCTGCTCGCGTTCACCTGCGCACGTTAACATAAGTTGAAGCCGATCGACGCCGGGGGTCCTTATATTAAATCGTCGGTATACTCAAGAATCCTGTCGAGACGGGACGTAGGAGGTTGATCCGCTTGAGAATTCGAAGAGGATCGCTTACAATTCGCGTGGAACTGAAAATGGCAATAGGGTCTGGTACGTCACAGAAATGTATACTTGACCGTGACATTTCGATGCGCATACGATTGGAATAAATCGCCTTTGGGATTGAATGGCGTGTATTTAAGATAGAAATTGACTAAACGAATATTCCATTTAACTGAAAGTATGAATCATTGATTTATGACAATCTACTTTGCGAATGAAACAATATGTTTTCGCTTCGTTCAAAATTCGTTGTTTAATATTCGCATGAATTGTTAAAATTTTAGAAAATAAATTTATCATATATATTTAATTATGTGGAAATAAGTGTCAGTAAAATTAATTTACAAACATTACAAATATCAGTAGGTCGCTAAAGAGTTTAAAATAAGCGCTCTGGAAACACGAAAATATCAGTTTACCGCAACCGTCGATCGATTTTATGTCAAAAACCATTTATTTCATACAGCCTTATGTAGCCGTCCTCTCTTAGAGGACAAATTTGTCCACTGCACTTTCCGTTGAGTGAAAAGCTATGTTCGTAGTCGCTATATCTTGCATTACTGAAGAATGATTACCGCCAGTTACAACATGAAAATTTTATATATGCGATGCGAAGAAAAAGGGCTAAATTATAACGTATTAGATTAAATGACAACTTATCATTAAGTATAATTATAAGTTAATGAAATTAATTAAAATTAAATTAATGAAATATCAAGCCATAAATAATTGTACCTAGGCTATTTTTCGATAGTATTCATCCCGAATAGCATTATCCGATTAGATTTATATAAAAGGATTCGTATATACAATTATATACTAAAAATAATCCATCAGTCAAGCATGAAATTTGCAAATCGAATTTTCATCTGAGAAACGATCATCAATAAGTTCTCAAATCTCTCTCAAATGTATTGCTATAATTACATTACTTATTTATCTTCGTGTTACATATTGATGCACCGTGATCGATCGCGCTGTATAATTCAGCATTCTCGGGACGACGAACGCCGCGGCAGATTAATTAATGCTATTCGTCCTTCGTTGCGTCTTCTGCTTCTTCTCCGTCGACCGCCTCGCGAACGCGAAGCCGGGGGATCTTATCGGCGCGGTCAATCGTCGACGGATAAGGCCGGAAATCCGGTGCGTGTTCTCCGATATCAGCGGTGGCTTCGCCCACGCTTTTCGCGCGGAGATGCTGCTCGTCTCTTTCTCTCTTCGCCGGCCAGCTTTCCGCGACATCATCGGATATATATCTCTTACTTGTACCCCGATATGTTTCTTTGTGTCGCGACGAACGTGGAGCACCGCTTTTCCTTTTTCAAGGGGGAAATTTCCCCATCTCTCGCCGCGGGCTTTCTTTCTCTCGCGGTGTCCGTGATCCCTAAGCAATGCCCTCGCGCGAGAGGACGAGCGAGTCATTTTTTTTTATATCCGCTTATCCGTATCTGCGGCTGCTTAAAACCCCTGGACCCCTCTTCGGCTTCTTCCTCGCGGCTAACTCTTCCTTACGCTCAGCTCGTTTTCTTTTCGTACCCTCGTCGCTTCTCCGTCGACTTACCGTTCTCATTAACCGAGCTTCATGCACAATGCAGCCGGTCGTTTCTTTTGTCCCTCGCCCAGGATCTCTAAGTGCATTTGCGCGCGAGTGCGTGTCTGCTGCACGGTCCAGGGCAAGTATAGAGCTATTAGCCAATTCGAACACCCTCCCAGATCGTTCGTCTGTCTCTGCGAGCTTTGAGACTACATTTTGCGCGCTCGGATAATTTGACGCTTTGTACATTTTGTCTCAACGCAACAACGTTACAACCACTGTTTTTCCTCCTTTCTGGCGCGCGTATTTTCTCTGCATACCTTTGCTGCATCTCCGATTAATTTTTATATACTATGCGGTGTTTATTACACCGGGAGTATTTGCTGATTTAATTAAATTCCTGCGCGCGTGGTTTTGTTGTTGCTGAAGAATGTGGCTCTAATTTACGCTGGACGTCGTCGTGCGCATTAATTAGGAACGTCTTTGTTTATTGTCAGACGGAATATTCATATAAGTAAATTAACTACGTACTTAAGTTGATTTTAAGGCTACGATTAAACGATCTCGCTCTCTCCTCTAAAGTAACAATTCTCACAACTGCGCGTCGAACAACCAATAAAACCAAGAGACATTTAATAGCGTAAGCAACGAATCGTTATCGAACAACTTTTGCTATTAACAAGAAGGGATCGAGAGTTAGAGTTCCAGTGTTCTCGGTATTAGCCGTAGTTAATGAAGAAGGGCAGCGGTGCAGCGACAGGAAACACTCTGATGAATGGAACCAATTTACCGAGTTGGCGTCTAGTCTATTTTACTTCTTCCTAAGCCATGGACCTATTGATCTCCCGCTTCTCTCTTATCGTTATCGTTGGCTGCTACGTTGGTGCACTAATACTCGCAACGGTCTAGTTAACGTCCGACGTTCGGCACACGCCGAACGCGTTTTTAACTTTTTACAGCGCGTGTGTCTCTAACAATAAATTTATAACAATTATTTTGCCTCCTCCGCTTGCCTTGTCTCTCATTCACTTCTAACGTTTCCAATTGCATCAATTAATTAAAATTAAAACTTATAACCGATAGCAAATACGATTTGTAAAATTTATATATTTTACGTCAGAAAATTCTTACATTTATAAAATTTGTAATACTTTCTACTGTAAAATATGCTTTAAACGTTAGATATTTTGGGCAGTCAAATAAATTTTAACATCGTGCGATTTAACAGATGGCAATGTGTTAAGTAATGATCATTATCGAGTGTCAGCGCGAATCAAGAATTCAAGGGACCGATATATTGAACACATGCTAGGTGATTTAGATTAATAAGGCTGCAGATAGGTGCACGCTGATGCTCCCTCAGCACTCCCTCGGGATGATGAGCTCCCGGGGTTTCGAGGGGGAGGGGGGGGCAAGGGGAGCATCCAGTGGAACCAGTCGCACGGAGATCTACCTCGCCCGCGGGATAATCCTCGAAACCCAATTATATTTTACTGCGACTCGACTCCGACTTCCATCCCGGCTCTCTCAACCGCAGAGGAACGAAGACGAACGAGCGCCGTTTAGGCGATGAAATACGGATTAGCCGTTATAACTGGAAATTGCCACCCTCTACTCTCTCTCTCTCTCTCCCTCCCTCTCTCTCTCTTCCTCTTTTTATCTGTCTTTCTCTGTTGCGTCCTCTCCATTCGACGCCACCCTGAAAATCCCCTTCGCGAGAATCAGGAAAGCATCGTCGGCAGCAAATCCTTGAAGCATTAGTACTGGCGTGAAATAATTGTCCGTACTCAAAATTTATGTCATAATTACGCTGATAGTTAAACGGAATAAAGTTTGCGGCACGAATAATATATAGAATGTTTAACGAATTGCGAATGTTTATGTATCATTGACGCCGTCGATTCTCATCTTATCTGAAATGAAGTTTCCTTGGCTCATAATTATAAGATTTTGTGGCCTCTGCTCCTTTTCACCAATTTATATTATCTTTGTAGCGTAAACAGTTTTAGCAAATTTATATTATCGGATGTGATCACTTCCTTTTATGTGAAAGATTGTATTCATGACTTAATGAATTTGTATATTCAAAGATATGAGTATATAATATTCAAATTCTATGTGCAATCGTCAAGTAAAAGGCTAAATCATTCAAATGAACACACGTATACTACTCGCCTTTTTGACTCGTGTATTTCAAACCTCATAGTGGGAATATTCATAACTTTTACAGAAATCTTTTGTGCATTCTAAGGAATTTTCGAGAGAATAGAAAAATATTGGCTCAGAATCGCGAAGTGGGTCAGGGATTCCTTAGGCAGTGTCTTCGCGGCATACCAGTCTCCATTCTGCGATCGCCTCATCCCCGGGTTCTGTTATTAAAAAATTCCCTTCCACCTTCCTATGGCTCAATAACATGGAAATTATTTGTTTTCTTATTGAAGCCCTGCATCTCAATATCAAAGACACAATTCTCCCGCAAACCATGCGGTCTCGTATGTGCGTGTTTATCTTTCAGCTCAAGGAATTTATCTTTATTCTCTGCCAAAGTATGCTAATAAAATGACTCTACGATACTGCAATTGAAATTCGATTCAATCGATGAATAAAAAAAACCTAGAGAAATCCAATGTACATGAGAATCGTATTTGTACATCCATTGTATTATTTATGAGAGCTTTATATATCGTTATCTATCACAGTATTTCATAGTCTTACAGTGGATTTCGTTATATTACGAGATATTGCTCGCGAAATTTTCATTATGTCTCCGAACGCGATAAGAAAGAAAAGAACATAGAGATTATCGTACTAGAGAAAAGAAGGGGAGTAATCGGCCGAATGGCCCTTGAGCCATGCAATTACCTTGCTATCCTTTCGTTATCAGGACGACGCAAGCAGTTAGCTAAGCAGACATGGAATGGCCACTATGTCTTCTCTATATCTGCGCTAACGAGTAAGTAGCTGCCGCGGCGACGTTATCGTTTCTTTTTTCGAGCGCAATTACATTCATTTCGAATGTAATTCTTTTCAATCGGAAGGGGAAAGGCGTATCGCGACGCGATGGGGCTCCCGAAAGTCTGGACATGACTTGATTGAAAAATTGAAAAATTTTCTAGCTCACATTCGTTTTGTACCGGAAAAATGCAAAAATACTGGTGCTGATTTAAATTTTTGATTTGCGGTTGACTCGAGAATCGATCGGTCACGTTAAAATATCGCCCGACATTGTTTTTTTTTCTTTTTTTCGTATCACATTAAAATCGATGAGATGTATCTTGTACATTTTTCCATTCGAGTTGACACAATTTATTTATAATTTATTCCCATCTCTGGAAAAGTAAATTTTTGCAAGGGGAAATTCGATTCTCAGATTGTCATTTGAAAGTTCCTCGTTCTTAAAACTCTGAAATGAATAAATTAAATTTCTCTCGGTGTGTCTCTCGCCCAATTAAATATATCTCGAAGGTGATTTATGATTTATGCTAATTTCTCTTTCGAGTTAGATCAGTTTTGATAGCGGGAACTTTTTATCAGTTATTAGAAGCATTATAAGTGGGTATTGATTCTCCTGATACGAGAGATGAAATCCTTGAGAATATTCCAGGGGTGGACGAGAAATTCCTAAAGGAAAGTCCGTTAAAAAGTTATACCACCGTTGCTCGCGGCGGGCAACGCGGTATTACAACAGGGGTTGCCGTATTGATCCTGAAGGGGCGCCGCGCGCAACGTTCAGTTCTCGGGCATCTCCGACGATCTTCGTGGAATAACCTCACCCTCGCCCTCTTAATGTCTGTATCCTCTGCCACCTTGTCGTGGCGGTTTCCTAACCCGGGGCAACTCGAATTGCATATCCGCCTTTCGATATCTGCGTCGAAGTGTAATAGCGATCAATAGAATTATCCAATTGTAAACCTGCGGTAATGATCACGTCCATGTCCAGGGAGGAACCGCGCGTCCGTTTATTTTCGGCTCAAACTCAAATTGCATAACAAGATAAATTTCGAGTAAAGTTTGCGACTTATTCACGAACGTTTAACATGAAGAAAAAGTAGAGTTGAAGAAGCGGCGTTCAATCAAATCTTCGTCCGGAGAAAGTCGAGTCTAAATTGGTCAAAGAATCCGCAGATAAAAGGAGCGTGATGATAGTTCAGCAACGTTGTATATTTCTTTCTTCCTCGTTCACCTTTGTCTCGATGTCTTAGATGTGTCGGCAAGTCAATCGCGACGAGTCGATCCTGTTGAGAGCTCTTTGGAAGAAATTTGATACCGATTTGAAGTATCCGATAGGTGGATGTTCGATAAAATCAATTCAAGATAATAATGTCCCAGGGCTCGCGCCATTTGCGATTTGCGAGGCAACTTTTTCGACCTCATCCCTCGTTAAACGCAAAGTTGAAAGAAGGCGGGCCCTTAATTTCGATAGGTAATGGCTTTTTGTATTTATTGCATCGAGTTTGAGAGATATTATTTAACTAGGAGAGTGGGGCAAGATAGAAGGTACGATATAATCCTTACGATTTCATGGACGGATACTTCACGAGTTCGATGAGAACTTAACGAGCTTCGACATCTTCTAAAGGATAACGAGTATCTTCGCTCCACAGAGGAATAGGAGATAGCGCACAAATTGGATTTTAATTTGAATTAATTTTCCTTTATTGATGGCACGGTGAGGGATGGGAGCTTAAAAGCAGGAGTTTACAGCAGTTATATCATAGAGAGATCGATCTCTATTCGTCCGTTTTCTTCAATTCATGCTCGATACCTTTTGATCTTTGACGACATTTCTAGGTCTTATCGGTATCATCGCTTCACTGTTAATTAATAATAATTAATAGCAATATATATATATATATATATATATATATATATATATATATATATATATATATATATATATAAAATATCAAACATTGATATCCGTAATCACGAAATCTCATAAAAGGGAAATAATGATAAGCTTTTAATGGTAGGTTTTAAATTTAATGATAAGTAAATTTGTTCAAAAATTTATAACAAAAGTCCAAATGTTTTTGAAAACGAAAACCGATGGCGTATGATAACATACATCGTAGAAACGTAAAGGGCGCGTTTTACTATTTTACAGAAATTTTATATTAATATTCATGTAAATTCGGAAATCGCGTAAATCATGGAAACACTCATTATCGGTTAAATTTTGCTGACCTAAATAACAGTAAACGCTATCACTCACGAATAATTATGCAGTGCTGTTAAAACCTGGTTTCCCGTTGCAATTCAACGTTGCATTACTAATTGTAAACGAGAATTGGAAAGCTCGAAATCCATAAAGGGTCGGAAATCTGTCGGATAGTCGGCTGGTATCTATATGTTACTCAAATTACGGGAAAGGGGGGAGGGACGGGGGTGAGGGATTATACGTACGTAGCTGAGTAAGTCGAAGTCAGCACGCGATTGAAAGGAATTCTGATCAAACGAGAAATTAGACTTTCCGCGCGAACGATCAGACGATTCCGGAAAACAAAGAGAGCCGGGGACTCTTTGGAATACTTTTAACGATGTTCCATCGGAGTCTATCCGGGCCGAAAGAGAGAGGGGACATTTTAAACGGAAATAATAATCTCGCTCCGGTGAAAAACTACTTCTTCGCGGCGGCGCGGTCAAAGGTCAACGGGGGAAGAGAGATGGGACGAAAAAAAATCTTTTCGCACGCGCGCTAACGACGTGCGACATCGGGGCACGTAGTAACATGAAATTAAACAGGATGACGGCAGATACAGTAATCGCGCCACGCCGCCGGAGAACGAGGTTATTTTTAAAGAGATAACAGACGCCCTCGCTAGAAACGGACGTAGCGCAAATACGGCGCCCCGGTAGCGAGAGTTACATACACACAGCGTAAACATACAAATATTAGATCAGAGCTTCGTGCTATGTACACCGCAGCGGCGTGTGTCAAGGATTCGTCGCGCGGTATCGTGACAAAAATTCTAATGGCTTTACGACGCTTCTCGCATTATTGCGTTTTAACCCTCAAATTGACAGACGGCGATTTTCCCTTTTAACAAAATACCTCTTTCAACGCTTCTCTCCTAATAACTCGATATCCAATTGAGCGTGAAATGAATAAACTGATATCTCCGTACCGAACGATCTCTTTCTTCAATTCTCAGTCTCTCAGTTCCAGACAAAAAAAAGGGTGTTTTTTTACATATGAATCGAGATGAAAATGAAAATCTAGATTAATTAAAAGTAATTTTATCAGCGTCGCTTTAGTTGTACGACATTGGTATTATAGATCTACATAAAATGTTAAAAGAGGTCTGATTCCAGCGTAGAGAAAGGAACTTTTCCGAACTCGCTCGCTTGTTCGCCTTCGTGGTAGGGGGAAGGGTAAAACCAGTGACAAGTGGTAGGGAAAGACAAAAGAGAGGGATGCCAACTGATGTAGCCCTGCAGATGGCTCCATTAACGGATTCGTGGATAATCTACGAAAATATTGCGCACGGCAACGGAAGTACCGCGCTTCCGTCCGGGAAATACGGAAAATTCGGGTCGAGAGGGCCCTTCTGTCGTCGTTCGCTCGCAATTTTTTCCCTCCATACGGCGGAGGGAGGAAACGCGAGGAAAAAAAGAGAAGCGAGTGGAAAAATAGGGAATGGGTCCACTTTCCTCGGGTGGATGAGAGAGAGCTCGCGTCTACCCACTCTCTTTTATTCACCACGCTGCCGTTCCGCTACCATCTCCTTTTACCAAAAGCCTCGCTGTATTGCAATCTCGTTGTATAGCTCTCTCTCACTCAACTAGATTTTTGAATCTACGCGTCCAACGCATAACTGGAGACTCATGAATTTACGATGAACTTTTCTGATATAAATGCAAGATATATATTTTTAAAAATAATTAAGAGATTTCGTGAAAGAATATTCTATGTAAAATTAAAATTAATTGTTATTTTTTTTTAATAAATATATAATTGGCCTCGTTTGTGAATTACACATTATGAAAAAGATAACTATAATAATATAATATAATATAATAATAAACTCGATAGGATAGAGAGATGTACATTTAAAAATCATGCAATTTCCGTCAAACAATTAGTACGGTTATATAAATTTAATTACATTATACTATTTGTTCAAGCTTAAAATGCAAAAATAGTACCTTGCATTAATCTGTACAATTCTACCTGTTACTCCGCGGAGCAACAGATCTACGTTAAAGACGTGTATAGGGATTGTTACATTTATCCGCGTTACACAACAACCACAATCCATAATGAAAACTCGCGAATCGATAGACCGATACCCCGAAGCGTTAATTGTATCGTGTCTGACGCGGAGCGACCGATACGAGACGGCGGGGTCGGTGATAAAGGAAGAAGACCTTGACTGGCTTCGCGCGCTCCGGCAAAGACCTTCGAATACGGAACTAATAACGCCTCGTATCCGGAGCCGGGTTCTCTCAGCCCTCAGCCCTCAGCCCGTCGAACCTCGCCACTAACTGTGCGCTCCGTGCCGCCGCAGTCGGGTGGAAAGAGACGATGGGGGCAAGGGTAAGCTACCTTCTCGCCCAACAAACGTTATTACTTTCCTTTAAGCGATCTTCCTTCCAGAGCCATCTCGACTCACACCTACAGACGCCACCGCTGCTTTCAATAAACCACCCGCGACTTAATGGGCGGTTTATGCAAATTCTTATCCTCGGCACAGCACCCGACCTTCCACCGCCAGATCTCTCCGGCACCTTCTCTATTTCTTTCCCCGGCTTTCTTACGTCGTTCACCTTTTCGGCAGGCCCTTCCGCCCTCTCAACTCCTTTCACCGCGGTCTCGTTACCCGTACCTAAGTGTTACCGAAATTTCCGGTTAATCCCTGTTTGCAAGCATAAAATGCTTCGCCGACATGTTTACTTAATATTCATAATATGGAGTGATTAGTGAAACTTTTATTTTAATTAAAAATAATTAATGAGATATTTGAGAAGAAATGCAATGATGTCGAATCGAAATGTTGTTTACTATTATGATAATTATTTACGATTTGAGGTACGAATTTTCTTTATTTTTTTTATAAAATAAGCTTCTAATTATTCGGTGTATTATTTAATCTGTTTGTAGTGATAAAATATAAACTCTACAAAATATTTTATACTTTTTGTATACATTATGTTTTATAATATTGCGTCTGTGTATGATACGCTCAATATTATGATTATTGTACTATATATTATGACTATTATATAGTGTTTAATGAAAACCAAAAAGAAATAAAAGCCCGCGAAGAAACGGAAAGAAGTATGGCATAAAAGGAGGAGAAAACAATTTACGTTAATTAACGGTAGCTTTTGTTCAACTCTCTAGTTCCGTCAAACAAAAAATAACATGCTGGTCGCCTTCGTTAAAAAATGCTCGACACCCTTTGTTATAATTTCAGGACTAACATCGCAGTGCGCCTGTTCTTTGATCATTCTACGGCAAAGCGCTCATTATGTATATCTTTTAAAATCGCGCGTCGAAACTATATAATTTAACAAATATAACTAGAGCGGGAAAGCAAAACTGTTTTGTTATGGACAAGAACGAGAAAAATAATTTTATAGCATAATAAAAATTAATAATCTATAATTTATCATATATTAGTATTAAATTATTAATATGTAAAATGATATATTTATATATTGCAATTGCGTTGCTGTAATTTAACAGATTTAACAGTTCGTAATTTGGAAAATATTGCATATTCGAAATCAGATCAGGTATCAGAATGGTTAAGCAAAAACCGAATCCATCATTAGTAACTAATAGCTAATTGTAAATAAAAATATTACCTACTCAACTAGAGCGAATCGTTGATATTTCGAATAAAGAAATATTTTAAGCGTTACCAAAGAAAGCTCTTATTATTATTCTAAAAAATTCAATTGTTTAAAATGAAATAATTAAAGATATGTCAGACGCAAACTAGAGAACGGATAAAAAATTGATGTAATATTTTATTTTATCTTCGCGATATCCATGCCGTTGAAAAATCATGAATCAAACGATTTTCATGGAATAGATTCGGCTTTCAGCACGCAACGCATATTTCATGCAGAATGCATGGAGACGCAAGCCGTAACTCCACGGGATATTTGATACCTTACGTTACGCTCATACGATCTCATATTTGTTCTGCGCGTGGGTCCTGACGAATGTTTGCCAATTTCCTCGTCTGGCCTATCGCGGGGTCGTGATATCGCCAACGGATTGTCCCATCTATCGCAACGTTCGACCGAGTCTGACTCCGAGCGTGCGCATAGACCGGGCGCACTTATCAGGCGCAGCGGGCTTCCGGTTCCGGTGACTTATCTGTACTCTCGCATTGGCGAGATTTCTTTCTCGCTCGCGCTCGTCCCGCTTTTGCGTTCACGTGCGTCGGCCGGCTTTCTCGAACCCCTTTCACACAGGGAGGGCCGCGCTGGTCGCTGGCCCTGCCAGCATGGAAATCCCCTGTCGACCCACCCACTGTCTTATCTCGTCACGCCTGCAACTTCCACGATGCAAATCTCCTCGGATCGCGCGCGACTGAGACCGCCAGGCCCCCCGCGGCGTGAGGATTTTAAATTGACGGAACCACCTATCGCTATCGCACGTCCACATCTCCGCTGGGTCGGAAACTGAATTGGTTGATGGATGCTTTCGCGACGAGCACGCCATTTTTCCCGCGTGTGCTTGTATACTCACACTCGGGAATAAATATGACGTGTCGATAGGACGAAAACCTGATCCACATACGAGCAAATATCAATATCAATCTCTGTATCGTCTGTCTATCATCTGTAAGGATTATCAAAAAATGATTACAACGGTTACATCCTTCCGCCAAGTTTTGTAAACTGCACAAATTATTATCATAAACATTTTTCTTTATTCATTTTTTGAGCCTTATTCGAAAAATTCTTTTAACAAAGTACTCTTTTTCTTTAAATTTGTGCGTTCGGACATCACGAGTCTTACATTGCGCGTATTGTATTTCTTGCGATAATCTCATAAATTATATATATTAGATACGCAGAGGAATTCGTACAGAGTTCAAAGATCATCGTTGATGGTGACGTACGATTACGGCAGCACTCTCCTTGGGATACAAAACGCATACGTCACTTCCGACAACTAGCCACGTTGCATCGTTGGCAGATTTATCAGTTAACGCAAAATTATATGTTCTGTCGGTGTTCAATATTCATCTATCATCTTAGAACTTTTCCCATAATTATATGATGCATGATAAAAATCTTGGTGCTGAGCCTACGGATTAAATGAAACATTAATTCCGCGGCAAATGATTTCAGCTGCAAAACAACCTTGTCCATCAATCTTTTCTTATCTTCTATTTACTGAAATCTTATAGGTCATATATTTCAAAAGAGGATTACATATAAATTAAAATGAAAATTACAGACTTTTCTTTAGCTTTTAATATGGAACGTAAAATTATAATTATTAATGGGCGAGTATTCAAAATATTTTCAAATTTTTAGAAAACGTTTTACTCAGGTAGCAAGATTTCGCGTTTTCCGAAATCTTTGCATCGATATGCGTGTATGCCCAAATAGGGAGCAGTCATGTGGTAAACCCAAAGAATGCGAGTGGAAATTGCTCTTGCGCGGCGCGGAAAGCACGCGCCGATGCATTTCAGTCGCATTTTCCGACGCGGATAAACGTTGCCTTGAAAACTGTCGGAATTTCTCACCGGGGTGAGGAGGGGAGAAAAGATGGGAGGAAGAGGGAACAAGAGGGGAGAGAAAGGAGATAAAGAAAGAGGGAGAGAAAGTTCTTGCATAAGAGGATGGAAGTCTAGGAGAAGACGTTCATGAGAAGAAACGAAACGCGAGTTGCTCGACGGGACGTTGACGCACATGGAAAATATCGAGGGAGACGCGCGCTAAGAAGACGTACGCGAGAGAAGACGAAGGCGAAAGAATGATCGATCGATCGAGAGGGTGAGATTGTCTGCTGGACCGTCCGTATTCGGAGATCGCGAGAGCGGGGAACGCACGGGGAAAGGCTCGGCTTGAGAGCATCCGCGCGAAAAGAGGAGCTCCTCTACAGCGGAATCGGTAAATTTAGATGCGAGACGAAAGAAGGGAAGGGATGGGGGAGCAGGAGGTGGAAAGGATATCGACGACGAGCATGGGGAAACGGGACGAAGTGCATCAGGCATGCGGCTCAGGCTTCGTTAGGCCGCCCCTCTGTCTTTCCTTCTCGGGTCTTCGCCGTACGCAGTTCTCACTCCTATCGCCTTTGGCAATTTCCCAGAACTCTTTGAGAAAGGAAAAAAGGAAGAACGCCTTCCTGCGCGCATCGCTGTATACGTATTAAAACGAATGTGTAATGTATAGTCATCTCTGCTGAGTACCTATATAGTTTTCCCGTATACCAATAAAAATCATGACAACCTAAAATTACCGATTAACAATTATGTATGCATGGAAATGAAGTACTCGGTATTACTACACCGGAAAAAAAAGTCTGGTTAAAAACGGACGAATTAGAAAAATCTCGTAGGATTGATCAAATATTTTGGTTATTGTAACAGGAATTCTGGTTATTATAAGTTATAAAGTATTGAGTTCTATTATAATAACCAGAATATTTGATCCTACGAGGTCTTTCTGATTCGTTCGTTTTTAACCAGAATTTTTTTCAGAGTACACTAGAAGATTACTTATATAAAAAATAATTATAACGAGAATTGCAACGATATTGAGAAATTGTGACAGATTTTTCATCGAGGAAGCAAAACAGTTTACAAGAGAGTATCATCGTGCTGTGCTATGAATTATTCGATATATTCTATATGTCGGCTGTTAGGACAAAACGAGTTCGAACTAACTCATGTTTCGCCGAGCATTTGCCTCGAGGCGCGGATACGGCTAACGCCCGGCGAATTCAGTTTCGGGGAGAATTTATGTTTTCGCCATTGGCGCGAAATGGTTCGCACCGACGCGCTAGACGCGCGCAAGTTTCTCGCGAGTGAAGTGCGAAATGCGGTGGGTAGCTCGCGGAGCTAGGGAAAAGTTGCGGATTTCACGAAAGCTGGCTCTCGATACAGCTCCGCGCGCGGAATTAACGATAATACTTTTTACGATCCTTCTTCCTCGTCTAGACATTATTTTATTCAGCGCTACACAGCAGATATGAATTACTTTATTATGTCACACTGATAAAAAGTAGTGTAATTCCGTTGAATAATATTCTTTCGTGACTAATCGTGTAGGTAGAAAGAAATATTCTGCTAATTAAAAAGGAATTAGTAATTGAAGAAAACATTTAATAAATCAGTATGAAAAATGTTTGAAAGAAACGATCAATATTTTATATCTTTATCGTCATTGTGATGTTGTGGTATTGCGTGATTTTCGAATTGTATCTTAAACCGTTAAAATTATCGTGAAAATCTACAATTGAGTGAAAACAACCAGTCTTTGATGTCTACTAACAGATTCTTCTAACACTGATCACAGTACAGAGTGCGCAATGCATTCGGTATGCGCAACATGAAATTTCAAAACGTGTCGCTTTCAATTGTGGCCGTCGCGTCTTGGCGATTACGACCAAGCTTTTGCATGGATATCCGCACACATCTACACCTTGCCTGTGTATAAAAGCGGAGAAAGTAGAGGAGTAGGCTAAGGTAATGTTTAACGCTGCAGCATTAAATTACGCGACGCCGACCGAAGGGGGTTCGTCGGGAATTCTTCAGACGGTGAGGATTACAATGCCGCCGTCGTCTCTTTAGTATTCATTCGATCTGAATAATGTACCATTAAATTATTGGTCCCGATCCGTGCAGGCGTTAAACGATCCTCCAGCTCCGCTTTGTCGAGGTGTATTCGTTAGCCCCGAGGATTTCGACGTTGTCGATTGATCGATCAATTTTTACTTGGCTAATATAGGTACTATAGCGCCGTCTAGTTAATACGTTCGAACATCAGATTAGCTCCCAGTGTTGGCCAAAAACTGAAAGATTAGAGGCCGGCAAGCAGATGGACGATAACGGGTAGCAACATCTTTTTGTACTTCTTTAAATTTCTTAAGACTTTTCTCTCTCGTTCGTAAATTGTATATTATAAACTGATTTATTACAAATTGCTTTTTTAATTTATTTATTATATATGAAAATAGATTTGCCTTCTCTATTTCTGCATATGCGATGCATATTTTCAACATAGATATTTCTACAGATGATAAAATTTTAGATATTATAAGCGGAAAAAATTTTTTAAACTCAATTTTTATTACGTTTGAATATACATTTAAGTAAACTTTAGCGTTACCAGGACCTAGTTATATTGAACATATAGAGTTCCGCGATTGATAAAATTGTTAACGAGAAATAAGCATAAATTCTATTCATGGTTTCACCGAATATCCGAATTTCTCTCTAAAATTTTGAAATTGCTCCCCTACGATTTTCTTGTTTTTATAGGAGGGAAGAGCCGATAGCTATCGAATTTGACGGCAAAACAAATGCGCCACTCAGGTAATCGTGAAACTGTCCTTCTGCCTGCTCAATTTATTTTACAGTTTTGTTTTTTCAGCCTTCGATTCTTTATTTCTTTCCTCCTCGCTTTTGCGTGCCCGGTAATCTTTTGTCTCTATTGGCTTATACAAAAGTACGGGTATTTTCTTGATATGTCGTTGATGCGCATCCATTTATTTCTCCATTCAGCTATAGCGGTCTTCTGGACCATGTGTATGCGTGTGTGTGTGTGTGTGTAAGAGAGTTTCTTTTTACAATCCCTCGGTTTTTCCATTTATTCTTGGCAATAATTGCACGTATCTACGATATTGGAAAAATATTGGAAAAATTTCTATTCCGCATTTTTTAAGAGAAAAAGAAAAAGAAAATTATTAAATGCGATGATCTGCTGATCTGTCACGAGAAACATTTAAAAATAACGCAGCACGTTAAAATATTAAAATTTACTTGTTGTACCTGTAGCTAGATTCGATTTTGTCTAACTTCATGATAAAATTTCGCTAATGAGTATATAAATTACTCCGTTGGATATGAATGAGCTTAATTGCTGCCAATGACGACGTAGAGCCGTGAATCAACCGTAAATTAATGCGGAGCGAATTTGCAAGGCAGTGAACGCCGGTTTTAACGAGATTTTTAAACGTTATCGGTCGGCTCTGTAATAACACGAAGAATAGACTGACTTGTGTAATATCCTGTAGTGGATTCCTTTGAGATTCTGCCTCCTGATTCGGCGACTTTGTGGGATAGATCGTTCTCTTTCGTCAGGTACTTCTGATCGCCGTTGTTACGACAGTCAGATGAAAGATTCATCGACTGTTCAGGACAGAAATGCTCCTCGAAGAGGGCAATCGTACACGCTGCCGAGCCAGGAAATGCAAACACATATGTGTATACGTTGGAGATCATGTGTACACGTACGTACATGCGCTAGTATCAGGGATATTAAAGACGCCATAAAGGCGCTCGATACTTGAATGAAGGAACCGGATATGAAATATAAATCACGTACATTCTCCGCTGTTATCGATTTACGGCATTTTGAGCTAGAAATATAAACGGAAATATTTCCGAAACCATTACCGCGTACGACGCTGCTTCGCTAATTATTTTCCAGGAAGAAGTATTCCTAGTATTAATGATTTCAAGATATTTTTGAAGATAAAATAAAAGCAGAATAATTATGCAAAATAAAATATATATTACGTATGCTACTGAGATTAATTGATATTAATTTCATGAAATTTTCTGTCGTTACGGGGCAAAAACAGAGCGGAGTGAAACTATTGAAACGGCAATTCTCGCTTAACCGTGAAAGAATGATGACGATCGCATAGCATACGAAGTTATCCATTTTACGGATGGTTAGCGTGATTATACGCACAATGCGGCTTTTCATCCCCCTCCGTCCACCCACCAATTCCAGTCACTCCCACATTCGCCCACATACGCCGGTCTATCCGGTCGACCCTTTAGGATAGACAGGAACCGACTATCCCGAGGGACAGATGGACGATCCGCCATCGGTCGCTGACCAGTCAGCGTTTCCCACCAGCGCACCATTTTCCACTTGGATATCGCCTAATAATTTCGGGGATTTTCACCCTAATCCTTTAATGTCCTTACTCACGGGCAATGGTCAAATCGAATATCCCGTCGAAGCGGTTGGCGCGGTATCACGCATCCACCTATCGAAGCGCCAGCGAGCGCGATCGCGCGCCGCGATGCCGATTATATTCCTCGCTACGGGATCTCGAGATCCCTGGTTTCCACGTTGCCTGCAGTTGAGGCGCCCCGGCAATGTTGCGAATAATCCATGCGTATATCATTGCGATGCGCATAAAATTCAGGGCGTATAAATGTAACAGACGTATAAATTCATACGTTGCGCCTATTTATTATACGATTGAATTTTTACTATCTTCGAATATGTGACGTTTACAAATAAGTAAATCATGCTAATTTGCTATACCACGAGTATACCATTCGTGAGTCTAATGATAAATAATGAAACTTTTGACACGCGAAAGAACACGAACAGGAGGAAAGGCCTTGAGTATCTCTTAAGCAAGGCATTTGTACCAATCTCTCAATTAATAAACACGGACAGCGAGCGTGTCTGTGTGGAACGAGACGCGTACCAGCAGGCGCAGTTTTTTCAGCCGTCAACGTGATGCAGTGCAGAGGACCGCCGACGGTGCGCTAGAACCTCGAAGATTTACGACCTCGTAATCATCTGCTGATCCACGAGCGGCGATCCCTCCCTCTGGTCGCCCATATTTTCTGTCTCGAGTATCCAATGTTCATTGTTCGTAGTTGAGCGTAAGCGAGAGAGGGAGAAAGAAGCTGATAGCGAGGGTGGTGTAAGCGCGCGAGTGCACGTAGAGGGGGAGAGAAAGAGGGAAGAGAAAGATAGAAAGAGAAAATGTCACCGCACGCTTTTAATTCGTTTCGCACCT
The DNA here is from genome assembly GCA_021460005.1 of Tetramorium alpestre. Taxonomy (NCBI): domain Eukaryota; kingdom Metazoa; phylum Arthropoda; class Insecta; order Hymenoptera; family Formicidae; genus Tetramorium; species Tetramorium alpestre. The sequence continues at coordinate 1,210,819 of JAJVSH010000059.1, read as the reverse complement.
TCTGGACCAGTGAATCGAGAGACGGATGGTTCGACCGCTGAAATTTGCTCGCGCTCGCCGGACGCGCCGCGTCGCTTTGCGTCGCGTCGCCTGCCGTTAGATTCCCTGGTCGCCTAGATTATCCTAGTTTCACGATTATTCCGGCGCCTCAGTTAATCGAAGTTTTCGATCAAATCACCTCGAGATCACACTCGAGTTCTATCTCTGCGCGAATTCCATCTTCTTCAAATCCAGGACAGTGCGCTTACATCTCGGCGTGATTACAATAAAAAAAATTGGATTAAATGCCGAAAACAATCAACTTCTAAATTGCCGATTGAATGAAATTCTACAGAAACAAGCAATTAAAAATAAAATATTTTTACGGATCTGATCCGCACTGAACGGTTTTATTCTGATACTCTGCAGTCATGATTTCTACGTTTGACGACAAAAAATTGACATGATGTTGCCACGTAACAACACAAAGTGCTTCGTTTCGACAACACGGTTTGCATGAATTTTTACATTGTATCTAGCAATTTGTGCGCGAGTGCGTCGTATAACTGTTGAACGGTGAGTTTACAAAATTATATATCATTCGCAGCTCTCAAAGCAAATCCGTATGATCGTATCTTTGATAAAACCAATACGAACGCTGTTATATTAGTTTGCGTGTACGTGTACTAACACGTAATCCGATAAATCGGCCAGGATCGTTGAACCTCGCGATAGAATCGTCGCTGCAACGAGGATAACCGGGAACGTAGCCTTGGGTCGTAGCCATCGTCGCCATCCAGTCGTTGTGGCAACAGGATGGACATTCGCGCTATCGACTCTATTACAATTCACTCGTTCGCTTTGGCAACCCTCGTTATCCGAATGCAGTCACGCAAATACGGAGACACATTGTCCGTCCGGACAATGTACGCGGGTTCAGAAACCCGCGTTTTCCGCCGAATGAAAAGTTGTCCATTATGTACTACCTCGGCGCTTTTTAACCGTCCGTAGATCTCCGCGTGTTCCGGAAAACGAATTTTTCGGAAGGGAGCTTCAATTTCATCATCGACACGCGCCTTTTACGGCGTGATTGACGAGTCAGTCAGAAAAACGGTTGTTTTGATTAATGAAGCCGATTTCTTTTGCAATTAGAGTAGAACGAATCCAATTGGGTTTCAGATGAAGTATTCAAGCTTAAATCCTTTTAATTTTCGAAATGGCTACTATGCGTGATCATTTGATGAAAAATTTGTTTTGCAATGCAAATACGGTTTAATCAAGAGTTTAAATACACGAGGGGTTTAAAGAGCGTAATAAAGACTCGGAAGTCGTTGTTGCAAGTGGAAGTAACGTGTTGTTTGGAAGGGAGGGACGCGCGACACGCCGACGGGGAAAAGGAAACAATGCGGGGGAAGGCTGAAACTTAAGGTAATAGGAAAGCACCTGCAAACCGGGGAAGGAAGAAGTAAAAGTGGACGAGAAATTCGTCGCGCGCGTCGCCATCGGTACGGCGCGGGAACGAGAGAAATCCGTTTTCACTTTCCACGCTGAATCCCAATGCCGCCGGTTGAGGCACGAAGGAACAAAACGCGTGAGTTGTCGGTGCGCACCGCAGTCAGACTGCGGCTCGGCATGCAAATGTACACCCCTTTCTCTCCTCCCCTCCGCCCCCTTCTCTCTTTCTCTCGTAGTTTTCTTTCCTTGTTTCGCTGTGAAGCCAAATCCAAAGGCCTCGCGTGGATGGATATACCTGTACTCCCGGAGGGCGACGTGGTTTCTTTTCTTCCTTTGTGGTCTCAAGTTTTTGCGGAGAAAGTCGACAAAAGGGGAGCTAAGCTCATATGTGCGGTTCGTAGATCGCAAAACAGCTGATAAAATTAAGGATGCATCGACCGCTCCCTAATTGAACGCAAGGCAATAATCGGAGCAATATGCATTTCTTCAGTTAATTAAACATGACTGCATTAATTTATATAAATCTTTCTCATTTTGTTTGTTTGTAATATTGTATAAAACAATTTCATTCATATTGATTCATTGCGCTGTATTAATTTAATTCAGTTTTTATTTTAAATATTTATCATACAAATACAAATTTTTTAAATACATTATTTATTTTGCATAAGATATAAAACTGAAATATATAATATCCAATTAAAGAATTTCTGCATAAAAATTACTTTACAGATAAAATAAAGGGATATCGTATTAATATTTTATATTGTATTTATTATGCATGAAATATCATTAGTTTACTCTGTACGTTACGCTAGAAACGTAAATCAAGTAATTAGAAAAATAATCTCTGTTATCATGATGTCATTGTGAAGATACCACTTGGTATCGAGGCGAAGTATAAGATGATAGAATTGAGATGTGTGATGTCGGAGAAAGATCACTGAGTAAATCTTTACAGACAAAAAAGATAAAACGAATGAGCAGTAGAACGGAAAGAATCGGGAGTTTGGAGGGGTAGGGGGGAGGGGGAAAAAGTGCGATTCGAGAGGTTGGAGCATCGGGCGGGTTTCAGAGAACTCAGTTATGGCGCATACATCGGAACTCAACGTGTACAGATATGTGCCATCTGCGCGAACACACGCTCAACTTGGTGCTGAGTTCAAGTTTGCGTTAACTTTATGAAATCCTTTTATCCCTCAGTAATCTTCCTTGTCGGAGCATCGGCCAAATAGATGTATCTTTCATTTTCCGAATACATGGCATTTTGCAAATTCAATCATCGTTGATCGTTAATTGATAGAAAAGAATCTCTCGAACTTATTATATTTTTTTTTAATAAAATATTTTATTCATTAAATAAGTGTTATATCTTTTTTTATTAAAAACTCGTTTTAGTAATACTTTATTAAAATTTTTCTATATAGGAAAAACTTGTTACGACTGTAGCAGTAGTATGGATTGAAAAATCGCTTCACATTTATGATGGAATGAAATAACAAGGTATGTTAATATATTGAATATGCAATAATATGAACGCTGAAATACCTTTGGAGAATCGATTTTCAACCCTTCCAAGTAATTCAAGAGATATCGATACCCTATAGGATGCAACCCATTCTCTTTTGATCCTGTTTTGTAGCGGCGCGCACATTACTGGAGTATTAGAATTAACGAGCAGCCACAAAGTGGTAATCGGGATAGTAATCATCGTTAACACTGATCGTTATCACAAATCGCACAAACTTGGTTCTTAGGAGCCAGCTAGTGGTTCGTTCCAAATTACTTGCCGTCTAGGAAGATTTGTTTCGAATTAGTTTCTCTCTCTCTCTCTCTCTCTCTCTTAATACTGATTTATTTTCAAACATAAAATCATTTGCGGTGATAGGTTTGTATTGTTTGAATTGAATTTGACAAACGATAGCATTAGTAAAATTAGATCCAAAGTATCACTGTGAAAACATGATATGAATTATCTAATGATTGCCCTACGTTTGGTACTAGCTTGCAATAAAGGCATTTCATCGTACGCATTGAAATATATATAT